>CM042899.1:16276000-16876000 GCA_023653625.1 Triadica sebifera
TAAATTAAACAATTACGGATTTGACAATCTAATTAATAAGTAATTGCAATAACAAATCAAATAATAGACCTTTTATTCTATTCATCAAACAACTACATCAAGATTAGATAAGAGAATATATAAATACTTGAAATAAGAAAAGAAAGAAATTAAGCATAGATCTCACAATAAAAATTTCAAGAACCTGATTAACCTTCAACTAGAAATAAAAGTTTAGTTATCCATGAATTGAAGATTACAACTAAAAGAAAAATATTCAATTCTAAAAATATTAAGATGACTTGTCAAAAAGATAGCTTACAAGCCCCAAAAAAATAATATTTATAACCCCTCCTTAACGCTAAATAAAGAGTCCTAATTAAATAGTAACTTGGAATAAAAAAGCGCCAATACGCCCATGATGTAATTGAAATCGTCTCCAATTTTCTTCCAAAATTAAATAGCAGGTCTGGCTTAAAACGTGCCTTTACTTTTTCTTCTCTCAGCTTCTAAAATAAATTACCACATTCCATCTCTTCCAATTAGACTTGAAAATACTGCAAAATTAAATACAAATAAATCACATCTCTCATAATCAACCATAAGATATAAAGGAAGATAAAAATCACCAAATTAAGCAAACCAAACCCAACGATCCCAAAAAAATAACAAGAATAAAAGTGCAAAATATGTATCTAACAAATTCTCCCACACATAACTCTTGCTTGTCCTCAAGCAAACACAAAACAAACTCAATATTCCAGTAAATCATCTTCCACTATGACAAACTTCAATCAATACATATTATAAAAATAAATCAAGAAAGCATAAGTATCTCATAATATGAGTTATATATATTACCTAAGCATCTCATCCTCTTCAATAATATTAACAATATCAAAGCACAATTGAATTCAGTACCCTCTCATTGATGCGTAATACCTCTTATCATTTCGTACACTCATTCGTATACTGGACAGATAAGAAGTTCTACATGAAATAAAAATCTTTTCAAAAATATTCTTTTAATTTTAAACATATCTAATATAAGAAATTTAAAATATATAAAATAAAATATTATGTATACACACCCTAATTACAACATTTTTTTTACATATGTATATACATGCTATAATGAAAATTTAAAATCTTGTATATATGTCAAAATACAATAAGAAGACTAACCCAATCGAGGTGGCTACCGCTACTACTGTTAAGCTTCATCATGCGGGTCTACCAATCAGCGTCTCTTATCTATAAGTCCAAACGCTGTTAGCTACTCTTGTAACCTACGTGAGAGAAAACAACTTCCGCACTGAGTATATAACTCAGTGGTACAAAAGCCTTATAATAACAGTCATTAAAATAAAACATAAATTTAAAGTGAAACCAATTCAAAATTTAAATCCATTTTCTTCAAGGCAATAATATAATATCATTTTTCTTTATCCATTTGAATTCATGATACATAATATCTCTGATTTCTTAATAATGTATTTTTTATATATCCACATATTATAACATCCTAAACTTGCTCTTAGAGAATCAAAGGGGTATCATATCACATATCAACTCAGGATCCACAGAAATGCATAAGATCCAAATATAATATTACTTAGTCTACAGAAATGCACATGATTGAAAAATGTATCAGGTGATTTACAGAAATACATATGATCACAATATTTTATTGATCTACAGAAATGCACAGGACCGTAATTTCTACCCTATTGTCATGCCAACAATACCCTAGTTCACGTCTAGGCTAATATGTGAGCAACATTTCTCATATTCATAATTCAATTCATGTTTGCATTTCAAAACATAAGAATAATTTCCACAAAATTACTTTATTGCCCATTTCTCAATTATTTTCCATAAAATTGATAAATATTATTTTCATGCCAAAATAAATATCATCATAAAGTATATTTAACTTTTAAACATTCTGAAACACAAATAAAATATTTCAAATTTAATAATTGTAAAAACTCAAAATTTTCACATAAAATATATTTTATGTAATATCATAAATCATTTGAATCTAAGAATTTCCTTATTACTTCATACTTTACCGATTTTCTTTAATTACTTATATATATATGGCTAATATTATAAGGACAATTGCACTCACCTCTTTATGCTTTGTCGGTGTCTACTGGCTCTTTTCTTTTATCTCGAGATGGCGCCTGCCTTGATGTCGGGCCTAAAGATAAACAATTTCAATTAGCTACTAAACCTCACATGATGTAAAATCTAACAAGGTTTAAATTTTTCGACGATTTTTCGCTCTCATGTATCTCGAAATTCTATAATTAAAATTTTTCGCATTATGTGTATTTAACATATAAATCACGATTTTGGTCATCAACATGCTTTCTCGTGCAACCAAAAATTTCAAATATTATTTTCCTTTATAATATTTTATTTTCTTTATTTTTCTCTGCACTATTTTTCTCAATTTGTTTCCCTTTTTCCTCTTAAAAATTCATATTAATTCAACAAATGCTTCAAAGAAATTCCAAATATATTCATATCATCACTTTAACTCATCTCAATATAATTCAATACTTTCTAATCTCTAAATATATAATACACTCGATCAACATATAAAATAATTCCATAATTAATAATCCTCAATTATTAATTTAATTACCTAATATATTAATATTCTAACTTAACTAATAATCACCTCCATTTAATAATATAAAATCCAATTATTCACCAAATAATCTCCAATAAACTCCAATAATTATGCAATTAATCATGCAATTCAACTAAATCAATTAATCATTTTAATAATAAAAATATATTTAAACTTCACAAATAAATTCATATCTCACTATCTAAAAACAACTAGGAGGTGTGGTTTGTACAGGATGACTCAGTTTAATGAGCTGAAAATTCTGTCCAAATTACCCAATCAGTGGTCGTGGGACTCTAGTCACCGAAAAATTTTCGACGCCGGCAGATTAACGAATGGATGGTACCAAAAGAAAGCTTGAGATGTGAGGAGTCCAAATATATAAGTTTTGAGGCTCAGAGTGGCTAGAAACATGTAGATTTACAAAAATTTGCGACCGCTCCAGTAAGAGATTCCGACTCTAATCAATCCTCAAACTACGGTTTTTGGAGTTCAAATTATACAGACCCAAGTTTTTTGATGTCCTGAGTCCATTTTTCATGTTATATTTGAGAAAAGAAGTCAGAAAATATGAGAAATTGAAGGGCAGCCCCAAAATTTGACTTTCTCCTCTTCAATCCTGAAAATCTGATCAGTTTTTGGAAAATCAGACGTCGCCGAAGTAATAAGAACATGGAGAACTACTTTTGGTTCGAATTTGGCGAAGATCGAATGTCGTTTGGTTGATGATCGTAGATAGTGATAGTGTAGGGAGAATGAGAGAGAAGATGATTTTTTTTCACTTTAATTTTTGAAATCTATATATATATATACTCAAGGGCAATTTTATAATTTTTTACAAATCTCATATTTTTAATAAAAATTTTTCTCAAATAAAATTATTTAGTAACAAAATAAATTAAGAAAAATCTTAATTGAGCAAAATTAAAAATATAGGGTGCTACATTCTTCCCCCCTTAAAAGATTTCGTCTTCCAAATCATACATGATAGGTTATTACTAAACAATTGAGAATGTTGACTCCTCATTATTTATTCGCTTTCCTATATCGCCTCTTTAACTGAATGTCTTCGCCAAAGGACTTTTACTAAAGGTACCTGATTATTCCATAATTATTTCACTTCCCTTGCTAGAATAGCTATAGGCTCCTCCTCATAAGATAAATTTTTTTGCACCTCGATTTCTTCTACTCGAATGACATGGGACGGATCCGATCTATACCTTTTGAGTATCGATACATGAAACACATTATTAATTTTCTCCAACTCAGGAGGTAAAGCCAACCTATAGGCTACTGGTCTCACTCGCTCAATTATCTTAAAAGGCCTAATAAATCTGAGACTCAGCTTACCTTTCCTTCCAAATCATAGTACTTTCATCCAGAGAGATACTTTCAGGAACACTTTGTCACCAATCTCGTATTTGATGTTCCTATGTCTCAAGTCTACATAAGACTTCTGTCTATCACTGGCTGCCTTAAGTCTATCCTTGATAATCCTAATCTTCTCCACTGTCTACTGAAGCAAATCAGGTCCCATTATCCTTCTTTCACTGAGCTTGGTCTAACAAATTGGAGTTCTACATTTTCTACCATATAGTGCTTCATAAGGAGTCGTGCCAATACTTGTTTGGTAACTATTATTATATGCAAATTCCATCAGTGGCAAGTACCTATCCCAACTTCCCATAAACTCAATCACATAGCTCTGAAGCATATCTTCTAGCAACTGGATCACCCATTCCGATTGTCCATCTGTCTGAGGATGGAACGTCGTACTGAATTGGAGTCGAGTACCCAATGATCCCTGAAGACTCTTCCAAAAGTGGGATGTAAACCTGGGATCTCAATCAGAAATAATAGACAATGGCACTTTATGTAGCTGAACTATCTCTTGTACATACAATTCTGCCAACCGATATAATGAATAGTCCATTCTAACTGGCAAGACGTGTGCAGACTTTGTCAATCTATCGATAATCACCCATACTACATCATATTTTCTTTGAGTCAATGGTAGTCCTGACACAAAATCCATGGTGACTCTTTTCCATTTCCATTCCGGTATGACAATAGGTTGCAATAATCCTGATTGTAATTGGTGTTCTACTTTCACTTGCTGACATGAAAAACATCTGGTAGTAAACTCTATAATGTCTTTCTTCATACCCAACCCCCAATAGTAAGGCTTCAAATCTTGATACATCTTGTTACTGTCACGATGCATAGCATAAACTGACTCATGTGCCACTTTTAGAATCTTTTGCTTCAACTCTGGCATATCAGACACATATAATCTGCCTTTGAAATGAATACTACCATATGCTTCCACATAATGCTCAGGCTTTTCCCCTTTCGAAACAACTTCACCAATCCTCACGAGCCTAGGATCATGTTTCTAAGCTTCCTTAATTTGTTGAATTAATGTGGGTAGAATTCGTAACTCTGCTAGAGTCTTTTGAATCAAAGCATCTTCCACAACACTAGCCTTTCCAGGCTGATAGTTAATGATGCAGTCATAGTCTTTAATAAGCTCCAACCATCGTCTCTGTCGAAGATTCAACTCTTTCTGTGAGGGTAAATATTTCAAACTCTTATAATCAGTATAGATATAACATTTTTCTCCATACAAATAGTGTCTCTAGATTTTTAAGGCAAAAACAATAGCTGCTAGCTCAAGATCATGCGTATGATAATTCCTCTCATGCGACTTCAATTGTCTAAAGGCATACGTTATCACTTTACCCTCTTACATCAGTACACAGCCTAACCCATTCAATGAAGCATTGTTGTATACCACAAACTTTTTTCTTGCAATGGGTTGCATCAGAACTGATGCCTCTGTCAACATAGCCTTCAATCGATCAAAACTTGCTTGACACATATCTGTCCATTCAAATTTAACATCCTTGTGAAGTAATCGTGTCATGGGAGCAGCTATAGAAGAGAAACCTTTCACAAATCGTCTATAGTAGCCTTCTAACCCAAGAAAACTTTGCATCTCAGTTATATTTTGAAGTGGCTTCTAATTGAGAATGGCTTTAACCTTACTAGGGTCAACTCTGATCCCATCTGCTGATATCACGTGACCTAGAAATCCAACTTCCTCGAGCTAGAACTCTCATTTGGATAGCTTAGCATATAACTACTTCTCACGTAGTGTTTGAAGCACAATCCAAAAATGCTGATCATGGTCCTCTCTATTCCTGGAATATACTAGAATATCATCAATGAAAACTACAATAAATTGGTCTAAATAGGGCCTAAAGATCCTATTCATCATATCTATAAATGTTGCCAGCGTGTTCATCAGCCCAAATGACATTTCAATTAGCTATTGAACCTCCCACGATGTAAAATCTAACAAGATTTAAATTTTTTGATAATTCCCCGCTCTCATGTATCTCAAGATCCTATAATTAAAAATTTTCTCATTATGCATGTTTAACGCGTATATCACAGTTTTGGTCATCAACACACTTTCTCGTGCGACCAAAAATTTTAAGTATTATTTTCTTTTATAATAGTTTATTTTCTTTATTTTTCTTCCACATTATTTTTCTCAATTTATTTCCCTTTTTCCTCTTAAAAATTCATATTAATTCAACAAATGCTTCAAAGAAATTCCAAATATATTCATATCATCACTTTAACTCATCTCAATATAATTCAATACTTTCGGGTCTCCAAATATATAATACACTCGATCAACATGTAAAATAATTCCATAATTAATAATCCTCGATTATTAATTTAATTACATAATATATTAATATTCTAACATAACTAATAATTACCTCCATTTAATAATATAAAATCCAATTACTCACCAAATAATCTCCAATAAACTCCAATAATTATGCAATTAAACATGCAATTCAACTAAATTAATTAATCATTTTAATAAAAAAAATATATTTCTTGGAGAGCTCTTCTGCCTTCAGCTTTTTCCTTCTTTCACACTAATGGCGCTGGACACTAGTGTAGCAAAGTTTGTACGCAGGTGGGAAGCCACTAAATATCCAATACCCTTATTGAGGCCATCTTGAAATCTATAACATTTATCAGCTTCATCTCCAATAATCCTCGTTGCATACTTGCTCAGCTTGGTGAACTCCATCTCATACTCAGCTACTGTCATACCTCTCTGCTTCAAATTTATAAATTCTCGCCTTTTCTCATCAACATAAACTCTTGGCACATATTTTTTTTTAAACTCTACCATAAAGAAATCCCATTATTGCCCATTTTATGAACCAAGAAAGGGGGGTAGAATTGGATATTAAAAAATTCTTAACTTTTAAGTGGGGAATAAAAAGTTGAATAGAGTAGGGATAGGAAGATATCACACAAGAAATTTATAGAGGTTCGGATATTAACAAACCCTACTCCTCTCCCCAATCTCAATTGGGAGTTTCACTAACACACTAAGTGTTACAATAGAGTTTTACAAGCTTACTCCCAACTATGGTGTTTCTATCAATGGCTCACACCTAACCTAGAAATCCCTTGTATTTTAATGGCTCACACAAATAACCCTTACAAGTGTTCTACTCTTAACCCAATTTACCCAAACTCACTTGAGTAATATATTACAAAGAGAAACACTCACAAATCTATAATGCTCAGAAATTATGAGCAAACAGATTTTTACAGAGAATTAAAGTTTTGTTGAAAATAATTAATGCACAAATGGCTACAACAAGATTTTGATTCAAAGTAATTGCTTGTTCTCTTGTTATGGATTCATAAATGACTTGTATTTATACTTCCTTGGCGAATTATAACCATTGCACCAACTATTAATTTTGCATCTGACATTTTTCTCTTTTCTCATTCGCGGTCGTGAATATGTGTGTCACGGTCGTGAATGTTCTTCCAAGCCGTGGTCCAAGTGGTGACTCTGGTCGTGAAGCATTCTGGAAGGAATTGAATTGTTTGATCATGGGTGTGACTTTATTCTTTCATGGGTCTGAATATCCTTTCAAGTCGTGGTCCAAGTGGTGACTCTGGCCGTGAAGCTCTCTGGAGGAATTTGACATGTTATCTCACTGGCATGACTATATTTCACGGGCGTGACTGATATGATCATTCACGGTTGCTATGATTCTTCATGGCCATGAATTTTAAATATTGGAGAATTAGCGCTAAACTATATCATGGGGATGACATAAATAGTCACGGGGGTGAACATGCTATTTCTTCATTTTTTGACTTTGAAAGTTAGTCTTCCATTTTTGCATCATATTCCATACTCTGTTCAATAAACTTAAAACACAAGTATTGTTAAATACATTATTGCTATTTTATTTGTTAGCATCAAAATGATGGAAATACCCCTTAATGTTCAACAATCTCTCCCTTTCTGATGGTGACAAATAATCTAGCAATATGTGCTTTTGAGAAGTCTCCCCCTCAAAAGATGCTTAAAACAAAAAAATAATAGAGTGCAAGAATTGAGGAAGTATAACATGGATGTTTGCTTGGTAGTTTAGGTATATGCAAGGTATATTCAAAAGTATATCAAATTGTTTGCTTTTAACTAATTAAGTATATTCAAAGTATATCAAATTGTTTGCTTTTAACTAGTTATATGCAAAGCATATACAAAGTATATTCAAAGTATATCAAATTGTTTGCTTTTAACTAGTTATATGCAAAGTATATCAAATTGTTTACTTTTAAAGTATATGCAAAGTATATGCAAAGTATATTGAAAGTGTATCTCAACACTATATTCAAAATATCAACACATTTGCATTCATATACTTGCATATTCATTTAATTCATTTATATTGCTAGGTTCTCCTCTTTTTGTCATAAACAAAAAAAACATAAAAGATAAGTCATAGGGCAAAAACCAATGCAATTGTATTAATACCAAATGTAAAAGTACAAAGTTTTGAAAGGTAAATTAAAATTCTACATTTGCAATACTAGAAACTAGTAAGCAAAATGAAATAAAAAACTAAAGCTCCAACTTGACTTGGAGCCAGACAACCCATCTCTAAGGCATGCTACTTTCGCCTCGAGACTATCCATGCGAGACTCCATAAAATCTTTGATGTTTTCCAACCTCTCATCTATCAAAGCCTGTAGTTGGTCAAATGGAGGTGCTAAAAGATCAACCAATTGTTGAGCCAAGTTCGGTGTAAAGGCCGAGGATTGACCAACCTCCTGCTCAATTTCTGGGGTCACCGTCTCGACTCGAACTCTTTTTCTTTGCTGGATTCCTTAGAGGCCAGCTTTGAAGTTGTTGAACCTTGAGGGGTATTTTCGTTATTTTGATGCTAACAAATAAAATAGCAATAATGTATTCAACATACTTGTTTTCTAAGTTTATTGAACAGGGTATGGAACAAAAAGACAAAAAATGGAGAAATAGCATGTTCACGCCCGTGACCTTATATGTCACGCCCGTGATGAAGCTTAGCGCCAACTATCCAACATTTCAAGTTCACGGCCATGAAGAATGATAGCAACCGTGAATGATCATCTTAGTCATGACCGTGAAAGAAAGTCACACCCGTGAGAAGACATAACAAATTCTTCCAGAGAGCTTCACGGCCAGAGTCACTACTTGGACCACGACTATGAAGGATGCTCACGCCCGTGAAGATATAATGTCATGCCCGTGAAGATATAATGTCACGCCCGTGATCAAACACTTCAAATCCTTCCAGAATGCTTCACGGCCAAAGTCACCACTCAAGTCACGACTTGGAAAAATAGTCACGACCATGAAAGAGGAAAGAGAAACATGTCAGACGCAAAAATAAGAGTTGGTGCAACAGCTATTTCTGCATTAAATGCAATCAAACAATTATAATTTGCCATGGAAGTATAAATGCAAGTCATTTATAAATCCAGAACAACAGAATAGCTAATACTTCGAATCAAAATCTTGTTGTAAGCCATTTGTGCATTTGATATTTTCAAAACAAACATTTATTCTCTGTGAAAATCTTTTTCCTCATCATTCTCTAAGCATTATAGATTTGTAAGTGTTTCTTTCTATAATCAACTACTCAAGTGAGTTTGGGTATTTTGGGGTTAAGAGTAGAACACTTGTAAGGGTTATTTGTGTGAGCCTTTGAAATACAAGGAATTGGTTTATTGTGTGAGCCATTAAAACACAAGGGATTTCTGGGTTAGGTGTGATCCATTGTTAGAAACACCATAGTTGGGAGTGAGCTTGTAAAACTCCATTGTAACACTTAGTGTGTTAGTGAAACTCCCAATTGAGATTAGGGAGAGGAGTAGGGTTTGTTAACACCCGAACCTCTATAAAAATTCTTGTGTCATATCTTCCTATCCCTACTCAACTTAACTTTTCTTTCCACACTTCAAAGTTAAATTTTTAATATCCAATTCAAGCCCCCCTTCTTGGTTCAATATCTGGGCAACAATTGGTATCAAAGCTAAGTCTAGCATCGAAGCCTAAACAACGCCAGCAAAGATCAAGATATGGCCAATGAAGGATTCCAAAGTCTCAAGCCTTACTTTGATGAAGTAAATTATGCTCATTGGAAGTTTCGGATGGAGACATATCTGGATAGTGAAGGAATTGAAGTATGGGATAGTGTTCAGAAAGAATGGACACCAACAACTAGAAGAGGAATTGATGGTGAAGAAGAAATTTTGTCAATAGATGGTTGGACAGAGCCTCAAAGAAGAGCAAACTTCAAAAACAAGATGGCAATGACAATTCTCTCAAGCTCATTATCCATTGAAGAATGTGGCATAATACAACACTGACCAACTGCTTATAGCATATGGAAGAGATTGGAAAACTATCATGAAGGAACAAAGCAAGTTAAATCCAAGAAGATTCAACTTCTTACTTCAGAGTATGAACTTTTCATGATGAAATCCAATGAATCAATTACTGACATGACCAACCATCTTCTAGCCATCATAAATGGCATGAGAAAGCTTGGGAAACACCTGAGCTTGGAAGATGTGAATAACAAAATCCTGAGAAGTCTTCGTTTTAAAGATTACGGTTCAAGAGTTGCCGGTATAGAAGAGGCAAATGAAGACATGAGCATCATGAATACCGATGTGCTTATTAGCAAACTTCTTACACATGAAATGGCAGTGAAAAGAGATAGAGAGCTTAAAGCAAAGCCAGAAAAAAGAAAGCCTCTAGCACTAAAAGTCTCTACTTCAAAATCTCAAGAGGATGTTGAAGATGATGAAGAAAATAGTGATGATGCAAATGAGGATATTGCTATGCTCTCAACAAGGCTGAAAAGAATTATTGAGAAGAGAATGAGCAACTCTAGAAAATTTAGGCAAAGAAACCTCAAATAGACTTCTAATGATGCACAAAGAAGTAAAGAGGAGGTAAAATGCTATGAATGTGGGAAGAAAGGGCATATTAAACCGAAATGTCCAAGGGTCAAGAAGCACAAGAGCAAATACCAAAGAGACAATGGGGAGAAAGTTCACAAAGCCACATGGGATGAGGAAAGCTCTTCAAGTGAAAAAGATGACAATGAAAGTGAAGTGGTCAACCTATGCTTCATGGCTATAGAGGATCACGTCTCAGATAAGGTAAGATCAGTTCACTCATACTCTTTCAATAATGATAGTAGTGATAATGATAGTAATAGTGAAGATGATGATGATGAGCAAAGCCTAATAGAAGTATTGAATCTAGAACTAGAGAAATATAGAAGTAAATTCAATACTTATAAGAATAACATTTCTAATTTGAAAACCAAAATGGATGCTTTAGAAAAGGAGAACTTTAAGCTTAAATCATCTAATGAATCTCTTCAAAAGTCATTAGATGAATACTCTTCAAGACCTTTAAATAAATCCTTGATTAAAGAAAACAATACTTTGAAAAATAAAGTTGAGGAACTTAGAAACTCCATTTCAAAATTTCACAAGGGAAAGGAGAGTTTAGATACTCTCATTGTGTCTCAAAGACCACCCTTAATTAGACATGGTCTAGGATTTAAGGGTAGATCATCTTCTCACAAGACTACTTTTGTTAAGTTAAGTGAACCTCACATCTTCACATTTGCTGTAACAGCCCCAAGGGCTAAATGCACAAAATACACTAAATCTTCTATACATAAGAGGGATGTTCAAGGATTGGTAAGCCTAAGAAAGAAACCTCAAAAGGCTAATCATGCATTTATGTATAAGAAGCATACATCTAGAAAAGCACCAATTCATCATGATTGTGCATGCCATTGCTCTCAAACTTAGTTTAATAGAAATATGGCATTCAAAAGCATTGTAAGACCAAAAAACATTTTTAGACCTAAACAATGTAATTATTCTATGAAATTTGGTCACATAAATAAACATTGCTGGATAAGGAAGGCTCATTGAGAACCTTCATGTGCTGACCCCCAAGGACCCAAGCTCATTTGGGTACCTAAAAACCATACTTGAATTGTGATTTTATAGGTATGCCTTAAGTCCACAATAAACAAAAATGCTTGGCTAGTAGACAGTGGATGCTCAAGGCATATGACAGAAGACAAAGAACTCTTCAATGAAATCAAAAGTATTGATGGAGGTAAAGTTACCTTTGGAAACAATGCTAAGGGTAAGGTAATTGGCATTGGCTCTATTGGTATTAATGGTACTAATTTCATTAAAGATGTCTTGCTTGTTGATGGCTTGAAACATAACTTGTTAAGTGTAAGTCAATTATGTGATAAAGGAAATAAAGTAATCTTTACTTCCAACGAGTGTCTTGTAACCTCTTTTAATGGCCAAGAGATATTTAAAGGAAATAGAGATGTCAATACCTACATAATAGACTTACACAAAATATCTAAACATTCCTCTAAATGTCTTGTGACTACTAGTGATGAATCTTGGCTATGGCATAGAAGGCTTGGTCATGCAAGCATGGATTTAATTCAAAGCCTCAGCATAGGAGAGCTGGTAAAGGGACTGCCAAAAGTCAAATTTGAAAAAGACAAGACATGAGAACTTTGCCAAAGAGGAAAATAACACAAGTCATCCTTCAAATCCAAAAACATTGTAAGTACCTCAAAACCTCTACAACTCCTGCATCTAGATTTATTTGGACCTACTAGAATTGCAAGCTTAGGAGGTAAACACTATGCCTTCGTCATCGTATATGATTACTCTAGATTTACTTGGGTAATTTTCTTAGCTCAAAACAGTGATGTCTTTGAAACTTTCAAAAATTTTGCTAAAAGAGTTCAAAATGAAAAAGGATATTGTATTTCAAGAATAAGAAGTGACCATGGCAAAGAATTTGAAAATGAAAACTTTGAAAGCTTTTGTCTTGAACATGGCATTTCGCATAATTTTTCATCTCCTAGGACACCTCAACAAAATGGAATAGTCGAAAGGAAAAATTGAACTTTAATTGAAATGGCTCGAACAATGCTCAATGAGTATGGTTTACCAATTTACTTTTGGGCAGAAGCCACAAATATTGCATGTTATATTTCAAATCGAGTTTTCAAAAGACCTCTCTTAAACAAAACTTCATTTGAGCTATGGAATGGAAGAAAGCCCTTGATATCACACTTTAGAGTATTTGGATGCAAGTGTTTCATATTGAATACCAATGACAACCTTGGAAAGTTTGCCTCTAAATTTGATGAGGGTATTTAATAGAAAGTCATTAACTGTTGAAGAATCTGTGCATGTTGTTTTTCATGAATCTACTAAACTTTATCTTGTGAAAGGTAGTGTTCTTGATGATGTTGTAGGTACAATGGAAAGACTTTATCTTGAAAATGGAAGAGAAGAAAATGATCAAGAAGATTCACATCAAGATGATTCTCTACCTCCAGTCAAGAGGAAAACAGGCAAGAGCTCCCAAAGGAATGGAGATTGACAAAAGATCACCTCAAAGAGCAAATCATTGGTGATCGTACAAGGGGAGTAAGGACTAGATCTCATCTCAAACATTTAGTTTTTGACCTTGCTTTTGTTTCTCAAATTGAGCCTAAAAATATTGATAAGGCTCTTAATGATGAAAGTTGGGTGATTGCTATGCAAGAGGAACTCAACCAATTTGAGAGAAGTAAGGTATGGACCTTAGTACCTAGACCCAAGGAGTATCAAATCATAGGAAGCAAATGGGTATTTAGAAATAAACTAGATGAACAAGGTTTAATAACTAGGAATAAGGTTAGGTTGGTTGCAAAAGGATATAATCAGGAAGAAAGAATAGATTATGATGAGACCTATGCTTCTGTAGCTAGATTAGAAGCCATAAGAATACTTCTGGCATATGCATGCCATATGAATTTCAAACTCTTTCAAATGGATGTAAAAAGTGCCTTTTTAAATGGCTTTATACAAGAAGAAGTTTATGTAGAACAACCACCAGGTTTTGAAAGCTATGATTTGCCCAATCATGTATTTAAACTTTCAAAAGCTTTATATGGTTTGAAATAAGCCCCAAGAACTTGGTATGAAAGACTAAGTTCTTTTCTCTTAGAAAATAACATTATAAAAGGGAATGTTGACACTACATTATTCATTAAAAAACATAAGTATGATACTCTAATTGTTCAAATTTATGTTCATGATATCATTTTTGGGTCTACTAATGAATTGCTTTGTCAAGAATTTGCTAAGTGTATGACTAGGGAATTCAAAATGAGCATGATGGGTGAGCTAAAATTCTTCCTCGGTCTACAAATAAAACAAGGAAATGAGGGCATATTCATCAACCAATCTAAATATGCCAAAGACTTACTTAAGAAATTTGGAATGGAAGGATGCAAAAATGCCAAGACTCCAATGAGCACATCAACAAAATTGAACAAGGATGAAAAGGGTAAAAGAATTAATGAAAAGCTCTACAAAGGTATGATCGGATCACTTTTGTATCTTACTGCCTCTAGACTCGACATAATGTATAATGTATGCTTATGTGCTCACTTTCAATCATGTCTTAAAAAGTCTCATTTAAATGTAGTAAAAAGAATTTTAAAATATTTACATGGCTCATTGCATCTAGGCTTATGGTATCCTAGAAATTCATCCTTTCACATTATAGGATATTCAGAAGCTGATTACGCTGAAAGTCTTTTAGATAGAAAAAGTACTTCAGGTACTTGTCACTTTATTGGAGAATGTTTAGTTTCTTGGTTTAGCAAAAAACAAGTTTCAGTCGCTCTTTCTACCGCTGAAGTGGAGTATGTGGTAGCAGGATGTTGTTGTACACAGATCATTTGGATGAACAACAACTTAAGGATTATGGTCATAGTATGAGCCATATACCTATTGGATGTGACAATACAAGTGCTATAAATCTATCTAAGAATCCCATTCAACACTCTAGAAATAAGCATATTGACATAAAACATCATTTTATTAGAGATCATGTTCAATATGGAGATGTTGTATTGGAATTTATAAGCACAGACAATCAATTGGCAAATATCTTCACTAAGTCTCTAAATGAGGAAAGATTTAATTTCATAAGAAGAGAGCTTGGTATGATTGATGGATTAACTTTATGATTGCCAAAATTGTCGAACCTTGATTGATAATCTTGTACTTTTTCTTTGTCTCATCTTTTTAGATATGAGGTAGCTAATTTGATGGAAATATATGTTATAGGGGATAGAAGCTCCTTAGAAATTCTTTAGTCTTGTTTTAGACTTAATTTTATTTAATGAGAATTTTAGGCAATTCACGCCCGTGAGATATATTCACGACCGTGATCTAAATGGCCAAAAGCATCACGGTATGCTTCACGGTTGAAGGTAGTGAAGACTATGTTTCATGCCCATATCCTTTTTCTATCACCCCAGTGAAACCCTCTGTTCATGCCCGTGACGATTATTCACGACCGTGAACATTTTCACCAAAAACTTACAGAAGCATTCACGCTTTGTGTTACGCTCTGTTTCACTATCACAAGTAGTGAAGATTGTACTTCACACCCATGACTCTTCTGTCACCACCGTGATAGTTCTTCATTAACGCCCGTTACCTTTAATTTTCACGACCGTGAATATTTTCATCTCTCTCTTCACGGGTAGAACGTCTCTTCAGCAAACCGTGAACATGACATTTCACGCCTGTGACTTAGTTTTCACGCCCGTGAATATGTCGGATATAAAACATTTTTGTCATTATTTCTCTCATTTCAAACTCTCCAACTTCTCTCATTTATCACCACTGAATACCATTTTGAAGATTTCGGCCCCCTAGCAACTCATTCCATCTATAAATATCTTCAAAAACCATTTCTATCATCAGAAATCAAAACACCTTACTCCAAAATTTCCATTAGATTTTTCACTCTTCAAAAGTTCATTTCTCAATAAAAAATGGAAATCAGCTCCTCCAAAGGTACAAGAAAGAAGTCTCACGCTCCAAGAAGGTACACGGACTACCTTCTAAATATTATTTCGGAGCACTGTCATCCTAGATACTCAGTTCTTAAACAAAGGCCACTCCTTTCCTCTCAATCATTTGAGTAGCAAACCATCCGAACACTCGGCCTTGAGACAAGCATGACAGAACAACTCCAGGCTTGTCATCTGAAAGATTTCGTTGATATTAATCAATTGACACTGAGGGAACCAACTCTAGAATTCCTGAGCACCCTGCAAGTCTCTCCTACCAGCACGGTAAAATTCCAACTTTGCAAGCATCCAAACACCCTCAATGCCACAGAGTTTGGAGACATGTTCAACCTTCCCTCTGACGATATCCTAAATGAGAGTGAGGTGGAGTTCTATGCTACTCAAGCATGAACTCACTTCGGGCTTGACTACAGCTGGTGTAATATCTGCTAATTTAGGCCCCGAGTCGTACGTGTCACGAAGTTGACGTGTTTGACCGATCGGAGTCTAAATTCAGATTTTTACAAAAATTGATCAAAGTAATGGCTAAATTAAATGATAAATGCCTAATTAAGTGATTTTAAAGTTTAAAAGATTTGATTTACAGTAAAGGACTAAATTGTAAAATTTGATAAGTTTTGGGGTCAAATTGCAATTTACCAAAAATTGGAGGATTAATAAGATTAATTGCTAATCAACATTTTAATTTTGGTCACATTTTGATAGTTGGCCGGCCATGACACTTAAGGAAGAGGATTAATATTGATTAAGTATGAAATTGGGAGAAATGGTCAAAATAGTGGGTCCCACATGAAGACTTTTTGGGTACCCTATATAAGATTCTTTTCGTCTTCTTCTTTTCTTCATTTTCTATCTTCTTCTCTATTTTCTCTACCAGTCACGCCAGCTACATCATTTCCTCCATAGCTCACCTTGAATTCTAGAGAGAGAAAGGAAGGGAAGAGAAAGGAAAGAGCAAGTCAAAGTGATCTTCATGTTCCATAACTCCTAAGGAAGCTGGAAAGAACAAGAAAGAGGAAGAAAAATCAAGTTTGGTAGAGAGAGAAAATCTCCAAAGTTGTGATTTGGTGAAGAAAAGTGTAAGGTAAGAAGCATCTCTTCTTCTTCTTCATCTTTTCTAAAGGAAGTTTGAATTTTGAGCTCATTCAAGACTTATGTGGAAGGAGAGAGAAACTAGGGTTTTAAGAGAGAAAAGAGAGTATAGGGTCTTGAGGAAATAAGATGATAATAATGATTTATGATGTTGTAGGAGTTCCAAGTGACAAGGAACAAACTCTAAGGAGCAAAGGAAAAGAGAAAGCTACCTAGAAGAGTGAAGGAGAAAGATTAAGGTTTGTGCATAACTTAAGGCAATAGCCTATTTTTGTTTGAAATAATGCATGCTGAACATGATATGAGATAAATACATTTCAAGAATGATGATGATTATGGCATGAAACCATAGGTTTAGACATGTATGAATGAGATAATAGTGTGACTTTGAATTAATGATGCATGTTAGAAAATCTTGTATGATAAAGGCATTTACATGTATTGGAAAGTAATAAGTTGAGTAAAGAACCTTAGAAATGCATGAAATAGAATTTGGTATGATTTGGATGATGTTAGAATGAATGTAAAGTAAATATGCAGATTTCCTGCTGAAAGTCATGGGCGTGACTATTAAGTCACGGGCGTGAACTTAAAGGTTCACGGTTGTGACTGATTGTTTTATGGTTGTGAATTTCTATGTGGAAATGGTACTAGTCATTTCAGAAGCGTTCATGGGTTGGAATCACGAAAGTGAACTTATTCACGGGCCTAAATGAGTGATCACGACCGTGAATGCTTTTGGGTGATTCATTCCAGTAGCGTTCATGGCTTGGGATTACGGGCGTGAACTAATTCACGGGCGTGAAACTAGTAATCACAGCTGTGAATGCTCTGTATTTGAGATTAGGAATGTGGTTATCAAATGAAGAACTCAGGTAAGTAAATGAAAGTCATTGTCTATTCAGTGAAATAAGATTGATATGGATATATGTATATGTATATATATATTAATGTGAGAATGAGATATGTCGTGATATAGAAAAATGAATTGATATGGAAAAATGAATTGTCACGGATGAAATATGTGAATTGTCATGGATGTTATATGAAATCTGATGCGAATGATAAACATGAGAATATTGATGAATCTAGTAAATGAATGAAAGGATGTGTGAGTATGACTATATGTTTGCAAAATAAGAAAATATGAGAATATTGATGTGTTGAAATTTGAGAATTTGATTGATGTGAAAATATAAAGAAGCCCATTACTCTACTTGCGGACTAGAATCAGGATAGATGACATGTCATTAAGGGGGCGAATGGTACCGTACTATACCTCAACCAATATGGCTAAAGCTTATTATGAGCGCCATTGGTCTGGGATGCTCGGTTAGTGTGGCTTAAGCTCAGACAGTGCTACTGACTTGAGAAAGCTCTGATGAGCACACAGAAATGAGGATAAGGTGGCTTAAGCTCGGAGAGCGCCCTTGATCCGGTTATTCATCTATGATGAAATTATACTCAATCAATTTGGTTTAAGCTCGAAGAGCGCCATTGATTTGAGAAGCTCTTATGAGCCAGATAGTGGACAGGGTGACATAAGCTTGTTGTGAGCGCTCCTTATCCATAACCCGTATCCAGTCAGTCCAAAAATTTAGAGTGATGTGGGCAAGATAATGAGGATATGTTGGAAAACAAGAAAAGAAAAGAATAAGAAAATGATGATGATATGAGATTGAAATGTAATGTTAAAAAGATTACCATTAAAGATAAATGAAAAGAACATTGTCTATATGAGCATGACATTTATACTTGTATGAAATAGGAATATGTTGATAGTCATGGCATGCAAACAATTTAATGCACAAAATGATATTTGTTAATGCTTGTTTCATGATATAGTATATTGCCTTATTTATATGCACCACTAAGCTTACAGCTTAGCGTGGAGTTTAATTTCCACACAGATATAGAAAGGTAGCTGAAGACGTTAGATAAAGCAAGCGGTGATCCCATTGAAGTAAAGCAGCCAAATCCTGAAAAAGTGGGTTACAAGTTTTGAAACTTTTGTATTTGGCTTTTATATTAAAGAAATGTTAGAGTTTGTAAAACTTACTTTTAAAGTTGTTAAGAATTACTTTGATGTTAAAATTTCTATCTTATGTAAATAAATTGTACTCTAATTTTTGTATATATATATCTACATATACATGAGTGTAAATATATATATATATATATGTATATATATATATATATATATATATATATATATATATATATATATATATATATATATATATATATATATATATATATATATATATATATACAGCTATATAAAGAAGAAAAGAAGTAAAGAAGACAGATAGCAGCACTCCCTCATCCGGGCATGTGTTTGTTGAACGAGTGTGGGGCGGTGCCGCCACAGCTGGGACGTCAAAAAGACGAAAAGCACCCACCTTCGATCCCCAGTGCACAAGTACTTGCATAGGTTTCTAACCTATAGCATTTTTTCCAGAGGGGACAACAATGGATCGATTAGGAAGTCAGAGCTCTTTCTCCTGGCGATGGCCCGAAGAGGCCTATCAATGGCTTTATCTCGATGATTTGCAAACCATCTTTTATCAATTGCCACCAAGCCCTCCAGAGACATTCTGATTGGTGGGTACATGACTCACCTTGCCATCAAGTTGGGGTACTTGAAGCTAGAGGAGCACCACTTCAACCTCATACCAGCACATCCTCGAGACTGACTAGACGTTGAGTCCTTTATCAAAATGGGAGCGACTGTTCGTATAGTATTTGAGAACAACATCTACTACCGCTTCACCAACACTGTTGGTGAGATTATTTGGGAGGACAATGACTCGGATGACTTCAAAGCTGGCCTCCAAGGAATCCAGCAGAGGAAGAGAGTTCAAGTTGAGGTGGCACCTCCAGAGGTTGAGCAAGTAATTGGAAAATCCTCTGCCTCCACACCAAACTTGGCTCAATAAGTGGCTGACCTTTTGGCACCACGGTTTGAGCAATTGTAGGCTTCGATGGATGAGAGGTTAGAGAACCTCAAGGATTTCATGGAGTCTTGCATGGAGAGCCTCGAGGTGGAAGTAGCTCGCCTTAGAGATAGGATGTTCGGCTAGACTATATGTTAACTATGTTATTTTGTTGCTTGTTTGATGTAGGAATTTCAATTTCCTTTCAAATCTTAGTATTTGTCTTTCTATATTAATATATTTGCTTTTGTTTTCCATTATGTTTTATCTTTTTGTTATTCTTTTTGTTGATGACCAAAGGGGGAGAACCTAGCAATATATTATGTTTAAAGTTAAATGCAATACTTATTTTGATTCAAATGAATATGCAAGTATGCAAATGAGTTGATATACCTCAAATATACCTTAAGTATACTTTGCATATACCTTGATGCAAGTTAGATGAATGAATATGTGTTTGATATATTCTAAATATACCTTAAATATACTTAGCATATACTGAACTTCTTTTAAGGAAAAAGTTTGGTATACATTAGATATACCTTGCATATAACTTGCATATACCTAAAACTAGGAAGCATATTTTTATGCTACACTTCATCATTCTTTACAATTCTTGCACTTAAGTAATTTTTTATCTTAAACATCTTTTGAGGGGGAGACTTCTCAAAAGCACATATTGCTAGATTATTTGTCACCATCAAAAAGAGGGAGATTGTTGAACCTTGAGGGGTATTTCCGTCATTTTGATGCTAACAAATAAAATAGTAATAATTTATTTAACATACTTGTTTTCTAATTTTATTGAACAGGATATGGAACATGATAGGAAGAATGGAGAATGGAAGACTAATCTTAAAAAGACAAAAAATGGAGAAATAACATGTTCACGCTCATGACCTTTTATGTCACGCCCGTGATGAAGCTTAGCGCCAACTATCCAACATTTAAAGTTAATGGCCATGAAGAATGATAGCAACAGTGAATGATCATATCAGTCACGCCCGTGAAAGAAAGTCACACCCATGAGAAGACATGACAAATTCTTCTAGAGAGCTTCATGGCCAGAGTCACTACTTGGACCACAACTAGGAAGGATGTTCACGCCCATGAAGATATAATGTCATGTCTGTGATCAAACACTTCAAATCCTTCTAGAATGCTTCATGGCCAAAGTCACAACTCAAGTCACGGCTTGGAAGAATAGTCACGACCGTGACACTCATACTCACGACCTTGAAAGAGGAAAGAAACACATGTCAGGCGCAAAAATAAGAGTTGGTGCAATGACTATTTCCACATTAAATGCAATCAAACAGCTATAATTCACCATGGAAGTATAAATGCAAGTCATTTATGAATCTAGAACAAGAGAATAGCTAATACTTCGAATTAAAATCTTGTTGTAAGCCATTTGTGCATTTGATATTTTTAAAACAAACATTTATTCTCTGTGAAAATCATTTTGCTCATCATTCTCTGAGAATTATAAATTTGTAAGTGTTTCTCTCTATAATCAACTACTCAAGTGAGTTTGGGTATTTTGGGGTTAAGAGTAGAACACTTGTAAGGGTTATTTGTGTGAGCCTTTAAAACACAAGGAATTGTTTATTGTGTGAGCCATTAAAACACAAAGGATTTCTAGGTTAGGTGTGATCTATTGTTAGAAACACCATAATTGAGAGTGAGCTTGTAAAACTCCATTGTAACACTTAGTGTGTTAGTGAAACTCCCAATTGAGATTGGGGAGAGGAGTAGGGTTTATTAACACCCGAACCTCTATAAAAATTCTTATGTCATATCTTCCTATCCCTACTCAACTTAACTTTTCTTTCCGCACTTAAAAGTTAAATTTTTAATATCTAATTCAACCCCCCTTCTTGGTTCAATATTTGGGCAACAAAAGTCATCCGAATCCTCGTCTTCCAAAATAATTTCACCGGCTAGAGTGGTGAAGCGGTAGTAGATGTTATTTGCATGAATTAGGTGAATCGCTGCTCCCATCTTGATAAAGGACTCAATATCTAGCCGGTCTCGAGGATGTGCTAGGATGAGGTTGAAGTTGTGCTCTTCTATCTTCAGATATCCAAGCTTGATTGCAAGGTGAGTCACGTACCCACCAATCAAGATATCTCCTGATGGCTTCATTGCAATCGAGAGTAGATGGTTTGCAAACCGTCGAGATAGGGCCACTGTTAGAACTTTTTGGGCCATCTTCAGGAGAAAGAGCTTGGATTTTTGAATTGCACCATTGCTATCCCCTATTGCAAAGATGCTATAGGTCAGAAACCAATGTAAGTATTTATGCACTGGTGATCGAAGGTGGGTGCTTTCGTCTTCTTGACATCCCAACTATAATCTTGTCCGAAATGAGTCCATGCCGGATTGGCATAGAACTCCACCTCACTCTCATTGAGGATACCATCAAAGAGAAGTTTGAAGATGTCACCAAACTCCATTGCTGTGAGGGTGTTCAGATGCTTACAAAGTGGAAATTTCACCGTGCCGGTGGCAGAGACTTGCAGGGTGCTAAGGAACTCGAGAATTGGTTCCCTTAGCATTGGTTAGTTGATATCGACAAACTCCTTTAGATGAAAAGCCTGTAGTTGTTCCATCATGCTTGTCTCAAGACCGAGGGTCCTGACAGCATGCCATTCAAAGGATCGTGAAGAAAGCAGTGGTCTTTTCTTAAGAACTGCATACCTCGAATGATAGTGCTGCGAAATGAAGTTGAGAAGGTAGTCTGTGTACCTTCTTGGAGCATGAGATTTCCTTCTTGTGCCTTTTGAGGAGTTGGGTTCCATTTTTGAGTTGAGAGAGAGTTTTTGAAGAGAAATTTTCTGATGTGGATTTGGAAAAATACCTTGTGATATGATTTCTGATGAAAGAAAGAGTTTTTGAAGGTATTTATAGATGGAAAAGGCTATTGGGGGCCAGAATCTGTGAGAGGTATTGAATGTGGTGATAAATGAGAGAATTTGTAGAGTTAGAAATGAGAAAAAAACAACAGAAAATGTTTTATAGCCGACATCATCACGGTCATGAATGCTAAGTCATGGGCGTGAAATGTCGTGTTCACGGTTTGCTGAAGAGGCACTCTACCCGTGATGAAGAATATGAAATGATTCACGGTCATGACATTTAATATTCACTGGGGTGAATGGTGAATTTTCACAGTGGTGACAAAATGAGTCACAGTCGTGAAGTACAATCTTCACTACTTGTGACCGTGAGACAAAACGTGAACGCTTCTGTAATTATTTGGTGGTAATGTTCACGGTCGTGAAGAAGTGTCAAAGTCATGAACAAAGAGTTTCACAGAAGTGACAGAAAAGGTTATGGGCATGAAACATAGTCTTCACTACCTTCAACCATGAAGCATGTCGTGAAGCAAGGCGTGAAAGCTACTGGAGCTTTTGGCGATTATGATCACAGCCGGGAATATATGTCACGGGTGTGAATTGCCTAAAATCCTCATTAAATAAAACTAAGTCTAAAACAGGACTAAAGGATTTCTAAGGTGCTTCTATCCCTTATAACATATTTTTCATCAAGTTTTTCCACTTCATACCTTAAAAGATGAGACAATAACACAAGATAGAAATTAACATTCAAGGTTCGACAAATCTGACAATCATAAAGTTAATCCAACAATCATACCAAGCTCTTTTCTTATGAAGTTAAATCTTTCTTCAATTTGGAGACTTAGTGAAAATATTTGCCAATTGATTGTCTATATTTATAAATTCCAATACAACATCTCCATATTGAACATGATCTTTAAGCAAATGATGTCTTATGTCAATATGCTTACTTCTAGAGTGTTGAATGGGATTTTTAGATAGGTTTATAACACTTGTATTGCCACATCTGATAGGTATATGGTCCAAACTAAGTTGTTGTTTCATCCAAAGGATTTGATTACAACAACATCCTGCTGCCACATACTCCGCTTCAGCGGTAGAAAGAGCAACTTGTTTCTTGCTAAACCAATAAACTAAGCATTCACCCATAAAGTGACAAGTGCCTGAAGTACTTTTTTATCTAAGAGACTTCCAGCGTAATCAGCATCTAAATATCCTATAATATGAAAGGATGAATTTCTAGGATACCATAAACCTATATGCAATAAGCCATGTAAATATTTTAAAATTATTTTCACAGCATTCAAATGTGATTCTTTAGGATATGATTGAAAACGAGTACATAAGTATACACTCTACATTATATTGGGTCTAGAGGTAGTAAGATATAAGAGTGATCCTATCATACCTCTATAGAGCTTTTCATTAATGCTCTTACCCTTTTCATCTTTGTCCAATTTTGTTGATGTGATCATTGGAGTCTTGACATTTTTGCATCATTCCATTCCAAATTTCTTGATTAAGTCTTTGGCATATTTGGATTGGTTGATGAATATGCTCTCATTGCCTTATTTTATTTGTAGACTGAGGAAGAACTTGAGCTCACCCATCATGCCCATTTCTAATTCCTTAGTCATACACTTAGAAAATTCTTGGCAAAACAATTCATTATTAGACCCAAATATGATGTCATCAACATAAATTTGAACAATTAGAATATCATGCTTATGCTTTTTAATAAATAAAGTAGTGTCAACATTTCCCTTTGAAAATTTATTATCTAGAAGAAAAGAACTTAGTCTTTCATACCAAGCTTTTGGGGCTTGATTCAAACCATATAAAGCTTTTGAAAGTTTAAATACATGGTTAGGCAAATTATGGCTTTTAAAAGCTGGTGGTTGTTATACATAAACTTCTTCTTCTATAAAACCATTTAAGAAAACACTTTTGACATCCATTTGAAAGAGTTTGAAACTCATATGGCATGCATAAGATAAAAGTATTCTTATGGCTTCTAATCTAGCTACCAGAGCATAGGTCTCATCATAATCTATTCCCTCTTCGTAATTATATCCCTTTGCAACTAACCTAGCCTTATTCCTAGTTATTGATCCTTGTTCATCTAGTTTATTTCTAAATACCCATTTGCTTCCAATGATTTGATGCTCCTTGGGTCTAGGAACTAAGGTTCATACCTTACTTTTCTCAAATTGGTTGAGTTCCTCTTGCATAGCAATCACCCAACTTTCATCATTAAGAGCCTCATCGATATTTTTAGGCTCTATTTGAGAGACAAAGACAAGATTAGAATCTAAAGGTTTGAGATGAGATCTTGTACTTACTCCCTTTGTAGGATCACCAATGATTTGCTCATTGGGGTGATCTTTTGTCAATCTCCATTCCTTTAGGAGCTCTTGCTTGTTTTCCTCTTGAGCTGGAGGTAGAGAGTCATCTTAATGTGAATTTTCTTGAAAATTTCTCCTTTTTCATTTTCAAGATCAAGTTTTTCCATTGTACCTACAACATCATCAAGAACACTACCTTTCACAAGATCAAGCTTACTAGATTCATCAAAAACAACATGCATAGATTCTTCAACAACTAATGACTTTTTATTAAAGACTGTATAAGCTTTGCTAGTGGTGGAGTATCCTAAAAATATAACCTCATCAGATTTAGAGGAAAATTTTCCAAGGTTGTCCTTGGTATTCAATATGAAATACTTGCATCCAAATACTCTAAAGTATGATATCATAGGCTTTCTTCCATTCCATAACTCAAAAGAAGTTTTGTTTAAGAGAGGTATTTTGAAAACTCAATTTGAAATATAACATGCAGTATTTGTGGCTTCAGCCCAAAAGTAAGTTGGTAATCCATACTCATTGAGCATTGTTCGAGTCATTTCAATTAAAGTTCAATTTTTCCTTTTGACCACCCCATTTTGTTGAGGTGTCCTAGGAGATGAAAAATTTTGTGAAATGCCATGTTTTAGACAAAAATTTTCAAAATTTTCATTTTCAAATTCTTTGCCATGGTCACTTCTTATTTTTGAAATACAATATCCTTTTTCATTTTGAACTCTCTTAGCCAAGTTTTTGAAAGATTCAAAAGCATCACTCTTTTGAGCTAAGAAAATTACCCAAGTGAATCCAGAGTAGTCATCGACGATGACAAAGGCATAGTGTTTACCTCTTAAGCTTGCAACTCTAGTAGGTCTAAAAAGATCAAGATGCAAAAGTTGTAGAGGTTTTGAGGTCCAACTCTAGTAGGTCCAACGGAACAATGTTTTTGGATTTGAAGGATGACTTGTGTTGTTTTCTTTTTTAGCAAGGTTCACATGTCTTGTCTTTTTCAAATTTGACTTTTGGTAGTCCTTTTACCAGCTCTCCTTTACTGAGGCTTTGAATTAAATCCATGCTTGCATGACTAAGCCTTCTATGCCACAACCAAGATTCATCACAAGTAGTCATAAGACACCTAGAGGGAAGGTTAGATATTTTGTGTAAGTCTATTATGTAGGTATTCACATCTCTACTTCCTTTAAATATCTCTTAGCCATTAATAAAGGTTACAAGACATTCGTTAGAAGTAAAGATTACTTGGTTTCCCTTATCACATAATTGACTTACACTTAACAAGTTATGTTTCAAACCATCAACAAGTAAGACATCTTTAATGAAAGTAGTACCATCAATACCAATAGAGCTAATGCCAATTACCTTACCCTTAGCATTGTTTCCAAAGGTTACTTTACCTCCATCAATACTTTTGATGTCATTGAATAGTTCTTTGTCTCTGGTCATATGCCTTGAGCATCCATTATCTACTAACCAAGCATTTTTATTTATTGTGGACTTGAGGAATACCTATAAAATCACAATTCAAGTATTGGTTTTAGGAACCCAAATGAGCTTGGGTCCTTAGGGGTTAGCACATGAAGGTTCCCAATGAGCCTTCCTTATCCAGCAATGTTTATTAATATGATCAAATTTCATACAATAATTACATTGTTTAGCTCTAAATATGCTTTTTGGTATTACCATGCTTTTAACTACCATTTTCCTATTAGGTAGAGTTTGTGAGCAGTGGCATGCACATGCATGATGACTTGGTGCTTTCCTAGGTGCATGCTTCTTATACATAAAAGCATGATTGGCCTTTTATGGTTTCCTTCTTAGGCTTACCGACCCTTGATCATTCCTTTTAATTATAGAAGATTTAGTGTATGTTGTGCACTTAGCCCTTGGGGTTGTTACTTCTAATGTGGAGATGTGTGGTTCACTTGACTTAAAAAAGTGGTCTTGTGAGATGAAGATGATGTTCCCTTAAATCCTAGACCATGTCTTATTAAATGTGGTATTTGAGACAAAATGAGAGTATCTAAACTCTCCTTGCCCTTGTGAAATTTTGAAATGGAGTTTCGAAGTTCCTCAACTTCATTTTTCAAAATATTGTTCTCTTTAAGCAAGGATTTAGTTGAGGGTCTTGAGGAGTACTCATCTAATGATTTTTGAAGAGATTTATTAGAAGATTTAAGCTCAAGATTCTCCTTTTATAAAACTTCTATTTTGTTTTTCAAACTAGAAATGTTATTTTTATAAGTATTGACTTTACTTCTATATTTTTCTAGTTCTAGATTCAATACTTCTATTAAACTTTGCTCATCATCATCTTCACTATCACTATCATTATCACTACTATCATTATTGAATGAGTATGAGTAAAGTGATCCTACGTTATCCGAGATGTGATCCTCTATAGCCATGAAGCATAGGTTAACCTCTTCACTTTCATTGTCATCTTTTTCGCTTGAAGAGCTTTTGTCATCCCATGTGGCTTTGTGACCTTTCTCCCCATTGTCTTTTTGGTATTTGCTCTTGTGTTTCTTGATCCTTGGATATTCTGGTTTAATATGTCCCTTCTTCCCACACTCACAGCACTTTAGCTCCTCTTTATTCTTTTGAGAGTCATTGGGGAGTGTTTGAGATTTCTTTGCTTGTATTTTTGAGAGTGCCCATTCTCTTTTCAATTATTCTTTTCAGTCTTCTCGAGAGCATTGCTATGTTCTCATTCGCATCATCACTCCTTTCTTCATCATCTTCAACTTCTTTTTGAGATTTTGAAGTAGAGGTTCTTAGTGCTAAAGGCTTTCTTTTTTCTTGCTCGGCTTCAAGCTCTCTATCTCTTTTTACTAGCATTTCATGTGTTAGAAGTTTGCCAACAAGCACATCGGTATTCATGACGCTCATGTCTTCATTGGCTTCTTCTATACCAGTAACTCTTGAACCGTAATCTTTGAGAGGAAGACTTCTCAGAATTTTATTGTTTACATCTTTCAAGCTTAAGTGTTTCTCAAGCTTTCTCATGCCATTTATGATGGCTAGAAGACGATTTGTCATATCGGTGATTGACTCATTGGATTTCATCTTGAAGAGTTCGTACTCTGAAGGGAGAAGTTGAATCTTCTAGGATTTAGCTTGCTTTGTTCCTTCATGATAATTTTCCAATGTTTTCCATATGCTATATGCAGTTGGGCAATGTTGTATTCTGCCACATTCTTCAATGGATAGTGAGCTTGAGAGAATTGTCATTGCCTTCTTGTTTTTGAAATTTGCTTTTCGTTAAGGCTCTGTCCAATCATCGTTTGACAAGATTTCTTCTTCACCATCAACTCCTCTTCTTGTTGGTGGTGTCCATTCTTTTCAAACACTATCCCAGACTTCAATCCCTCATTATCGACATATGTCTCCATCCGGAACTTCCAATGACCATAATTTGCTCCATCAAAGTAAGGCTTGAGACTTTGGAATCCTTCATTGGCCATTTCTTGATCTTTGCTACCGATTTTTAGGCTTCGATGCTAGACAAAGCCCTGATACCAATTGTTGCCCAGATTATGAACAAAGAAGGTGGGTTGAATTGGATATTAAAAAATTCTTAACTTTTAAGTGTGGAATAAAAAGTTGAACAAAGTAGGGATATGAAGATATCACACAAGAAATTTATAGAGGTTTGGGTATTAACAAACCCTACTCCTCTCCCCAATCTCAATTGGGAGTTTCACTAACACACTAAGTGTTACAATGGAGTTTTACAAGCTTACTCCCAACTATGGTGTTTCTATCAATGACTCACATCTAACCCAGAAATCCTGTGTTTTAATGGCTCACACAATAAACCAATTCCTTGTGTTTTATGGCTCACACAAATAACCCTTACAAGTGTTATACTCTTAACCCAATATACCCAAACTCACTTGAGTAGTATATTACAAAGATAAACACTCACAAATCTATAATGCTCAGAAATTATGAGCAAATAGGTTTTTACAAAGAATTAAAGTTTGTTGAAAATAATTAATGCATAAATGGCTACAACAAGATTTTGATTCGAAGTAATTGCTTGTTCTCTTGTTATGGATTCATAAATGACTTGTACTTATACTTCCTTAGAGAAATATCATTGTTTGGATGCATTTAATGCGAAAATAGCCATTGTACCAACTATTAATTTCGCGCCTGACATTTTTCACTTTCCTCATTCATGGTCGTGAATATATGTGTCATGGTCATGAATGTTCTTCGAAGTGGTGACTCTGGCTGTGAAGCATTTTGGAAGGAATTGAAGTGTTTGATCACGGGCGTGACTTTATTCTTTCACGGGCATGAATATCCTTCCAAGTCATGGTCCAAGTGGTGACTCTGGTCATGAAACTCTTTGGAGGAATTTCACATGTTATCTCACAGGCGTGACTATCTTTAACGGGCGTGATTGATATGATCATTCACATTTTCTATGATTCATCATAGCCGTGAACTTTAAATGTTGGAGAATTGACGATAAGCTACATCACGGGCGTGACATTAACAGTCATGGGCATGAACATGCTATTTCTTCATTTTTTGACTTTCAAAGTTAGTCTTCCATTCTTGCATCATATTCCATACACTGTTCAATAAACTTAGAACACAAGTATTGTTAAATACATTATTGCTATTTTATTTGTTAGCATCAAAATGATGGAAATAGCCCTCAAGGTTCAACACCCATATCTAAGGGTTCAGAGTCTGGAGTTTTGCTAATGTTGGGTTTTCAAGAATGAATTAGATTCATAAACACAGTGAAAAAATAAAATTTTTAAAACCAGAAACAAAAGATCATACTTATGCCATTAAAACTAATTTATATAAATATAGAGGTTATAAATTATACCTTATAATTTCTTATTTGTTCTTCAAATTGTCACTTTGTTGGGTTGTAGCAAACCCCAACAATCTACACTAGAATGTCTCTAATGATAATCCACGCAAAAAATGAAGAAGAAACTATCGAAAGAAATGGTTTGAATAAATTCAAAGTGCTAGCTTTCAAAGTGTTCTTGAGAGAATTTTTATTGTCTTAAAAATATTTTTTTTCACAAAAAAATATTTTTATGTCTATTTTATGTCATTTGATGTCTTTTCTATTTGAATCAAATTCAAAGAAAAGATGAAAAGTCAAAAATGGAGAAAAGGGAAATGAATGAAAAGTAATTGGGCATAATTGGCCTAATTAAGGCCAAATTCTTCCGCTGGCCAACGGGAGAGAGGCAACAGTGCATTGGGCTTGCTGTGGGCTGTTGCTAGATAGCGCAGCTGGCCCACTAGGTGGGCCAACAACTTGCCTAGCCTGCGCAGGCCCACGACCCTCCTGAACAATTTTTTTGTGCGATCTCATCGCAATCCAGCTCGAAATAATTCTCTCATATTTTGGATCATATCCAATACCATTTTACTCATTCTCCATATCTTCAATGCATGTGACCGATTAGGTTCCCGGTTATGTTGGCCACTTAAATTAACAATTAATTTAAGTAAGTCATGAATGGTTTCTGGCAATACATCATGACCCCCAATTGACTGGAAAGTTAGGAGTTTGACTACGAACCTTTCCATATACAATTTCCATACCATTATTCTTTTCACCATTCTATACCCCACTTGGTTCAGAGTATGGACATGTGTCAACTCCCACTAGACTGACTACATCACGTCTAGTCCAAGTAATGTTAGTTCTTGTCCTTGAGGCTCATTACTCTATTAGATATGTCATTAAAGACTATCTTTATGATATTTCCACTCCGACCATAGATTCCTGAGTAATGACCATGATAAGAGGCAATGGGTATACACTCCTTCTATCAGGAGTTGTGAATCCTTTGTTGGTTACCCAATTACCTTCAAATACCTCAAGCTGTATCCAATCACTACCCTATAAGCAACCTCCCTGAGGCAATAAGAAATAGTGTCAAAATACAGAATCAGTATCCAAGATATCCTTGAGTACCTTAAGTCCAAGGATAGTTGCACCATTGCTATGATGAGACTGTCATTGGCATTTGAATAGACTATCCATATGGTTGTCTCATAGCTAGTCATCCACTGCACTTAGCTACACTTAGCAAGCATCCACATGTTAACTCTAAACATCTCATGTTTATAGATTATGAGATCTACTACTCAATCCAATCAAGGAGTGTAACATGTGCTAGTCTATCTGAATTAATAATGTTCCTCCTCATAAATCCTATGACTAAGGATAATTTTGATACTAACATAATTACACATGATAAGAATCTCAATATCATGATCTCATCATGATTTTTTTCATGCTATGTTATGTATCATGGACTTCATTAATTGATTTAAGATCGCTTATCAATTCATATATCAAATGAACATCAAATTAATGAAAAAGCCTTTTATTAATCAAATAAATTTGTACAATAAGTGCTAAAGGTGATTGCCTTTAGAGCATTCCTCTAACAAGCTCCCACTTGCACTAAAGCCAATCGCCTTTGTATTTAATTCCATAGGTGAGTATATGAGAATCATATTTCTTTTGGGAAATTGGCTTAGTTAAAGGATCAACAATATTCTGATCAGTGGGTACTCTTTCTATCTTTACATCATTCCTACCAATGATTTCTCTAATCAAATGGTATCTTCTGAGTACATGTTTGGATCACTGATGAGACCGTGGTTCGTTTGTTTATGTAATGGCTCCATTATTATCACAATACAATTGTATTTGATCAATAATGTTGGGAACCACTTCAAGTTCTGTGATGAATTTCTTTATCCAAACTGCTTCCTTTGCTGCTTCAAAAGCTACAATGTACTCGGCTTCGATTGTGGAATCAGCAGTCATTTCCTATTTGGAACTCTTCCAACTAATTACTTCACCATTTAGTGTGAACATATAACCTGACTGAGATTTTGAGTCATCCTTATCAGATTGGAAGCTGGCATCGGTATACCCACTCACAATAAGATCTCCATCTCTATATACCAAGAATACATCCTTAATCTTTCTTCAGTACTTAAGCATATTCTTGACAACCACCCAATGACCCTCATAAGGGTCCAATTGGTATCTGCTTGTGACACTCAGAGCATATGATACATCAGGTCTTGTACATATCATAGCGTATATGATAGATCCTCTAGCTGAAGCATATGGAATCAAATTCATGTGTGTCCTCTAATCTTGTGTCTTTGGACACAAAGACTTTGAGAGAGTAATCCCATGGGTCATGGGAATATATCCCCTCTTGGACTGCTCCATGCTAAACCTCTTTAGCATCTTATCTATGTATGTAGATTGTGTAAGACTAAGCAATCTTTTAGTTCTACCTCTATAGATCTTTATCCCCAAAATATAGACTGCTTCTCCAAGGTCTTTCATAGAGAAATTCTTGGATAACCAAATTTTGACTGATTGTAAGGCTGAGATATCATTTCCCATTAATAATATGTCATCTACATATAACACAAGAAATACGATTGCACTCCCACTAACCTTCTTGTAAACACAATGTTCATCCGGATTTTATAAGAAACCAAACTATTTGATTGTCTCATCAAACCGAATATTCCAACTCCTGGATGCTTGCTTTAATCCATAAATAGATCTTTGAAGCTTACATACCTTTTTTGCCATCTTTGGATATGAAGCCTTCTCGTTATGTCATGTACACATCCTCAGTCAGATTTCCATTAAGGAAAGTTGTCTTCATATCCATTTGCCATATCTCATAATCATAATGAGTAGTAATGGCTAGGAGTATCTTATGGATTTAATCATAGCTACTGGGCTAAAAGTTTCATCATAGTCAATTCCTTGTCTTTGACGATAACCTTTAGTAATAAATCTAGCTTTATAGGTAATCACATTACCATCCATGTAATTTTTCTTTTTGAAAACCCACTTGCTCCCTATAGGTTTTATCCCTTCGGGTGGGTCAACCAAAGTCCATACTTGGTTTTCATACATGGAATCCATTTATGACTTTATGGCTTGAAGCCATTTGTCAGATTCTAAACTATTCAGAACTTCTTCATAGGTTGTAGGCTCATCGTTTTCTATGAGCAATACGTCGTTTTGTTCGCCAATGAGAAATCCATGTCTCTCTGGAATAGGACGTATCCTACTTGACCTATGAAGCTCTTGTGCTTTAGAAGGTTGAGCTATTATATCATTTGCATGAGTAACAAGCTCGATTTCAGGCCGTTGATCAGCATCTGTTTGAGCATCTTGAACTTCCTCAAGTTCAATTTTGCTCCCACTATCTCCGTTTAGAAGGAAATCTCTCTCTAAGAAGATAGCATGTCTTGAAACAAAAACCTTTTGTTCCAAGGGGTGGTAAAATTAATATCCATATGATGCTTTTGGATATCCCACAAACAGACATCGGTTAGACTTAGCTTCTAGCTTATTTGACATTGTCCGCTTCACATAAGCAAGGCAACCCCAAATTCTCATGTAAGAAAATGTTGGCCTTTTGTTATACCATATCTCATACGGAGTAACATCAACTGACTTGGAAGGAACTCCATTTAATATATAAATGGCGGTCTCTAGTTCATAACCCCAAAAAGGATTTAGGCAGTTCCACAAAACTCATCATAGACCTTACCATGTCTAACAAGGTTCGGTTTCTTCTTTCAGTCACACCATTGTGTTGTTGCGTGTAAGGTGGAGTCCACTGAGATAAAATCCCATTATCCCTCAGGTGATCTAGAAACTCTTGGCTCAAGTATTCACCTCATCGATCTAATCGAAGCGTTTTAATGCTTTTGCCAAATTGTTTCTCTACTTCATTTCTGAATTCTTTGAACTTTTCAAAAGCTTCAGATTTGTATCTCATAAGATACACATACCCATATCATGAGTAATCATCGATAAAAGTAATGAAATAGATGAAACCATCTCTGGCATGTGTAGACATTGGACCACATACATCTTAATTTATTAAGTCTAAAAGTCCATTAGCACGTTCACCCTTTCCTTTAAAGGGTAATTTAGTCATCTTGCCTAATAAGCAAGGTTCACATGTGTCATATGATTCATAATCAAATGACTCCAAACTACCATTCTTGTGTAGCTTAGCCATACATTTCTCACTTATATGACCAAGGCGATAATGTTATAAGTAAGATGATTTCAACATATCTTGTTTTTTCCTTTTATTATCATTGATGTTTAAAATTGGATTTGACATATCTAATATGTATATTCCATTGCATAATGTACCACTAGCATAAAGAATTCCATTCAACATAATATAACAACAATTGTTACTAAAAGCTAAAATGAAACCATCTTTATTTAGACTTGAAATAGAAATAATGATTTTAGTCAAAGTAGATACATAATAGCAATTAACCAAATTTAATATAAGCCCACTAGGGAGGGTCAATACATATGTTCCTACAGTTAATGCAGTAACTCTTGCTCCATTTCTAATGCGTAGGTCTAACTCTTCCTTATTGAGCTGCCTATTGTTCCTTAGGCCTTACATATTAGTGCATATGTGTGAGCCACAATCGGTATCTAATATCCATATATTATTATCGAAAATGGTATTAATTTCAATGACAAAAATACATGAAGTAGATGGGGCATCATATGCCTTATTCTTCAAGGATCCAAGTAAGTCTTGCAGTTTCTCTTCCAATGGCCTTCCTTACCACAATGGAAGTTTCTTCTTGGCCACGCCTCCCTTATGCTTCATGGACTTCTTCTTCTTCTTAAGGTTTTTCCTTTTAGAACTTGAAGAGTCCTACAGCATCACAGCCTTACTGTCCTTCTTGACAGATGGCTTAGCTATTTTGAGCAAGTTAATCAGCTCAGGAATAGTAGTAGAGATTTGGTTCATTCTATTATTAAGCACAAAGTGTGAATAATTATCAAACAAACCGGTTAGAATTAAGTCAATACTTAATTCATGGTCCATCACAAATCCCCAGGTGGCCAACCTCTCAATATTGCCATTCATCTTCAATGCATATTGCACAGAGATGTCCCCTCAACCATCTCAGTGTGGAAGAGCAACCTCGAAGTTTTGAACCTTTTGAAATGTGCTTGCTCATCAAAAAGCTCTCTTAGATGGTATATTATGGAATTAACATCCATAGCCTTATGCTGCTTTTGCAACTCAGCTGACATAATAGCAAGCATAATGCAGCTTGCCATCTCACTATCATAGATATGCTTTTGATATACCTTCTGAACATCTTCAGAAGCATTAGCAACAGGGGGATTAGGGAGTGCCTAGTTTAGGACATACCCAATCTTTTCGGATTTGAGAACCATTCTCAGATTCCTTAGCCAATCCAAAAACTTAGGCCCAGTCAACTTATTTGATTCCATTAGTGATCGTAAATTCACTCTTGTCATGATGATGATTCTACCAACCTAGATGTAAAATATAACATGTTAGGATGTACATAAAATGCATGTTTATTAGGTCTTTAATAAATCGTATTATGACTTCCACTATTTTATTGTGAGTCTATAGCCCTCACTATGAACCCGAGAGAACTTATATGGAATTTCTCCTAGTGGGTCGATATCCATCTAGCTAAGAATAACCTTAAGGCAACTTAACAAGCTATCCATAGTTTGGTTGGTAGGTATCTAATCCATACCAATTTCATTATTCATGCAACTATCGAATCTTGTGCTATCAACTTATTGATATGTGCACATACATTGGGCTATCAACTCTTGATATGTGTACATCTCATGTATACAAACCCAACTTTGCCTCCAATACACATTAACGTTGGTGCAAATCCAACGAGTTAATAATATCGGTTAAGTCTAACCCATTAATCATGAAATTTAATTTCAATGGATTGAACATATTATTATATAGTGAGCTTGAGGCAACTCAACAACTCTAACTCTAGAAGAACTCTGGTTCTCCCTATATTAATGGAAAGTGTAAGACTTAATTGTTTATTTAGCAAGATATTTCTTTGTTAAGTCTCATCAAGTTATTATTTCATGCTTTTATATATCATACATTCATCACATGGATATAAAAAGATAGTTACATTAACTGTATGGCATGATTATGGACATACTAAAGTCAATCTCTTGAGCCAAAGAGAAATTGACTAGGTCTTACCTAGATATATGCATGAATTTACAACCCAAAATAAAAATCAAATTCCTATTTCTAAGTTTTCTTGTTTATGGTACCACCTCCTTTGCTTCTTGCTCCTTTGTATCTTCATTCTATCCTAATCCTATGTAATCTAATTACATATTTCAAATTATAAAAAACCTCAATTTACATTTGAGGGGAGTAAGATGAGAAGAGAAATACATAAGAAAGAAAGAGAGGTAGGGACACGCAGGCCCTATTTACCATAAAACAAAATAACTCCATGCATGCTCAATCACATTTAGCGTAAGTCCATAATCATCCATTATGTCTTTTCATACACCCCTATCATGCATTATCTAATGCACAAAATAAAATTGACAATTTTGGATTTCAATTTGTAAATCGATTCAACGCTTGAACCGAAATTGCCTATTTGTTTTCTTTTGATTAATTTAATTTTGACATTTGAATAGACTATCCTTATGATTGTCTCATAGTTGGTCATTCAATGTACTTAGCTACACTTAGCAATCATCCACATGTTAACTCTAAACATCTCATGTTTATAGATTATGAGATCTACTACTCAATCCAATCAATAAGTGTAACATGTGCTAGTCTGTCTGGATAAATAATGTCCTGTCTCATTAATCCTACGACTAGGGACAATTTTGATACTGACATAATTACACATGATAAGAATCTCAATATCATGATGCTATGTTATGTATCAAGGACTTCATTAATTGATTTAAGATCACTTATCAATTCATATATCAAATGAACATGAAATTAATGGAAAACCTTTTATTAATCAAATAAATTTGTTCAATAAGTGATAAAGGTGATTGCCTTTAAAGCACTTCTCTAATATCTAATACCAACTTTCGCTAGTCGTAGGCATGCTCATGAAGAAGGGACATTTTCCGGACATTGAAGCTCCTCAAAAACCCATTTTGTCTTTTCCAACCAAAATTTTGCTACTGCTGGATCTTCCTTTTTCTTGCCCATAAAATTCGTAGCCCCATATTTTCTTAGTTTATCAATTGGGGTTTTGATTGAGGTGGGGGAGGTAGTGGAGCTGGTGGTGGCACAACATGTGTTATCGGTTGTAACAAAGTAGTCATTTGTTGCATAACGGGTACCTGACTCGGATCAACCTGTTCTTCAACATGCTATGGAGTTATAACACTAGGCTCTGAGGCTCTAATTGATGTTGATTGTCTATGAGCAGCCAAGTTAGCTATATTGTCATCCACTTGTTCTTCGTGACTTTGTCTTGATTCAGAATCCATTAAAACCTATATTGTTAGAAAAAGGATCCCTTATAAGAATATAGTAGCTTAAAACAATGGAAATGCTAAAAACATGCATTTATCTTCCTCTACCCACTAAGTAAGAACCGTTTGAACCTGGCTCTATACCTCACTTTAGTTCAACAAGGTAAGTGAGTATTACTCGACAACTGTCTTATAAGATTATCAAAATGAAGTATAATTTTTTTTTTGCAAAAATATTACAGACACCAAAATAAAATTATTACAAACATCAATATTCAAAATTTTATTTATTTATAAAATATATTATTTTACATTCAAATTATGTCCATTATATTAGATTTACAAATTCCTAACACATACTAGATGAAATAAAACTATAATTTAATTTATAAAGTTTTTGACAAAATATACCAAAAATATGTCCAAAGCTTTTAGCTGCTTTTATTTTGGATACCCTTTTTCTTTTGACAATTATCCTATCTACGACTTTTCCTTAGAACCTGCGTGAGAGAAAACCACCTGCGCTAAACTACTAGCTTAATGGTGTTTCAAGGATAAAAATCTTATATACGTATATTTTCTTACATATCATTTAATAATTTCACAAATAAAGCATAAAATAAAAGAATTATATGAAATTAAATAAATGTCATCAAACATTTAATATTTAACAATTTTGATTTAATACAACATTATCAAAATGACATACTTCTATATTATTGTTATTTTTCATTTTCTTTATGCCCATAACACCTATAACCGAACTAATTAATAGAAATAACAAGGTTGTCATTACCGGCTCTCATAATATTCCACCAAGCGCTTTTATAATAGTGTCATTTCCGGCTTTTGTAATATTGTCATTACCAGCTTAATAATTTTGCGTCGAAAGCATTTATAAATTTTTCATTATCGACTTTTATATTTGGCACCGAGTGCCTTAACTCCCCTGATTGGCATGACAAACTATTTTCTATTCTAGTTCTAGATTAGGTGTCTTAGGGCTTAACCATTTTTATATTTATTCACAATATTTTCAAAAATGTTAATTGTATCAAATTTTCACATATATGTTTATTTATTTTTGTTATTTGTTCCCATTTTTATTGCATTAGAACCTCACATAAAAATAATTTATTAAACATTTATAATTATAATTAAAGTCAAAATTCACATTAATTACTATAAATAATCATCATACCATATGCAAAAGCAAATATATCAAAATTTTGTATGGCAGACTTCAACCCTGATTTTGGTCCTTATTTTTAGTCTATTTATAATTCGAATTTGAAGTTATTGTCTGCTAATATTTTGTAGCTTAATGTGTCAGATTTTAGATGAATCACAAATCATTCAAATCTAAGTTTTCTATCAAATGTTATGATCATTTTACTGAAGGGCATTCCATTATTTTTACCCAGTATTTTTTGGGTACCTACAAGTTCAGAATTTTGTGTCCAATTTATAGCCGATTTGAAATTAGAATTTGAACTTAGGTTTTAAATGAAAGTTTTATTCTTATGAATCCACTTTCATTTACAACTAATTTCACCTCAATATCATTACCAGAGCATTACTTATGATCAAATAGTTATAGTCGCTCCAAAATTTCTACAGCATGATCATCAATTGGCACAAACCTATCCACTAATTACGTCCATTATATGCATTCATTTTTATGCCAAATTTTCCATATCACAATTACATTCACATATCTTAATGATTTCACACCATTTGATCTCATTACCATATAAAACATTAAAAGCAACAACTAATCACATTCCATGTCAGACCACATTCATATCAATATTAATACATGATTTCACACATTTAAATCACATGCAAGATTTTTATCAATGAAGCACATACTGTAATGGCCCAAATACTGGGTTAGTCGTAAACTATAGTTTCTGAAATTGATCAGTATACCCGGAAGATAAAAATACACCTGTAGGTGAAAAATATTTTACTTGATTATCGGAAAATATAGGTTATGACTAGTTCGAGGGTAAAATTTGGAGTGAAAATGAAGTTAAATAAGTCATCAAAAGTCAAAACTAAGGAAAAAATGGGACCCGATTTAATTAAATAGTTGGTTGACCGTACTTTGATTGGGCTATAAAAAATAGCAAACGACATCTAAAAATTTATTTTAAATCATAGATAGACTATAAATAATATTTAGGATTTTTTAACAGTGAAAAAGAAATTTACGATAACACTGAAAATTAAATTATCAGTACAGTTTGAGCGAGTTGGATAGAAAACGGACTCCGATTGGGTTGAAAATTTTTGTGTGGACATATAGAAATATTTTATGAATTATGAAATCAAATTTGGGTGAAATTGAGCTTGGAAAGTGAAAAAAAAAAGTTATAGTGCATAATTGGGCTTAAATGGGTTGGGCTTTGTTTGACCTAAGCCCACCCAATTTAGACCACAATAAATAGACTCAATATCAAAATTCTCTAGAGATAAATTTTCTCCATCATCTTCTTCATGTCCTCCCTCATGGATGAAACTACCTTATCCCATTGCTTCTCCAATTTTCTTCAATTATTACACTAAAATCAACCATCTAAAAATAAATTCAGCATCTCTAGTAGTTAATAAAAGTTCTTACTCTTAAATTGGAGTGCTAGAGTGAAGGAAATCAAAAGAGAAAAGTTAGGATACCAATTTGAGGTAAGTGAAATTTATAGTTTTAAATTAGTTTAATGGTTCAAATAAGTAGTTTAAGGTATGTAGATGATAAATATGAAGTTTATTTGAGTTAAGGAATCAAAATAATGGTGGATTAATGAAGGAAAATTTTAGCCATGGTAGGTTCAAGAGAAGGTGAAGGTGCTTCCAAAGGAAATGCTAAGGAAAATGAAGCTTAGAAATTTCAAAGCAAGAAATTAAGGTTAGTGATTCCAAAATCTACTTGTTTCCATTAATTAAGCATGATTTAGGGTCACAATAATTTAGACATTACTGTGTTTTGAATGTAATTGCTAACTAATACTTAAAACATGATTAAAGGCTTATGAAAAGTGAATTAGAATGCTTAATTTCAATTAAAAAAATTAATTAGTAGAAATTGTAAAATATGACCTTATTATGTGAAAAATGAATATTAAGGAATAAATACATTTTATTGTAATATTATGATACATATGGAATAATGAATGTATAAATTAGTGAAATGAACAATTAGAAGGTGAAAGACAAATTTTAATGATGAAAATTAATTATAGGCCGAAATATGAAGAAAGAAAAATTAATATTTTTCTGGTTAATTAAATGAAAATTTGGTCATAAAATGCAAGAAAATATGATTTTGGGTGTATAGAAATTTATTGAGAATTTTTAAATGATATATTGAATATTTTTTTAATTATTGATTATATTATGCATGGAATGAAAAATAATGAATAAAGTTTGTTTAGTGAGTTTATTAACTTAATTGATTATTCATAATGAAATATTGAGAAATTAGAATGGAAAGTGCAAGAAATTATGGTAGTGATATAATTCTGTGGATGAATAAAATATTAAGTGAGTAATAATGTAAAAATAATAATAATAATAATAATAATAATGGAATTTATGAATTTAATGGAAATTGAATTAAAGGAGTAAAATAATGTCCTTAGTTATTTTGTGATGGTTAAATCTAGCCCATGATATAATTGGCTAGCTATAGGGACACCATTACTGCGGAGCGTGTCATGACGACTCGCTTATGTAGGTCAATGATGGTCTACTGCAGTGATAGTGATTTAGTGAACAGTGTACAGTGCAGTTCTCGGGTGATCATTCGGGATTACTCTTCAGTATAGTGGACTTTTGGGTCCACATCCTATGTATCTGGTCCGAATATTTTCTATCAGATGGAAACTATGGACAAATGTGAATAAAAGTAGTAATAATAATAAAAGTGAAAAATATGATAAGAATGATAAAATGGTATAATTGTAAAAATGATAAAAGTGATAAAGGTGAATAAAATGATAAAAGTGAAAATATGAGAAAAATAATAAATGTGAATAAAAAGTAGTAAATATGATTTAAGTGAAAAATATGATAAGAAAAGATGTAAGTAAAAAAAATGTGAGAAAAATGATTAAAATGATAAAATGATGAAAAGAATAAAATAAGTAAAAAATACAAGATAAATGATAAAAGTGATAATTGTAAAAAAAATAAAAAAAATAAAAACATGAAAAAATGAAAAACAAAAAAGTTAGTGGTAGAAGTGTAAATAATATATTGTTAGTGGATGCAACTGTAAATAAATGGAAATTTAGAAACTAAAGTGAAAATTGTAGCTAATTAAATTAAGGATTGAAAAATAAAATAAAGAAGAAAGAAAGGAATGATTAATGTAAGAAACAAAGTGAAAATAGACTAAATTGAAAGAAATTGAAAGTTTAAAAGTAAGTAAAAAAAAAGAAGAGCATTAATTGAGAAAAATTGTAAAAAAATTAATTAAAATATTAAATAGTGAATTAAGGGTAAATAAAAATAAGGTATTGATAAAAAGAATAATAAATATATATTAAATAGAAAATTTAAATAGTATATTAAAAATGTTATTGCATGTATGAATGCATGTAAATATAGGACGAGGAAAATTTTTAGAATAGTAATCACTACTGGACATAATAATGCTTAACACGTAGTTATTTAACTGTCTGTATGTAGTAGCGAGAAAGGCAATGACTGACATACAAATTTTGGGAGTTGACAGAAGATTGAAATAATTGTATGTTATTATATAAAATGACATGTATATATATGTTTAGATATGATATTGTATAGATAAAATTATGTACATATTCTTATAAAAAATATTTGTGAATTATTATATGTGTAAATAATAAAATGTTAAATTGTGGTCGAATGAAAAATATATTGTATTATATATGTAATATTGTGCCTAAAAAATGAGTTAATAATTGTTTACTTTGTAAGTGGGATAGTTAGTTTATAGTCATTATGCTGCCGAAATTTTTAAAAAATAAAAAAATTAAGTACTAATAGTATGTGCATAAATATTGGGGTGCAATTCAGTGCCTATTATTGAAGCTTAGTAATTCAAATCAACCCTATAGCAATAAGAATTTATTACTTACCAAGAACGAACTTTTAAAGGATCAATTTGGTGAAAAAATAGGTGAAACAAGGAAGAATTAAATTCTAAAATGGAGGAAATTGAAGAAGAATTCGGGCTAGAGAAGAAGGCATAAATGGGAAAGAAAGATGAAGATAACGACAACTTGTTTTTTGTCCTTTTGTCCTTTTCTCTTCTTCTCTTCTCTTTTCTCTTTTCTATTCTCTTCTATTTCTCTTTTGTTTCATTTTAATTTTATTTTATATTGTTATTATTATTGTTTACATATATATGTAATTCCACTAATTCACACAATAATACAACTTAATCATTTGACCCAATTTAACTAAATTAACAATGTAAATGTTTACTAATCTTAATCTAGTCATTTTTCTTACTTTAATTTAGTCACCTTATTCAATTCATTTCTAATACTTTGTTATCCTCATTTAGGTTATAATTACACACGTGCAACTCGACACAAGTGCCAAATACTAGGACACGTAGCTAGTGCGTGTCATAAACTTGTTCCTACGAAAATACGTATGAAATGCATGTGTTCAATTTAATTGTATGTAAGATGATTATGTTCAATGAAATGCATGTGGGGAAGGTCGAGGATGTCACAGCTAACAAGGGAAAAGAGCCGATGGACTCCATCATTTTTTTTTATTTTTAAAAACCATGTTTGTGCAAAACCCTTATAGTAAAAACCAAAAACTTAATTGATGGGTTTTCATAATTAACATATTTAATGAGAATAATTATAATAAATTCTTTTAGTGATTTTACTAAAAGTTGAAAATATTTTATAAATGACAATATTAAATTGAGAATTTTTGAAAACCTCACAGGGCACGAAATGAGTGGTAAGCTCTTCATTGAGAGAAAAAGAAATAGATACAAGTATGATAAATTCTATTTGTGAATTGAATTTTAGGAACATAATATGAAAAAGATTTATATGTGATCAAATTGGTTAAAGCATGATATGTAATTTATGATTGATTAAATATGATATTAAATAAATTTCTATTGCTAGAAAATAATAAAGTAGTAAGTTACAAAGTCAAGTGAAACTCATGAAAAAATTTATTATTGGTGGAATCATTTGTTATATTTCGTCATTAAATGATTATATATTAATTTTGATATGAATTAAATGTTATGACATATTTTAATGAAAGGATTTGGAATGACATTTTTTATATGTTTTTTTTTTTGTAAAATGGGATTATTAGTACATTTTAAGTTGTATATGAAATCAAAAATAAATATTTGTTGCAAATATATTTTAAAAAAAATAAATGTTTTGTCATGATGTCATATAGAAAAAAATAAAATAAATAAATTCTTGGAAAATTTACTTGAAAAAATAAAAGTTAAGAATTGATTAATTTGATCCCATGTATTAGTCTAAATAACATATTTGGGATTTATTGGCATGCCAATAGGGTTGGAACTCCATGACCTGTGGTCATTTTGGTCATGAGAAGTATTTGATAAATCTTATGGTTATATTGGACCATACATTTTATTTATATACCGATCATGTGGTTATTTTGGATCGGATAATATTATTGGGTCATATGGTTATCTTTGATATTGAGATTTCTATTAATTGACGGTACCCCTTGTATCTCTAGGGATAAGTTCAGGGTGTTTTAATACATGTGAAGGAGGAAATATTACTAGATAATGAAATGACATGCTACTAAGGTGGTGATTAATAGTTGATGCTATATGAGGTAAATTTTGGGCACCATATTGAGAATAGTAATTTTTTTGTAAAATATTAATAAATAAAGATAAAAGTTAGATAAATAAATAAAAGAATAGACATTTACAAATCTCATGTGTAGCATAATTAATTTAGTTATTATTTAACAATGTTGTATGAGATTGTCGATTAAACCAGTACAAAAATAAATTTTTATAATTATCTTTAACTTTGGGTGATAAGTGATATTGTTATTATTATAAATAAGAAATGTATATATTAAACCTATTTAATTTTGAATGACTGTTACTGTAAAGTTTTATATCACTGAGATGGTAAACTTAGCGTGTGAGTGTTTTTTCTCATGTAGATATTAGAGTCAAGAATAAAAGTAGAGTTTAGAAACATGAAGTGATTGATCCAGGGGTCTCACCGAAATAGAAGCAATTGTACTTATGGAATACGAGATATGAGTAAAGGACATTATCATTGTACCTTTTTTTAAAAAAAAATTAGTTTGAAACTTGTTGTAAATAAGTTTTAAAATCGTCGTGATTTTTATAAATACATTTTAGGTATGTATGTTTATCTACTATTATCTATTATACATAGATTATTCTAAGTTGGTCAGTAAGTCTTGCATATGCATCACATATAGTGATTTATGTCAGAACATCCTTATATCTTGATAGGAGTACTATTGAGTAGAAGAGGTGTTACATTTGTTGGTATTAGAGCAAGGTGTAAACGGTTCTAGGACAAGGAAGGGTAGAGTTAAGCATGCACATGCATATGTGCCTGCATTAGTATGACATGAAAGGTTTTTATAAGCAATTGCTCTGAAAGGTGAACTACTATTCTTAGAAAGTAAGTAAGATAAAACCTGAATTATGATAGATTCCTTAGAGGATATAAGGTGGAATCTGATGTTACTATTCTAAATATCTATAGTTACATATTAATGAAGTTTACTAGGAAATAGAAAATAGTATTTTGCTAGGATGAATGATGATGGAAATAGTGATTAGAAATAAGATTTTGACATTCTAAAAGAAGGTTAAACAAACATTGTGATAGTAGAACTATAGGACATTAATTAAATAAGTTTTAAGAATGTTCTATTGTAGAACCTTCACAATATATCCTTAATAGATTAAGAGATTAATACTATATAGATTCATAGTTAACAGATAGCAAAATAAATATAAGATTGAGTCATTGGGTTTCAGATATGAAAAATGTGAATTTTGTTTTTAAAACATGATGTTACCTAAGATTAAGAATATATTATAAATAAAAATAATGAACGATGAGTGAAGGTGATAATTTAATGAGGGGTTATGATTGTTCTAAACTATATTTAGAAAGGACTATACAACAAGATTTCTTAAGGTATTATATAAACCTTACTCATAATAAAAAGTTAATTGAAAATAAAATGAATATTACTTTGATAATGACGAGAATAAGTCATGAGTATGAGTTAAGAAAACTAGGGGTAATGTTTATAGGTTAACAACTCTTACCTATTCAAAATAGGGGTTAATCAAACCTAGTGTGTTATTTTGGATGTACATGTACTATTGTAAAGAATAATGGCTTTCTGTAGAGGTTATCTAGATTATAGATAACTAAATAAGGTGATAATGAATGATAGTCAACAACTATCCAAGTTTAACAATTGGTATAAGCCATTTCAAAGTGTAGGGTTGTTCCCTAAAATACATTTATGATATGGGTATCATTTTTAGGAAATAAATTAATGTTATATACCTAAGATAACTTTAGGATTATTACAACCATTACAAGTTCTTAATAATGATTGTTCTTCTTATAAACAGTATCTAGTTTTCTAATCATAACTTGAGTTCTGGAAATTATTTTTGAATGAGACTTATCGAGTTAGAAATTTAAGACATAGGGATTCAACTTTCATTTAGACAATTAGACCTGAATAGGCCAGGAATTAGGTGAAAAATGGACTCAAAGTGTGAACTAGAAATCTGTCCAGAAAAAAATACTGGGCAGATTGCAGTGAACATAGGTTAGAAGAAAATTCATAACTTTTGCTAAAACATTAGTCTTAATATGATTCAAGTTGAAAATTAAATATAAGACATATACCTACATTTTTTTAGTTGATCACTTATCCAAATTCCGTCTAAACATGGATGCAAAATACAGAGAAATATAAGGTAGAAATCTGTCCAGTAAAATACAGAATAGATTGTAGTGAACATAACTTAGATGAAAATTCATAACTTTTGCTAAAAAATTATTTTTCATATGATTCTAGTTTAAAATTAACGATAAGACATGTTCCTACATTTTCTTAGTTGATCACTTGTCCAATTTACATCTAAAAATGGATGAAAAATTCAGGGAAACATAAGGTTGAAATGTTGTGTAGAATAGGACAACTTGTAAATATATGTTGATTATGAAATTTTGTGATAGAAAATATATTAATTGATTTTCTTATAGTTATAATGATTAAATGAGCAAGTAAAGGTTGTAAAATATTTAATGGCAATTGTTGCCCAGATATTAAGCCAGAAAGGGGGGTTGAATTGGAGTTTAAAAATTAAGATTTAAAGTGCGGAAATAAAAGATTAATTTTAGGAGGGATAGAGAGAATTTGACACAAAGATTTTATAGAGGTTCGGGTGTTAACAAATCCTACTCCTCTCCCCAATCGCAATTGCGAGTTTCACTAACACACTAAGTGTTACAATGGAGTTTTACAAGCTCACTCTCAACTATGATGTTTCTCACAATGGCTCACACCTAACCCTGAAATCCCTTGTGTTTTAATGGCTCACACAATAACCAATTCCTTGTGTTTTACAGGCTCACACAAACAACTTCACTTTGTGTTTTTACAGGCTCACACAAACAACCTTCACTTTGTGTTTTTTACAGGCTCACACAATAACTTTTTGATTTGTGTTTTGAGGCTCACACAACTAACCCTTACAAGTGTTCTACTCTTAACCCAGAAATACCCAAAGCTCTCTTGAGTAAAGATTACAGAGAGAACTACTTATAAATCTTAATTGCTCAATAAATGAAGAGCAAAAAGATTTTTACAGGGAATAGATTTTGTTCTCAAAGTATGAATGTACAAATAGCTTGTAATAAGAATTAAATTCGAAATACATGTTATTCTATTTTTATTCTCTTCATTCTCTTGTTCTTAATGCATAAATGACTTCCATTTATACTCCCATGGCTGAATATAGCCATTGAGGTGCATTAAATATGAAACTAGCCGTTGTACCAACCAAATAATCACGTCTAACATTTTTCTCTTTCATTGTTCACGGGTGTGACTATGTTTGTCACGGGCGTGACATTTCTTCCCAAGCAGTGACTGAAGTGGTGACCTTGGTCGTGAAGCTCTCGGGAATGTTTTGACTTATAGAGTCACGGTCGTGACATACTCATTTACGGGCGTGATAAACTTCCCAACCGTGATCTAAGTGGTGACTTTGGTCGTGAAGCTCTCTAGATGAAAATGCATGACCATTCACGGGGGTGACATATTTATTCATGGGGGTGACTGAAATGCCCACTTCACGGTTTGTTCTTCCTTCATGGTCGTGAACTTCAAATGTTGGTTTTGGTAACGGTTAGCTGCTTCACGGGCATGACACATAGAGTCATGGCAGTGAATATGCTACTTCTTGAATTTTGTCTTTCAAGTATTATTCTTCCAATTTCCATTCTTGCTATTTTAATCCATGTCCTGTATAATAGACTTAGAAAAACTAGTATGTTAAATACAATATTGCTATTATATTTGTTATCATCAAAATGATGGAAATACCCTTCAAGGTTTAACAATCTCCCCCTTTTTGATGGTGACAAATAATCTAGCAATATGTGATTTTGAGAAGTCTCCCCCTCAAAATATACTTAGGATAAAAAATTTATAATGTGCAAGAATAGTAAAGAATGATGTAGCATTGAAATAAACTTAACTAGATTTTAAGTGTATGCAAGTTATATGAGAAGTATATCCAATATATACCATAATTTCTTTTTAAAGCATGAAGTATATGTAAGGTATACTTAAGGTATATCATGGCATATTTAATTTTGCAACTTGCATGAAGGTATATGCAAAGTATACTTAAGGTATATCTTATGTATATAAGGCTCAATTTTTGAATTTTATACTTTGCATATGAATTTTTGAATCAAGATTTCTAATTCCTTCTAATCTATTTCAAAGTCAATTCAATTTTAATTTTTGATTCAAAATTCATTTACTTTAAAATATATTGCTATTCTTCTTATGTTGCTAGTTTAATACCATTTTCCTTATAATATTGCTAGTTTTCTCCCCCATTTGTCGTCAATCAAAAAGGATATAAAGATATATCAATGAAGTAAACAAAAGCAAATATATATAGCATAAAGGAAAGGATACAAACAAAGTTAAATAATGTTCAGAAAGGAAATTGAAAATTTCCTACATACCAAAAAACATAAACAAAATAAACAATCAAAACAAGCAAAACAAGCAAATTTAGGCTCCACTCTAGCCTAACTCCTAACCGGACATCCTATCACGAAGCCTAGCCACTTCAGCCTCAAGGCTGTCCATCCGAGACTCCATGAAGTCTTTGAGGTTCTCCAAGCTCTCATCCATCAAAGTCTGCAGCTGCTCAAAATGTGGTGCCAAGAGGTCAACCACCTGCTGCGCTAAGGTCGGTGTTGAAGTCGAGGACTGTCCGATGTCCTACTCAGCTGCTGGAGATGCTTCCTCAACCCGAGCCCTCTTTTTCTGCTGGATTCCCTGGAGGCCTGCTTTTAAAATCCTCTGTGTCATTATCTTCCCAGATGATCTCCCTAGCAGTGTCAGTGAAGCCGTAGAAGATATCGTTTTGGAAAACGATTCTGACAGCAGCTCTCATCTTGATGAAGGACTCGACATCCAAGCAATCTCGAGGATGTTCAGGGATGAGATTGAAGTGATGCGCATCTAGCTTCAGATAATTAAACTTCACTGCTATATGGGTGACATATGCCCCAATCAAAATATCTCAGTGGGCTTGGTGGCAATGGAGAGAAGATGGTTTGCAAACCATCTAGATAGTGCTACTGTGAGTACTCTCTGAGCCATCTCAAATAGGAAGAGTTTTGAGTTCTTGATAGTCCCATTGCTTTCTCCCCTAGTAAATATGCTATAGGTCAGGAACCTGTGCAAATACTTGTGCATTAGGGACCTGAGATGTGTGCTCTTTGTCTTCTTGACATCCCAGCTACAGTCGGTGCCAAAGTGTGTCCAGGCTCGAGGGGCAGAGAATTCTACCTCAGTATCATTCAGGATGCCATCAGATGGTAGATTGAACAATTCCCCAAATTCGATGGCACTAAGGGTGTTGGGATTGTCGCAAAGTTGGAATTTCACCACTCCAGTAGGTGAAACCTGCAATGTGCTGAGGAATTCCAGTGTTGGCTCCCTCAAGGTCGGCTGGTGAATTTCCACGAAATCTTTCATATGACAGGCTTGTAGTTGCTCCGTCATAGCCGTCTCAAGCTCGAGACTTCTGACTGTCTACCATTCGAAGGACCTTGATGACAGAAGAGGTCTCTTCTTCAAAGTTGCATACCGAGGATGACAATGCTCCGGAATGCGATTGATGAGGTAATCTGCATACCTCTTAGGAGCATGGGACTTCTTTCTTTTTCCCTTGGATGAAGCAGTCTCAATTTTTGAAGAAATTGGTTGTTGATGGAGTTGGAGAAAATTTTTGACAGAAAATCCTTATGAAATCCTAAGAATGTAAGATTTCTGATGAAGATTCGAACTTTTAGTGGTATTTATAGGAAAATTTTAAATCTTTAGGGCCAGAATCTTCAATGCCACAATGAATGTGTGTAAATGAGAGCGGTTTTGGGAGTTGGAGAGTTCAAATGAAAGTTGTAACTGGCTGTTCTTTTATATATTCGATGCATTCACAGGCGTGAAGTCGGTGTTCATGGGCGTGAATGGTCGTGTTCACGGTTTGCTGAAGGAGTGTTCCACCCATGAATGAAGGCGTGAATATGTTCACGGGCGTGATCTTTGAATCTCATGGGCATGAATGATCATCAGTCACTGGGGTGAATAAATTATCACGGGCGTGAAATGTTGAATTTCACCACCTATGCCCGTGAAGCAAGCCGTGTCTCAAGGCGTGAAAGTCTCTATGAGTTTTGGGGTGTAATTATTCATGGGAGTGAAAATTCGTCACGAGCGTGAAAGTCTCTTTTCACGGGAGTGACTCAAGCCGTGAAAATAAGTTTCACCACTTGAAGCCGTGAACCATGTCGTGAATCAAGTTGTGAACGACACTACCTCTCTGGGCCATTTTAAGTCACCGGCGTGAAAATGTGTCACGGGTGTGACTCCCCTAAAATTTTCATCAAATAAAATTAAGTCTTAAACCAAGACTAAATCATTTCAACAAAGATTCTATTCCTTAAAACATAAATTTTCATCAAAATTCCTATCATATATCTTGTGATATGAATTAAGATCATCAATAAAAATTTCATGATTTTTCAATCACAAGGTTAATCCATCAATCATACTAAGTTTTCTTCTAATGAAATTAAATCTTTCCTCATTCAGAGACTTAGTGAAAATATCTGCTAATTGATTTTCTGTACTTATAAATTCTAATGCAACATCTCCATATTGAACATGATCTCTAATAAAATTGTCATATTCGCTAATTTAGACTAAAGTCATGCGAGTTGTTAAATCGACTCGTCGGTTTGACTGAAATGTAAATTTGGATTTTTATCGAAAAATAATGAAAATAATGGTAATTAAGTATGGAAAATATCTAATAAAGTGTTCAAAATATTTAAAGATGTTAAATTTCGGTAAAGGACTAAATTGTAAATTTTGAAAAGTTTAGGGGTCAATTTGCAATTTACCAAAAATTGGAGGATTTAAAGAGGATAATCATAAATTAAATGCATGAATTGGGACATAAAATGCATATGGAGGCCAGCCACACCAAGTGTCACATTTTAAGAAGATAATTGACATACATGAATTTAACATTAATTAAAGTTTCTAGAATATGCTTAGGTGTCCCATAATTATGTATCTTATCTTTATTCTCTTAATTATTCTTTCATCTCTTCATATCTAGAATTTGCTATCTTTCAATTGCCTCCCACGTTTCTTGAAACCCAATACACCAAGTGGCAAAGTTTAATAAGCTAATGAAGATACATGCATATAACATTAATGAAGGTTTCTAGAATGTGGCTTATGTGTCCCCCATTTTAATGACTTTTGTCACTTTGTTCTTGATTGCTTCTTTCTATTCCTTATCCATTTTTCATTAAGGAAAATTCTGTTCTCTCAAACCAGCCACGTTTTCCCTTGTTCCTCCATAGCTAAAGCTTGATTTTAGAAAGAAAAAGTGAGAAAAGAGAGAAAAAGTAAGGTAAAATCCCATTCTCATGCTTAAGAAAGCTTAAGAGAGAAAGGAGAAAGGAAGAAATTAGGTTTATGAATTTTTAATAATCTGTTTATGAATTTTAGGAACTCAAAGTGACAAGGATTTGGCTCAAAGGAGCAAAGGAAAGGAGAAAGAAAAGTAAAGAGAAAGAAAAGAGAGAAAGAGAGGTTTGTGCATAATCTAAGGCAATAGCCTATTTTAATTTTGTTTTAATTGCATAATTTAATTATTTGGCATGTTGATGATTCTGAATTAATATTATTTGTGATGAAAAATCTTGGGGATTAATGTTTGCTAGACTTAGGATTTAATTTGGTAAAAATTGAATGTGATTGGTTGGTATGTTCTTTGCTGGAAATTGATGAGCAGTGTGCACTTAAACTGTTATAACTTAATTTATGGAACTTAGTTTTCCATGTTCTTTGTTGGGTTTGAAAGAGAATACATAGGTCTATAACTTTTATTCAGATCATAAAACCTGAATATGTCTGTAAGTTTCCAGAAAATATCATAAGTTTCGAACATGAAATCTGTCCAGAAATTCTGGGCAGAATTATTAATAATGAGCAGTAAGTACTTAAATTGTTATAACTTGAGTTCTGGAGCTTGGATTTGTGTTTTATTTGTTCTTTATGAAATCTAAGATATAGGGATACAATTTTTATTTAGACCATAATATCTGAATATGTCTGTAATTATCCAAAAAAATTCATAAAATTTAGACTTAGAATCTGTCCAGAAAATTCTGGGCAGAATTACCAGTGACCAGTAAGTGTTAATATTATTATATCTTTTGATAAAGAACTCAGAATTAAGTGATTCAAGTTGAATATTAAAGCTAAGATCCATATCTAAATTTTGTATGAAGATCATGTAACTATATTCAGAACGGAACAGGACCAAAATTAAGGTCCAATACAGAGAATAGAATCTGCCAGTGACAGGGCAGCATGTGAATGGAGAAATGAAATGAGTAAAATGATGAGAAATTTGTTATATTATGTAAATATTATTTTAATTGAGTGATTATGTGATTATTTTGAGATATTACATGCATGAAAAGTATTAAATTAATTGTTATGTATTTTAATGAAATTGTATAAGCCCTAGAACACCTAACTAGAACCAACTTATGATAGTTTGGCATGCCAAATAGGGGGGAGTATGATGAATATGATTAAATCCATTAATGGTATGATTATCTACGCTGGGTTTGGAAATATTATCTATGCCGGATTTGGCAATGTTATCTACGCCGGGTTTGACAATGTTATCTACGCCGGATTTGGCACTATTATCTACGCCGGGTATGACACTATTATCTACGCCGAGTTTGGCACAGTTATCTACGCCGGGTTTGACACTTATATGCGCACATCATATTGCCCGGGTGGCACTCCTAAGTGCCTGGATGGCAACTCCGTTATCTTATTCAGTGGTTCATAGGTGTCCTGGGCATAAATAAAAACATAATTAAGGAAGTTATGGATCATAAAAGAATTATTGAAAATAAAAATGGAATCATGAATTGTGGCATGGATAAAATGAAGATTTAGTGTTATACAATAAGGTGGTAATAAAATAAATAAGTATGAGATAATATAATATAATTTGATGTCTATACATGCTAAAATACCATGATTTGCATGAGAATGATGATTTGATTATGTTAAACAAAATGAGATACAATAAATTGATGTTATGCATACTAGAATATTATAAAATGTATGTTTGCATGATTTGATCATAAATTGTTATATGACAATGCATGTGACATTAAAAATAGTTTATTGCCTTATTTATATGCACCACTAAGCCAAGAGCTTAGCGTGAGAGTTTCTCTCGCACAGGTATAGCAAAGAATAAGTAGACAGTAGTAGATAAAGCTAACGGTGACCTGACCCAGTAAAGCAGCGTATATCAACCACCGTGGGTCACACATCTGTTGTATTTATGTTTTAAATTTTATTTTATAGTACTTGTAAAATAAACGGTACACTTTGTAAAAAAGATGTTATTAAAGAAAATGTATTTTTATCTTTGATGTTATGACTTTTCTTTTATGCTGGAAAGTAAATAAATGGTAAATAAAAAAAATGAATGATTTTCAGGTGTTCAAAATTTAATAAGGATATTTTAAACGATAAAGTCAGAGGTAGCACTCCCTCATCCGGGCACGAGCTACTGGGTTGAGGAGGTGTTACAAAAATGATGTCCAATGTCAATATGCTTACTTTTTGAATGTTTTATAGGATTCTTTGAAAGATTTATAGCACTTGTGTTGTCACATTTGATAGGTATATGGTTCATCTCATGACCATAGTCCTTAAGTTGTTGTTTCATCAAAAGAATTTGTTTACAACAACATCCAGCTGCTACATATTCTGCTTCAGCAGTTGAGAGAGCAACTGAAACTTGTTTCTTGCTAAACCAAGAAACTAAACATTTTCCAATGAAATGACAAGTACCTGAAGTACTTTTCCTATCTAAAAGACTACCAGCATAGTCTGCATCTGAATATCCTATAATATGAAAAGATGAATTCCTAGGATACCATAAACGTAGATGCGATGATCCATGTAAATATCTTAAAATTCTTTTTACTACATTTAAATGAGATTCTTTAGGACATGATAGAAATCGTGCACACAAGCAAACACTATACATAATATCGGGTCTAGAAGCAGTAAGGTATAAAAGTGATCCGATCATACCTCTATAAAGTTTTTCATTAATGCTCTTACCCTTTTCATCTTTGTCCAATTTTGTTGATGTGCTCATAGGAGTCTTGGCATTCTTGCATCCTTCCATACCAAATTTCTTTATTAAATCTTTGGCGTATTTGGATTGGTTGATGAATATGCCCTCATTGCTTTGCTTTATTTGTAGACCAAGGAAATACTTAAGTTCTCTCATCATGCTCATTTCAAATTCCCTAGTCATACACTTAGCAAATTCTTGACAAAAGCAACTCATTAGTAGAACCAAATATTATATCATCAACATAAATTTGAACAATTAGAATATCATGCTTATGTTTTTTGATGAATAATGTGGTGTCAACATTTCCCTTTTTAAAGCTATTTTCTAATAAAAAAAGAACTTAGCCTCTCATACCAGGCTCTTGGAGCTTGTTTTAAACCATACAAAGCTTTTGAAAGTTTAAAAACATGATTTGGCAAATTATAACTTTCAAAACCTAGTGGTTGTTCTACATACACTTCTTCATCTATATAACCATTTAGAAATGCAGTTTTCACATCCATTTGAAAAAGTTTGAAATGCATGTGGCATGCATTTGCTAAAAGTATTCTTATGGCTTATAATATAGCTACAGGTGCATATGTTTCATCATAATCTATACCTTTTTCCTGATTATATCCTTTTGCAACTAGTCTAGCCTTATTCCTGGTTATTAAACCTTGTTCATCTAGTTTGTTTCTAAATACCCATTTGCTACCTATAATTTGATGATCATTGGGTCTAGGTACTATGGTCCATACCTTATTTCTCTCAAATTGGTTGAGTTCTTCTTGCATGGAAATTACCTAACTTTCATCATTAAGAGCCTCATCAATATTTTTAGGCTCAATTTGTGAAATAAAAGCAATGTCAGTGATTAGATGTTTGAAATGAGATCTAGTACTTACTCCCCTTGATAGATCACCAATGATTTTCTTTTTTGGATGATTTTTCGTCATTCTCCATTCTTTTGGAAGTTCCTGATCATTTTGTTCTTGATTTTGAGGTAGAGAATCATTTTACTGTAAATTTTCTTGATCATTTTCTTCTTTCCCATTTCCAATATCAAGTCTTTCCATATTACCTACAACATCATCAAGAACACTACCTTTCACAGGATCAAGTCTACTAGATTCATTAAAAACAACATGCATGGATTCTTCAACAGTTAATGATCTTTTATTAAATACTATATATGCTTTGCTGGTTGTAGAGTATCCTAAAAAGATATCTTCATCAGACTTAGAGGCAAATTTTCCAAGATTATCCTTGGTGTTCAATATAAATCACTTACATCCAAATACTCTAAAGTATGATATCAAGGGCTTTCTTCCATTCCATAGCTCAAATGAGGTTTTGTTTAAAAGAGGTCTTTTGAAAACTCGATTTGAAATATAACAAGCAGTATTTGTGGCTTCTGCACAAAAATAAGTTGGTAATTCATATTCATTGAGCATTGTTCTAGCCATTTCAATTAAAGTTCGATTTTTCCTTTCAACTACCCCATTTTGTTGAGGTGTCCTAGGAGATGAGAAATTATGTGAAATGCCATGTTCAAGACAAAAGCTTTCAAAGTTTTCATTTTCAAATTCTTTCCCATGATCACTTCTTATTTTTGAAATACAGTACCCTTTTTTATTTTGAACTCTTTTATCAAAGTTTTTGAAATTTTCAAAACCATCACTCTTTTGAGCTAAGAAAATTACCCAAGTAAATCTAAAGTAATCATCTACGATGACAAATGCATAATGTTTTCCTCCTAAGCTAGCAATTCTAGTAGGTTCAAACAAGTCTAAATGCAGGAGTTGAAGAGGTTTTGAAGTACTTACTATGTTTCTGGCTTTGAAGGATGACTTGTGTTGCTTTCCTCTTTGACAAGGTTCACATGTCTTGCCTTTTTCATATTTAACTCTTGGCAGTCCTTTTACTAGTTCTCCTGTGCTGAGACTTTGTATTAAGTCCATGTTAGCATGACCAAGATTCATCACTAGTAGTTACAAGACACTTAGAGGAATGGTTAGATAGTTCATGTAAGTTTATTATGTATGTATTGATATCTCTACTTCCTTTAAATATCTCTTGACCATCGATAGAGATCACAAGACATTCATTTGAAGTAAAAATTACTTTGTTTCCTTTATCACATAATTGACTTACACTTAACAAGTTATGTTTCAAGTCATCAACAAGTAAGACATCTTTAATAAAGTTGTACCATTAACACCAATAGAACCAATGCCAATTACCTTGCCCTTTGCATTGTTTCCAAAGGAAACTTTACCTCCATCAATACTTTTGATTTCATTGAAAACTTTTTGTCTCCTGTCATATGCCTTGAGCATCCACTGTCTACTAGCCAAACATTTTGTTTATTGTGGACTTGAGGCATACCTACAGAATCACAGTTCAAGTATGATTTTTAGGTACCCAAATGAGTTTGGGTCCTTGAGGGTTAGCACATGAAGGTTCCCAATGAGCCTTCCTTATCCAGCAATATTTATTTATGTGACCCTTTTTCATACAATAATTACATTGTTTTGGTCTAAACTTGCTTTTTGGTCTTACAATGTATTTGAATGCCATAATTCTATTAGATTGATTTTGAGAACAATGGCAAGCACAATCATGATTAGTTTGCATTTTTCTAGATGCATGCTTCTTATACATAAAGGCATGAATATTATTTTTCTGTATAGAAGGTTTAACATTCTTATTTCTTGGTGCTGTTCTAGCAGGTGTGGTGATGTGAGGTTCTTTAGACTAAACAAATATAGTTTTGTGAGAAGATGATGATGTGTCTTTATGTAACAGCCCCTCAACCCAGCAGCTCGTGCCCGGATGAGGGAGTGCTACCTCTGACTTCATCGTTTGAAATATCTTTATTAAATTTTGAACACCTGAAAAATCATTCATTTTTCATTTTTTTATTTACCATTTATTTACTTTGCAGCATAAAAAAAAGTCATAACATCAAAGATAAAAATACATTTTATTTAATAACATCTTCTTTACAGAGTGTACCGTTTATTTTACAAGTACTATAAAATAGAATTTAAAACATAAATACAACTGATGTGTGACCCACGGTGGTTGATATACGCTGCTTTACTGGGTCAGGTCACCGTTGACATTATCTACTACTATCTACTTATTATTTGCTATACCTGCGCGAGAGAAACTCTCACGCTAAGCTCTTGGCTTAGTGGTGTATATAAATAAGGCAATAAACTATTTTTAATGTCTCATGCATTGTCATATAAAAATTTATGATCAAATCATGCAAACATACATTTCATAATATTCTAGTATGCATAACATCAATTTATTGTATCTCATTTTGTTTAACATAATCAAATCATCATTCTCATGCAAGTCATAGTATTCTAGCATGTATAGACATCAAATTATATTATATTATCTCATACTTATTTATTTTATTACCACCTTATTGTATAACACTAAACCTTTTTTTATCCATGCCACAATTCATAATTCCATTTTTATTATCCATGTCATAAATCATAATTCCCGTTTTACTTTCAATAATTCTTTTATGTTCCATAACTTCTTTATTTATGTTTTCATTTATGCCCAGGACACCTATGAACCACTGACTCGGATAACGGAGTTGCCATCCAGGCACTTAGGAGTGCAACTCGGGCAATATGATGTGCGCATATAAGTGCCAAACCCGGCGTACATAACTGTGCCAAACTCGGCGTAGATAACCGTGCCAAACTCGGCGTAGATAATAATGTCATACCCGACATAAATAACAGTGCCAAACCCGGCGTAGATAACATTGCCAAACCCGGCGTAGATAACATTTCCAAAACCGACGTTGATAATTATACCATTAATGGATTTAATGATTTTCATCATACTCCCCCCCTGTTTGGCATGCCAAACTATCCTAAGTTGATTCTAGTTAGGTGTTCTAGGGCTTATAAAATTTCATTAAAATTCATAACAATTAATTTAATACTTTTCATGCATGTAATATCTCAAAATAATCACATAATCACTCAATTAAAATAATATTTACATAATATAACAAAGTTCTCATCATTTTACTCATTTCATTCCTCAATTCACATGCTGCCCTGTCACTGACAGATTCTGTTCTCTGTTTTGGACCTTAATTTTTGTCATGTTCCATTCTGAATTTATTTACATGATCTTCATAAAACTTTTAGATATAGATCTTAGCTTTAATATTCAGCTTGAATCACTTAATTATAAATTCTGTATCAAAAGATATGATAATATTAACACTAACTGGTCGCTGATAATTCTGCCCAGAATTTTCTGGACAGATTCTAAGTCTAATTTTTATGAATTTTTCTGGACAATTACAGACATATTCAGATATTATGGTCTGAATAAATATTGTATCCCTATGTCTTAGCTTTTATACAGAACAAAGAACACAGAAATCCAAGCTCCAGAACTCAAGTTATAACAGTTTAAGTACTTACTGCTCATTATTAACAATTCTGCACATAATTTCTGGACAGATTCTATGTTCGAATTTTATGAACTTTTCTGGAAAATTACAGACATATTCAGATTTTATAGTCTAAATTAAAGTTATAGCCCTATGTCTTATCTTTCAAACCCAACAAATAACATGGAAAACCAAGTTCCAGAAATTACGTTATAATAGTTTAAGTACACACTGCTCATCAATTTCCAGCAAAGAACATACCAACCAATCACATTCAATTTTTACCAAATTAAATCCTAAGTCTAGCAAACATGCATCCCCAAGATTTTTCATCAAAATTAATATTAATTCAAAATCATCAACATGCCAAATAATTGAATTATGCAATTAAAACAAAATTAAAATAGGCTATTGCCTTAGATTATGCACAAACCTCTCTTTTTCTCTTTTCTTTCTCTTTACTTCTCTTTCTCCTTTCCTTTGCTCCTTTGAGCTAAATCCTTGTCACTTTGTGTTCCTAAAGTTCATAAACAGATTATTAAAACTTTATAAACCTAATCTCTCTCTTTCTTCTTACTCTTTTAAGCTTTCTTAAGCATGAAAATGGAATTTCCCATGCATTTCTCTCTCTTTTTCTCACTTTCTCTTCTTAGAACAAGGTTTGGTTATGGCTGTCCAAGGAAAAACGTGGATGGTTTAGAGAATAGACTATTCTAGATGTTAGGATAAGGAAGAAGGATGAGTAATTAAGAGGAAGAAGACAAAATTAATCAATACTTTAACACATAGGCTATAAAAATCTAGATATTTTCCTTAGGTAATTAATATGTTCATCTTCCTTTGATGTATGATAAGAGGAACGTGGAAGACAATGATGGGCAATTCTAGATACAAAGGATTAAGAAAGAAGAAGAAATAATCAAGAAGAAAATGACAAAGGTTATTAAGATGGGAGGGACACCTAAGCATCAATCTAGAAACATTCATTAATGTTAAATGCATGTATCTTAATTAGCTTATTAAACTTTGCCACTTGGTGTGTTATGCTTAAAGAAACGTGGAAGACACTTAATGATGGAAAAATTCTAGATCAAGGGTTATAATTAAGAAAGGATAAGCACTTAAGAACAAAGTGACAAAATTACATAATTAATCGAGACACCTAAGCATTTTCTAGAAACTTTTCATTAATTTCTAATTCATGTATCTCAATTGACTTCTTAAAATGTGTCACTTGATGTGGCTGGCCTCCATATGCATTTTATGTCCCAATTCATGCATTTAATTGATGATTATCCCAATAAATCCTCAAAGTTTTAGTAAATTACAAATTGACCACTAAACTTTTCAAAATTTGCAATTTAGTCCTCTACCGAAATTTAACATCTTTAAATGTTTTGAACACTTTATTAGATATTTTCCATACTTAATTATAATTATTTTCATTATTTTTCGATAAAAATCCAAATTTATACTTCAGTCAAACCAATGAGTCGATTTAACAACTCGTGTGACTTTAGTCTAAATTAGCGGATATGACATTCTCTCCCCCTTAAAATAAATTTCGTCCTCAAAATTTTTACCTGTTCATTCTTTGTTGAACATATGAGGATATTGCTTCTTCATGACTTCTTCGCTCTCCCATGTGGCTTCTTCAGTAGCATGATTTCGCCATAGCACTTTAACTAATGGAACTTTCTTGTTTCGTAAAACTTTTTCTTCCCGTGCTAATATAGCCACTGGTTCCTCTTCATACGTCAAGTCGGTCTGCACTTCTATCTCCTCAGTTGGAATAACATGAGTCGGATCAGACCTATATCTCCTTAGCATCGACACATGGAAAACATTATGGATTTTATCTAACTCTGGTGGAAGTGCTAACCGATATGCCACTGGTCCGATTCTTTCCAAAATCTCATAAGGACCAATGACCCTCGGACTTAACTTTCCCTTTTTACCGAATCTTAATACTTTCTTCCAAGGTGAAACTTTAAGAAACACCTTATCTCCCACATCATACTCTATATCTCGCCTCTTAAGGTCAGCATATGATTTCTGTCGATCTTGAGTTACTTTCAATCTTTCTTGGATAATTCTAACCTTTTCTTCTGTTTGTTGCACTAACTCTGGCCCTATCAACTTCTTTTCACTCAATTCAGTCCAACAAACTGGTGTCCTGCATTTTCTTCCATACAATGCCTCATACGGAGCCATGCCTATGCTCGTCTAATGGCTGTTGTTGTAGGCAAACTCCATAAGAGGTAGATATATATCCCAACTTCCCACAAATTCAAGCACATAACTTCTCATCATATCCTCTAGCAACTGAATAACTCTCTCTGATTGTCCATCCGTTTGCGGATGAAAGGCCGTGCTGAAATTGAGTCGAGTCCCCAAAGCTTGCTGTAGACTCTTCCAGAATTGTGAAGTAAATCTGGGATCTCTATCAGATATGATGGACATTGGCACTCCATGCAATCTCACTATCTCACTTACATAAATTTCAGCTAGCTTGTTCAATGAGTAGTCCATTCTGAAAGGTAAGAAGTGTGCCGACTTCGTCAATCGATCCACTATCACCCACACTGCATCATGCTTTCTCTGAGTCATCGGTAAACTGGACACAAAATCCATCGTGATTCTTTCCCATTTCCACTCTGGAATCGGTATTGGTTGCAACAATCCTGTGGGCAACTGGTGTTCTGCTTTCACTTGTTGACAAGTTAGACATTTAGCAACATATTTAGTGATATCCTTCTTCATCCCTGGCCACCAATATTGAGTTTTCAAATCTTGATACATCTTGTTCCCGCCTGGATGCATGGTATATACCGTTTCATGTGCTTCTTTTAAAATATCGGACTTCAGCTCTTCTACACCAGGCACACAAATCTTATTCTTGAAGTACACTGTGCCATCATCTGTCAATGAAAAATCAGGCTTTTCTCCTTTTTTCACTGTCTGGACTATCTCTACTAACTTTTCATCTTGCTTCTGAGCATCTTTGATCCTTTGCATCAAAGTAGATTGTATTCGCATCTCAGCTAAAATATTCCTACTTAGTGTATCTGCAACCACATTAGCTTTTCCTGGCTGGTAGTCGATCACACAGTCATAATCTTTAATCAACTCTAACCATCTTTGTTGTCTCAGATTCAACTCTTTCTGTGAGGGAAGGTACTTAAGACTTTTGTGATCTGTATAGATATAACATCTTTCCCCATACAGATAATGTCTCCAGATCTTAAAAGCAAAAACTATCGCAGCTAACTCCAAATCATGTGTCGGATAGTTAAGCTCATGAGGCTTAAGTTGTCTTGAGGCGTAAGCAATCACCTTTCCTTCTTGCATAAGAACACAGCCTAAACCATTATGACTAGCATCACTGTACACAACAAAGTCTTTTCCTGGAATAGGCTGAGTCCAAACTGGTGCTTCAGTCAACATTGCCTTCAGCCAATCAAAACTTGCTTGACACTTGTCTGTCCACTTGAAATGGACCTCTTTTCATAGCAGTCGTGTCAAATGAGTCGCTAATGATGAAAATCCCTTCACGAACCTCCTATAATATCCGGCTAATCCGAGGAAACTTCTCACTTCTGTCACATTTCGTGGTGGTTTCCAATTAAGAATAGCCTCAATTTTACTAGGATCAACCTGAATACCTTCTGCTGAAATTACATGACTTAGAAAATTGACTGCTTCAAGCCAAAACTCACACTTAGATAGCTTTGCATACAACTGCTTCTCCCTCAATGCTTGCAGCACTATTATGAGATGTTGATCATGTTCTACTCGGTCTCTAGAGTAGACAAGAATGTCATCAATAAACACTACTACAAATTGATCAAGGTATGGCCTAAACACTCGGTTCATCAGGTCCATAAAAGCTGCTGGTGCATTTGTCAATCCAAAGGGCATAACCAGGAACTCATAATGACCATAACGAGTCCTGAATGTTGTCTTAGGTACATCTGACTCTTTTATCTTCGGTTGATGATACCTTGATCGAAGATCTATCTTTGAAAATATGGCTGCACCTTTCAATTGGTTGAATAAGTCATCAATCCTAGGCAGCGGGTATTTATTCTTAATAGTCACTTTATTAAGCTGCCTATAATCGATGCAAAGATGAAGAGTGCCATCTTTCTTCTTGAAAAATAATACTGGAGCACCCCATAGTGATACACTGGGTCGTATAAAACCCTTATCTAACAATTCCTGCAACTGTACCTTCAGCTCTTTCAACTCTACTGGTGCCATCCTATATGGTGTAATGGAAATAGGGGTGGTGCCGGATACCAAATCGATAACAAATTCAATTTCTCTATTCCGCGGTAACCCTGGCAACTCCTCTGGAAATACATAGGGAAACTCACTAACAGTAGAAATATCCACCAACTTCAGACTTGCTTTTACCATATCAACCACATACGCTAATTATGCTTCGCATCCCTTATTGATGAGTTTCTAGGCTTTCAACACTGATATCACACCGTCTGGGTATCTTCTATCCTCACCCATCACCACTATCTCATCTTGTTCTAGAATTCTGATGATCATCTGTCTTCTTCCACAATCCACTACCACTCCATAACGAGCCAACCAATCCATTCCCAAGATCACATCGAACTCATGGAATGGTAATTCTATCAAGTCTGCTGGGAATTGCCTTCCTTGAATTTCAACTGGGCAACCCCTAAATACCTTGCTAACCCTCACACTGTGCCCTAATGGGTTAGTCACAATAATCTCAAATTCTAGAGTATGTGGTTCTAAACCCTATCGACCTGGTGGTGGTGTGCATATGTATGAATGCGTCGACCCCGAATCTATCAATGCATGTATGTCAGAGCCAAAGAGAAGGAATTTACCAATTAAGACATCCAGTGCATCCTGCTCCTCTCAGCCTCGCGTGGCATATGCCCTGGTTGGGGCAGCTCTACTACCTTCTGGCCTCTCAACTGTCTCTGATGTAAACTGACTGGGCCTTGATCGGCCTCCTCTGCCTTGCCCTCGGCCTCGGCCTCTGCCTTGCCCAGAAGCCTGTGCCTACATCAGCTCAGTGCTCCCCGAACCTCTGCCATACTGTAACAAGGGACAATCTCTCCTCATATGGTCTTTAGAGCCATATCTAAAACATGCTCCTGTCATCCACCAACACTCTCCGGGATGAGAATGGCCATAGTGTTGGCATTCTGGTAGGGGTAGAGATCTATATGGTGTCTGTGTCGGTGCACTAGCTGTCAAAGAAATAGATCTCGTGGGTTGTCCCCGCCTGAAGGAAGAAGGCCTGTTGGAACCCCCAGCCTGAAATCGGCCACTGAAAGATCTAGCTCTTTTGCCACTTGAGTGTACTCTACTCGGTTGTGATATGGGCCTCTTGAACCCTCTATCTTGTGTTGACTGTTGTGTGGCTAGAACTCTCTCAACTGTTCTGGCAGATGCTAGCAAACTAGGAAAACTCATCAGACGTAGAGCTGAGACTTGTAGCTTGATTGGGTCTCTCAATCCATCTTCAAATCGTCGGCACTTATCTGCCTCAGTGGATACAATGCCTCCAACATAGTTGCAAAGATGTGTAAATTCTCTTTCATATTTTGTTACCGATAAGTTTCCTTGTTTCAGCATTAAAAACTCTATTTTCTTGTCATCTATGTAGATAGGAGGAATATACTGCTCCTTAAACTTCTCTAGAAAGAACTCCCACGTCATAGGGTCAGGAGCCTCTATGCTCTGTGATTCAGATCGCCACCAGTCATATGCATGCTCCTGTAGTAAAGATACTGCATACTCATATTTATGCTCGTTTGTGCAATGCAGCTGATCAAAAACTCTCTCTGCCCGTTCTAGCCAAAACTCTGCCACTGAGGGGTCATCTTCCCGTTTACCGTAGAAATCGGGTGCCCCTAACTTCCTCTGTCTCTCAAATTGTAATCCTGATGAGGTTGGTTGTGATGCTCTTTGTAGCAAATCTATCATGTTCCTCATAAGCTCTGTTTATCCTGTGCCAGCAATAGACTGCCCTCTTTATAGGCTAGCACTGGATCTAGATAAATTAGTTTGGCGACGACTGGGTCGCGATGAAGCCTGTGGTTCAGTAGGCTCATTACTTTCGTCTCCTTCAGCCACAATATGTCATGACCCTGAAGCCATACTATACCTATATCATAAAATAACGGCCCCAATCAGTAAGCAGCAACTTTAATACATAATTGTGGGTACACACATATCATAATTATTTTTGAAAACCATTTAAAATCTCAAAACTGCCCAAACCAAGCTTTAATACCAAAATCCAGAAACACCAACCTGGTGCTCTGATACCAAAAACTGTAACACCCCCTCAACCCCGCAGCTCGTGCCCAGATGAGGGAGTGCTACCTCTGACTTCATCGTTTAAAATATCTTTTATTAAATTTTGAACACCTGAAAATCATTCATTTTTCATTTTTTTATTTACCATTTATTTACTTTGCAGCATAAAAAAAAGTCATAACATCAAACATAAAAATACATTTTATTTAATAACATCTTCTTTACAAAGTGTACCGTTTATTTTACAAGTACTATAAAATAGAATTTAAAACATAAATACATCTGATGTGTGACCCACTGTGGTTGATATACGCTGCTTTACTGGGTCAGGTCACCATTAGCATTATCTACTTATTATTTGCTATACCTACGCGAGAGAAACTCCCACGCTAAGCTCTTAGCTTAGTGGTGCCTATAAATAACGCAATAAACTATTTTTAATGTCTCATGCATTGTCATATAAAAATTTATGATCAAATCATGCAAACATACATTTCATAATATTCTAGTATGCATAACATCAATTTATTGTATCTCATTTTGTTTAACATAATCAAATCATCATTCTCATGCAAGTCATGGTATTCTAGCATGTATAGACATCAAATTATATTATATTATCTCATACTTATTTATTTTATTACCACCTTATTGTATAACACTAAACCATCTTTTTATCCATGCCACAATTCATAATTCCATTTTTATTATCCATGTCATAAATCATAATTCCCGTTTTACTTTCAATAATTCTTTTATGTTCCATAACTTCTTTATTTATGTTTTCATTTATGCCCAGGACACCTATGAACCACGGAATCGGATAACGGAGTTGCCATCCAGGCGCTTAGGAGTGCCACCTGGGCAATATGATGTGCGCATATAAGTGCCAAACTCGGCGTAGATAACCGTGCCAAACTCGGCATAGATAATAATGCCATACCCGGCATAAATAACAGTGCCAAACCCGGCGTAGATAACATTGTCAAAACCGGCGTAGATAACATTGCCAAACCCGGTGTAGATAATCATACCATTAATGGATTTAATCATTTTCATCATATTCCCCCTCTGTTTGGCATGCCAAACTATCCTAAGTTAGTTCTAGTTAGGTGTTCTAGGGCTTATACAATTTCATTAAAATTCATAACAATTAATTTAATACTTTTCATGCATGTAATATCTCAAAATAATCACATAATCACTCAATTAAAATAATATTTACATAATATAACAAAGTTCTCATCATTTTACTCATTTCATTCCTCAATTCACATGCTACCCTGTCACTGACAGATTCTGTTCTCTGTTTTGGACCTTAATTTTTGTCATGTTCCATTCTGAATTTATTTACATGATCTTCATAAAACTTTTAGATATAGATCTTAGCTTTAATATTCAGCTTGAATCACTTAATTATAAATTCTGTATCAAAAGATATGATAATATTAACACTAACTGGTCGCTGATAATTCTGCCCAGAATTTTCTGGACAGATTCTAAGTCTAATTTTTATGAATTTTTCTGGACAATTACAGACATATTCAGATATTATGGTCTGAATAAATATTGTATCCCTATGTCTTAGCTTTTATACAGAACAAAGAACACAGAAATCCAAGCTCCAGAACTCAAGTTATAACAGTTTAAGTACTTACTGCTCATTATTAACAATTCTGCACATAATTTCTGGACAGATTCTATGTTCGAATTTTATGAACTTTTCTGGAAAATTACAGACATATTCAGATTTTATAGTCTAAATTAAAGTTATAGCCCTATGTCTTATCTTTCAAACCCAACAAATAACATGGAAAACCAAGTTCCAGAAATTACGTTATAATAGTTTAAGTACACACTGCTCATCAATTTCCAGCAAAGAACATACCAACCAATCACATTCAATTTTTACCAAATTAAATCCTAAGTCTAGCAAACATGCATCCCCAAGATTTTTCATCAAAATTAATATTAATTCAAAAACATCAACATGCCAAATAATTGAATTATGCAATTAAAACAAAATTAAAATAGGCTATTGCCTTAGATTATGCACAAACCTCTCTTTTTCTCTTTTCTTTCTCTTTACTTCTCTTTCTCCTTTCCTTTGCTCCTTTGAGCTAAATCCTTGTCACTTTATGTTCCTAAAGTTCATAAACAGATTATTAAAACTTTATAAACCTAATCTCTCTCTTTCTTCTTACTCTTTTAAGCTTTCTTAAGCATGAAAATGGAATTTCCCATGCATTTCTCTCTCTTTTTCTCACTTTCTCTTCTTAGAACAAGGTTTGGTTATGGCTGTCCAAGGAAAAACGTGGATGGTTTAGAGAATAGACTATTCTAGATGTTAGGATAAGGAAGAAGGATGAGTAATTAAGAGGAAGAAGACAAAATTAATCAATACTTTAACACATAGGCTATAAAAATCTAGATATTTTCCTTAGGTAATTAATATGTTCATCTTCCTTTGATGTATGATAAGAGGAACGTGGAAGACAATGATGGGCAATTCTAGATACAAAGGATTAAGAAAGAAGAAGAAATAATCAAGAAGAAAATGACAAAGGTTATTAAGATGGGAGGGACACCTAAGCATCAATCTAGAAACATTCATTAATGTTAAATGCATGTATCTTAATTAGCTTATTAAACTTTGCCACTTGGTGTGTTATGCTTAAAGAAACGTGGAAGACACTTAATGATGGAAAAATTCTAGATCAAGGGTTATAATTAAGAAAGGATAAGCACTTAAGAACAAAGTGACAAAATTACATAATTAATCGAGACACCTAAGCATTTTCTAGAAACTTTTCATTAATTTCTAATTCATGTATCTCAATTGACTTCTTAAAATGTGTCACTTGATGTGGCTGGCCTCCATATGCATTTTATGTCCCAATTCATGCATTTAATTGATGATTATCCCAATAAATCCTCAAATTTTTAGTAAATTGCAAATTGACCACTAAACTTTTCAAAATTTGCAATTTAGTCCTTTACCAAAATTTAACATCTTTAAATATTTTGAAAACTTTATTAGATATTTTCCATACTTAATTATAATTATTTTCATTATTTTTCGATAAAAATCCAAATTTAGACTTCGGTCAAACCAACGAGTCGATTTAACAACTCGCGTGACTTTAGTCTAAATTAGCGGATATGACACTTTAAATCCTAGACCATGTCTAATTAAGGGTGATCTTTGAGACACAATGAGAGTATCCAAATTCTCTTTACCTTTATGAAATTTAGAAATGGAATTTCTAAGTTCCTCAACTTCATTTTTCAAAGTATTATTTTCTTTTAACAATGAAGCTGTTGAGGGTCTTGATGAATATTCATCTAATGACTTTTGAAGAGATTCATTAGATGATTTAAGCTTTATGTTTTCCTTTTCTAAAACATCTATCTTATTTTTTAAATTAGAGATATTATTTCTATAAGTACTAAATTTAGTTCTATATTTCTCTAATTCCATATTTAATTCTTCTATTAGGCTTTGCTCATCATTATCATCATCACTATCATCATCATTATCACTACTATCATTATTCAAGGAGTATGAGTGTAGTGATCTTACCTTATTCGAGACGTGATCCTCAATAGCCATGAAGCATAGGTTGACCTCTTCACTTTCATTATCATCTTTTTCACTTGAAGAGCTTTCGTCATCCCATGTGGCTTTGTGACCTTTCTCCCCATTGTCTTTTTGGTATTTTCTCTTATGCTTCTTGTGCCTTGGACATTCTGGTTTGATATGTCTTTTCTTTCCACATTCATAGCATTTTACCTCTTCCTTACTTCTATGTGTGTCATTAGAAGTTTGTTTGAGATTTCTTTGCCTGAATTTTCTGGAGTTGCTCATTTTCTTCTCAATGATTCTTTTTAATCTCCTTGAAAGCATAACAATATCCTCATTTTCATCATCACTCATTTCTTCATCATCTTCACTATCTTCTTGAGATTTTGAAGTAGAGGCTTTGAGTGCCAAGGGCTTTCTTTTCTCTGGCTCTGCTTCAAGCTCTCTATCTCTCTTCACTACCATCTCATGTGTGAGAAGTTTGCCAATCAGCACATCAGTATTCATGATGCTCATATCTTCATTTGCTTCTTCTATGCCAGTAACTCTTGAGCCATAGTCTTTAAGAGGAAGACTTCTTAGGATTTTGTTGTTTACATCTTCCAAACTCAGATGCTTCCCAAGTTTCCTCATTCCATTTATAATGGCTAGAAGATGGTTTGTCATATCAGTGATTGACTCATTGGATTTCATCTTGAAGAGCTCATATTCTGAGGTTAGAAGTTGAATCTTCTTGGATTTGACTTGCTTAGTTCCTTCATGATAATTCTCCAATGTCTTCCACATGCTGTATGATGTTGGGCAGTGTTGTATTCTCCCACATTCTTCAATAGATAATGAGCTTGATAGGATTGTCATTGTCTTCTTATTTTTGAAATTTTCTCTTCTTTGAGACTATGTCCAATAATCTCTTGATAGGATTTCTTCTTCACCATCAGTTCATCTTTTGGTTGGTGGTGTCCATTCTTTTCGTACACTATCCCAGACTTCAATTCCTTCACTATCCAAGTATGTCTCTATCCGAAACTTCCAATGGGCATAATTTGCTCCATCAAAGTAAGGTTTGACACTTTGGAATCCTTCACTGGCCATATCTTAATATTTACTAGCACTCTTTAAGCTTCGATACTAGACAAATCTCTGATACCAATTGTTGCCCAGATATTAAGCTAAGAAGGGGGGTTGAATTGGAGTTTAAAAATTAAGCTTTAAAGTGTGGAAATAAAAGATTAATTTTAGGAGGGATAGAGAGAATTTGACACAAGGATTTTATAGAGGTTTAGGTGTTAACAAACCCTACTCCTCTCCCCAATCGCAATTGGGAGTTTCACTAACACACTAAGTGTTACAATGGAGTTTTATAAGCTCACTCCTAACTATGGTGTTTCTCACAATGGATCACACCTAACCCAGAAATCCCTTGTGTTTTCATGGCTCACAGAATAACCAATTCCTTGTGTTTTACAGGCTCACACAAACAACCTTCACTTTGTATTTTTACAGGCTCACACAAACAACCTTCACTTTGTGTTTTTTACAGGCTCACACAATAACCTTTTGATTTGTGTTTTGAGGCTCACACAACTAACCCTTACAAGTGTTCTAATCTTAACCCAGAAATACCCAAAGCTCTCTTGAGTAAAGATTATAGAGAGAACCACTTATAAATCTTAATTGCTCAATAAATGAAGAGCAAAAAGATTTTTACAGAGAATAGATTTTGTTCTCAAAGTATGAATGTACAAATAGCTTGTAATAAGAATTAAATTCGAAATATATGCTATTCTATTTTTATTCTCTTCATTCTCTTGTTCTTAATGCATAAATGACTTCCATTTATACTCCTATGGCTGAATATAGCCATTGGGGTGCATTAAATACGAAACTAGCCGTTGTACCAACCAAATAATCGCACCTGACATTTTTCTCTTTCATTATTCACGGGCGTGACTATGTTTGTCATGGGCGTGACATTTCTTCCCAAGCCGTGACTGAAGTGGTGACCTTGGTCGTGCAGCTCTTGGGAATGTTTTGACATATAGAGTCACGGTCGTGACATACTCATTCACGGGCATGACAAACTTCTGAGCCGTGATCTAAGTGGTGACTTTGGTCGTGAAGCTCTCTAGATGAAAATGCATGACCATTCACGGGGGTGACATATTTATTCACGGGGGTGACTAAAATGCCCACTTCAGGATTTGTTCTTCCTTCATGGTCGTGAACTTTAAATGTTGTTTTTGGTAACGGTTAGCTTCTTCACGGGCGTGACACATAGAGTCACGGCAGTGAACATGCTACTTCTTGAATTTTGTCTTTCAAGGATTATTCTTCCAATCTTCATTCTTGCTATTTTAATCCATATCCTGTATAATAGACTTAGAAAAACAAGTATATTAAATACAATATTGCTATTATATTTGTTATCATAAAAATGACAGAAATACCCTTCAAGGTTTAACAAGAATTATTGTATTTATATGAAATTTATATTAATGTTACCTACATAAATTATGTAAATAATAATAAAGGTAACAAATATAATTAAGCCATATAACATCTAGTCGAGAACTATAAATTAGGATAAGTTGGCATGCCAATAAAAGGGTAGAAATGTAGGCACTAAAAATAATAGTGCTGAAAATTAATTTACGTAGGCACTAAGAAATAGTGCTGAGTTGAAATTACGTAGGCAATAAGAAATAGTGCTGAGTTCGAAATTACGTAGGCACCAAAATGGTGCTGAGTTGTTATTAGAAATGTAGGCGTTAAATACCGAGTTATAAAATAATTATGTAGGCTCCGAGTATATTGTTGGAGAGTAGAAACCTTGTATTCAGTGTTTAGTTTCAGTCTAAAATGTCATGGGCTATCAAATAAATAACAGAGAAAAAAGAAAAAAATGTGAAGTATTAAATTGATAGTTCAAATTATATATCTTGTATTGTTAAAATTTCAAGCGTGCTTAATGAATGGAATGTCATAATTGATGAATTAAATATTTTTGCATGAAGAAAATAGTTTTATTATTAATTGAATATTTGGTATGTTTAATAAATTAATTGTAGTTTTTAAAATTTTATTTTAGAATTATTTATGTAATTATTGAACAGTTGCCAAACGTACCACTAAGCTAGTAGTTTAGCGTGTGTATTTCACGCGCAGATAAATAGAAGTAGCTGTTTTGATAGGGCAACCGAAGAAGAGGTAACTCTAAGATCAGATTGCAGTCTAGTTCTTTTTGTATGTTTTGGAAATTATGTTGAAAAAATTAAATTTTAAGAATTTCTTTTGATGTAAATTTGTGGCATGTAGGATTTATAAGGAATGAATTTCGTAATTTTATTTATCTAGTATTATTTGTAAATATATTTCTAAATATTATGGTTTAATTGAATGAGTTCTTTTAAATCAAAATATTTCCATCACTAGTTATATATTTAAATGGAAAGAAAAAAATATATAGTAATAAATATTTCGCTAATAATAAACTCGAAAAAAAAAATTTACAATAATTTGAACATTGGTTTTAAAACAAATGAGTTTAGTAGCACTTCCATATCCTATTAACGACTAGTAGGGTAAGGGAGCGTTATAGACGAACCCAATTTGTTTTAAGATCTCATACAGTCCACTGAATCTAGGGCTTAACTTTCCCTTTTTTTTTTTAACCTTATGACCTTTTTCTATGGAGAAACTTTAAGAAATACTCTGTCTCCCACTTCATATTCTATATATCTTCTATTGAGATCCATATACAATTTCTGTTTATTTGAAGTTGCTTTTAACCTTTCATGTATAATCCTCATTTTTTCCTCTATCTCCTGCACCAACTCTAGTCTTAATAACTTATACTCATTGAGCTTTGTCCAACATATTGGTGTTCGATACTTTCTATCATATAGGGCCTTATAAGGAGTCATCTAGATTGATAGCTATTATTATAGGCAAACTCCATTAACGACAAATATTTCTCCCAACTTCCCTCAAATTCAATAATACAACTTCTCATCATGTCTTCCAAAATTTGTATTACCCTTTTCGACGGACCGTCTGTTTGAGGGTGAAAAGTCATGCTGAAGCTAAGCTTGGTAGCCAAAGCTCACTGTAAACTTTCCCAAAACTAAGATGTGAACCTAGGATATTTGTCCGATATGATGGAGACTGTTAGAGGAGTGCTCTAAGGGAAATCACCTTTAACCCTTATTGTACAAATTTATTTGATTAATAAAAGGATTTTTCATTAATTTGATATTCATTTGATATATGAATTGATAAGTGATCTTAAATCAATTAATGAAGTCCTTGATACATAACATAACATGAAGGAAATCATGATGAGATCATGATATTGAGATTCTTATCATGTGTAATTATGTTAGTATCAAAATTACCCTAGTCATAGGATTTATGAGGAGGACATTATTAATTCAAATAGACTAGCACATGTTACACTCCCTGATTGGATTGAGTAGTAGATCTCATAATCTATAAACATGAGATGTTTAGAGTTAACATGTGGATGCATGCTAAGTGTAGCTAAGTATAGTGGATGACTAGCTATGAGACAATCATATGGATAGTCTATTCAAATGTCAAAGATAGTCTCATCATAGCAATGGTGTAAGTATCCTTAGACTTAAGGTACTCAAGGATATCTTGGTTACTGATTCTGTATTTTGACACTATTTCTTATTGCCTCAAGGAGGATGCTCATAGGGTGGTGATTGGATATAGCTTGAGGTATTCGAAGGTAATTGGGTAACCAACAAAGGATTCACCACTCCTGATAGAAGGAGTGTATACCCATTGCCTCTTGTCATGGTCATTACACGAGAATCTATGGCCGGAGTGGAAATGTCATAAAGATAGTCTTCAATGACATATCTAATACAGTAATGAGCCTCAAGGATAAGAACTAACATTACTTGGAGTAAACGTGACGTAGTCAGTCTAGTGGCAGTTGACACATATCCATACTCTAAACCAAGTGGGGTATAGATTGGTGAAAGGAATAATTGCATGGAAATTGTTTATGGAAAGGTTCGTAGTCAAACCGTTGACTTTCCGATCAATTAGAGGTCATGATGTGTTGCTAGATACCACTCATGACTTGCTTAAAGTAATTGTTAATTTAAGTGGCCAACATAACCGGGAACCTAATGGATCACATGCATTGAAGATATGGAGAATGAGTAAAATGGTATTGGATAGGATCCAAAACATGAGAGAATTATTTTGGGATGGATCGTGATTAGATCGCACGGAAAAATCGTTCAGGAGGGTCACGGGCTCACACGGACTAGGCAGGCTACTGGCTTGCCTAGCGGGCCAGCTAGGCTACCTACCAATAGCCCACAGCAGCCCTAGCGCGCTGCTGCCTCCTGCCCATTGGCCAATGGCAGATTTTGGCCTTAATTAGGCCAATTATGGCCAATTACTATTCATTCATTTCTCTTTTTTGCATTTTTGAATTCTCATCTTTTCTTTGAATTCTTTGAATTTGATTCAAATAGAAAAGACATCAAATGGCAAAAAATAGACATGAAAATATTTTTTTGTGAAAAAAATATTTTTAAGACAACAATATTCTCTCAAGAACACTTTCAAAGCTAGCACTTTGAATTTGTTCAAACCATTTCTCTTGATAGTTTCTTCTTCATTCTTCGCATGGATTGTCATTATAGACATCATAGTGTAGATTTTTGTGATTTTCTACAACCCAATAAAGTGATGATTTGAAGAACAAATAAGAAATTACAAGGTATAATTTTTAACCTTTATATTTATATAAATTAGTTTTAATGGTACAAGTATAATCTTTTGTTTCGGATTTTAAAAATTTTATTTTTCCATTGTGTCTATGAATATGATTCATTCTTCAAAATCCAACATTGGTATTAGAGCCTCCTTGTGTCCATTAAAATTAATTTTAATTGAAAGTGCAATGGAATAGCATGGTTTTAATGATTTTGGATCAATAGGTTTTGAAAAATTGAAATTAATTTGTAAAATATGTTTTACACATTTTTTTCTCTAATCTAATAATGGGATGATTAAGGATGATTATTTTGATTGAAAAATGATTTGAATGTGATTAAAATAATTAATTTCAGATTTATTTCAAAAATGCCTAAAATTGCCTTATTTATGAACATGTGTTGTTGTTTGGCTTAATTCATAGGGTTTGTTATATTTTTCTTGTAATTTGATTAGGAAAAAATTATTTAGACATATTGAGAATATTTTTATGCTTCTGAAAGTGTACAATAATTAATTAAAAATTATTTTAATTAATTTTTCAAACAAACACAAAAATGAGACTGTTTAAGCATACTCGGTGGAATTGTTTTGTTTGATTTTTTTGTATGTGTTTATTTTATTTTCAGAAAATTGAAATAATTTTTCTAAATATGTTATTTTGATGTTAGACGCATGCCAAAAATATTTTACAAGCATTTGAAATTTTAAAAAATTTTAGTTATCGAATTAGTCATTTTGAGCATCTAAGTGTATTGGTTTGTTTGTCTTAGTAATTTTGGCTTGCGCCAAAAATATTTTGATGAACTTGAGCTGACCTAATGATGATTAGAATGATTATTTGATATTTTGGAAATTTTTAGAATTTTTGGAAATTAATTTTGAATTAACTTAAGTTGTGCAATTGTAATTCTAGTATGACTAGAAATTGGTATGTATATTAAAATTAAATTGTTTAATTTTAACATTATAATATTCTGATTTTAAGGAGAATTAATTTTGAATTATTTCTGGAAATATAGAATTTAATTTAATTTTATTAAATATTATATTCCACTTTAAAATGACATACAAAATTAAATTTACCGAAAGAACACATATAGGCAATTTCAGTTCAAACGTTGAATCGATTTACAAATTGAAATCCAAAATTGTCATTTTTATTTTGTGCATTAGAGAATGCATGTTAAGGGTGTATGAAAAAGGCATGAGCATGCATGAAATTATTTTATTTTATGGTAAATAGGGTTTGCGTGTCCCTACCTCTCTTTCTTTCTTATGTATTTCTCTTCTCATCTTACTCCCCTCAAATGTAAATTGAGGTTTTCTATAATTTGAAATATGTAATTAGATTGCATAGGATTAGGATAGAATGAAGATACAAATGAGCAACAGGCAAAGAAGGTGGTACCATAAACTAGAAGACTTAGAAATAGGAATTTGATTTCTATTTTGGGTTGTAAATTCATGCATATACATAAGTAAGACCTAGTCAATTTCTCTTTGGCTCAAGAGATTGACTTTAATATGTCCATAATTATGCCATATAGTTAATGTAACTATCTTTATATATCCATGTGATGAATGTATGATATATAAGAGCATGAAATAATAACTTGATGAGACTTAACAAAGAAATCCATCACTAAATAAACAATTAAGTCTTACACCTTCCATTAATATGGGGAGAACTAGAGTTCTTCTAGAGTTAGGGTTGTTGAGTTACCTCGAGCTCACTCTATAAGAATATGTTCAATCCATTGAAATTATATTTCATGATTAATGGGTTAGACTTAACTGATATTATTAACTTGTTGGATTTTTGCCAAGGTTAATGTGTATTGGAGGCGAAGTTGGGTTTGTATACATGAGATGTACACATATCAATAGTTGATAGCCCAATGTATGTGCAGACATCAATAAGTTGATAGCACAAGATTCGATAGTTGCATGAATAATGCAATTGGTATGGATTAGATACCTACCAACCAAACTAAGGATAGCTTGTTGAGTTGCCTCAAGGTTATTTTTAGCTAGTTGTATATTGACCCACTAAGAGAACTTCCATATAAGTTCTCTTGGGTTCATAGTGAGGGCTATGGATTTGCAATAAAATAGTAGGAGCCATAATGCGATTTATTAAAGACCTAATAAATATGCATTTTATGTACATTCTAACATGTTCCATTTTACATCTAGGTTGCTAGAATCATCATCATGACAAGTGTGAATATGTGATCCCTAATGGAATCAAATAAGTTGATTGGGCCTAATTTTTTGGATTGGCTAAGGAATCTGAGAATAGTTCTCAAATCCAAAAAGATTGGCTAAGTCCTAGATGAGGCACTCCCTAATCCCCCTACTGTTATTGCTTCTGAAGATGTTCAGAAGGCATATCAAAAGCATTTCGATGATAGTGAGATGAAAAGCTGCATTATGCTTGATACTATGTCAGCTGAGTTGCAAAAGCAGCATGAGGCTATGGATGCTAATTCCATAATATACCATCTAAGAGAGCTTTTTGATGAGCAAGCACGTTCTGAAAGGTTCAAAACTTCGAGGTTGCTCTTCCACACTAAGATGGTTGAGGGGACATCTCCAGTGTAATATGCATTGAAGATGAATGACTATATTGAGAGGTTGGCCACCTTGGGATTTGTGATGTTAAGTGTTGACTTAATTCTAACCAGTTTGTCTGATAGTTATTCAAATTTTGTGCTTAATTATAGGATAAACCAAATCTCCACCACTATTCCTGAGCTGATTAACTTGGTCAATATAGCTGAGCCATCTGTCAAAAAGGATAGTAAGGCTGTGATGTTGGTGGACAATTCAAGTTCTAAAAAGAAGAAGAATAAGTCCATGAAGCCTAAGGGAGGCGTGGCCAAAAAGAAGGCCAAGGAGATTGCTCGAAATGGGACATGCTTCCATTATGGCAAGGATGGCCATTGGAAGAGAAACTGCAAGTCTTAGTTGGAGTCCTTAAAGAAGAAGGCATCTGATGCCCCATCTACTTCAGGTATTTTTATGATTGAAATTAATACTATTTTCGATAATAATATATGGGTATTAGATACCGGTTGTGACTCACACATATGCACTGATATGCAGGGCCTCAGGAATAGTAGACAGTTCAATAAGGGAGAGTCAGACCTACGCATTGGAAATGGAGCAAGGCTTACTGCATTAGCTATAGGAACATATGTATTGACCCTCCCTAGTGGTCTTATATTAAATTTGGATAATTGCTAATATGTACCTGCTTTGACTAAAAACATTATTCCTGTTTCAAGTCTAAATAAAGATGGTTTCCTTTTACAATTTAGTAACAATTGTTGTTATATTATGTTGAATGAAATTCTTTATGCTAATGGTACATTATGCAATGGAATATACATATTAGATATGTCAAATCCAATTTTAAACATCAATGATAATAAAAGGTAAAACAAGATATGTTGAAATAATCTTATTTATGGCATTGTCGCCTTAGTCATATAAGTGAGAAACGCATGGCTAAGCTACACAAAAGTGGTAGTTTGGGGTCATTTGATTATGAATCATATGACACATGTGAATCTTGCTTATTAGGCAAGATGACTGAATTACCCTTTAAGGGAAAGGGTGAACATGCTAATGGACTTTTAGACTTAATACATTCAGATGTATGTGGTCCAATGTCTACACACGCTAGAGGTGATTTCATCTACTTCATTACTTTTATCGATGACTACTCACGATATGGGTATGTGTATCTTATGAGATACAAATCTGAAGCTTTTGAAAAGTTCAATGAATTCATAAATTAAGTAGAGAAACAACTTGGCAAAACTATTAAAACATTTCGATCAAATCGAGGAGGTGAATGCTTGAGCTAAGAGTTTCTAGATTATCTTAGGGATAATGGGATTTTATCTCAATGGACTCCACCTTACACGCCACAACATAATGATGTGGCTGAAAGAAGAAACCGAACCTTGTTAGACTTGGTAAGGTCTATGATGAGTTTTGCAGAACTGACTAAATTCGTTTGGGGTTATGCACTTGAGACTACCATTTATATATTAAATGTAGTTCCTTCAAAGTGAGTTGATGTTACTCCATATGAGATATGGTATAACAAAAGGCCCACATTTTCTTACATGAGAATTTAGGGTTGTCCTGCTTATGTGAAGCGGACAATGTCAGATAAGCTAGAAGCTAAGTCGGATCGATGTCTGTTTGTGGGATATCCAAAAGCATCATATGGATATCAATTTTACCACCCTTGGAATAAAAGGTTTTTGTTTCAAGACATGCTATCTTTTTAGAGAGAGAATTCCTTCTAAAAGGAGATAGTGGGAGAAAAATTGAACTTGAGGAAGTTCAAGATGCTCAAACAGATGTTGATCAACTACCTGAACTTGAGCTTGTTGCTTATACAGATGATATAACAACTCAACCTTCTAGAGCACAAAAGCTTCGTAGCTCAAGTAGGATACGTACTGTTCCAGAGAGATATGGATTTCTCATTAGTGAACAGAATGAGGTATTGCTCATAGAAAGTGATGAGCCTACAACCTATGAACAAGTTCTGAATAGTTCAGAATCTGACAAATGGCTTCAAGACATGAAGTCAGAAATGGATTCCATGTATGAAAACCAAGTATGGACTTTGGTTGACCCACCGGAAGGAATAAAGCCTATAGGGTGCAAGTGGGTTTTTAAAAAGAAAACTGACATGGATGGTAATGTGATTACCCATAAAGCTAGACTTGTTGCTAAAGGTTATCGTCAAAGACAAGGAATTGACTATGGTGAAACTTTTAGCCCAGTAGCTATGCTTAAATCCATAAGGATACTCCTAGCCACTGCTACTCATTATGATTATGAGATATGAAAAATGAATGTGAAGACAACTTTCCTTAATGGAAATCTGACTGAGGATGTGTACATGACACAACTAGAAGGCTTCATATCCAAAGATGGCAAAAAGGTATGTAAGCTTCCAAGATCCATTTATGGAAAAAAGCAAGCATCCAGGAGTTGGAATATTCGGATTGATGAGACAATCAAATAGTTTGGTTTCTTACAAAATCCGAATGAACTTTGTGTTTACAAGAAGGTTAGTGGGAGTGCAATCGTATTTCTTGTGTTATATGTAGATGGCATATTGTTAATGGGAAATGATGTCTTAGCCTTACAATCAGTCAAAATTTGGTTATCCAAGAATTTTTCTAGGAAAGACCTTGGAGAAGCAGTCTATATTTTGGAGATAATGATCTATAGAGATAGATCTAAAATATTGTTTGGTCTTTTATAGTCTACATACATAGATAAGATGCTAAAGATGTTTAGCAAGGAGCAATCCAAGAGGGGATATATTCCCATGACCCATGGGATTACTCTCTTAAAGTCTTTGTGTCCAAAGACACAAGATGAGAGTACACATATGAGTTTGATTCCATATGCCTCAGCTATAGGATCAATCATGTACGTTATGATATGTATAAAACCCAATGTATCATATGCTCTAAGTGTCATGAGCAGATACCAATCAGACCCTGGCGAGGGTCATTGGGTGGCTGTCAAGAATATTCTTAAGTACTTAAGAAGAACTAAGGATGTATTCTTGGTATATGGAGATGGAGATCTTATTGTGAGCGGGTATACCAATGCCCTCCAATCTTACAAGTATGACTCAAAATCTCAGTCAGGTTATATATTCACACTAAATGGTGGAGCAGTTAGTTGAAAGAGTTCCAAACAGGAAATGACTGCTGATTCCACAACCGAAGTAGAGTACATTACAACTTCTGAAGTAACAAAGGAAGCAGTTTGGATAAAGAAATTCATCACAGAACTTGGAGTGGTTTCCAGCATTATTGATCCAATACAATTTTATTGTGATAATAATGGAGTCATTGTGTAAGCAAAGTAGCCACGGTCTCATCAGAGATCCAAATATGTACTCAGAAGATACCATTTGATGAGAGAAATCATTGTTAGGAATGATGTAAAGATAGAAAGAGTTCCCACTGATCAGAATATTGTTGATCCTTTAACTAAGCCACTTCCCCAAAAGAAATATGATTCTCATGTACTCGCCTATGGAATTAAATACCATTCAGAAGTCTAAGCTTTTTCTCTTGGAGATGGCCCGAAGAGGCCTCACAGTGGCACTTTCTCGATAGTTTGCAAACCATCTCCTGTCCATTGCCACAAGCCCTCTGGAGACATACTTATTGGTGGGTATGTAACCCATATGGCCTTGAAGCTTGGTTATCTGAAGCTGGATGACCATCACTATAATCTCATCCCAGGGCATCCTCAAGACCGATTGGATGTAGAGTCCTTCATCAAGATGGGAATGGCTGTTCGAATTGTAACATCCTCGACTTCCCACATATGCATTATTACATGCATTTTATTTTGACATATGCATTTGAATATAATTCAATTGAACACATGCATTTCATACGTATTTTCGTAGGATCAAGTTTATGACACTCACTAGCTACGTGTCCTAGTACATTGCAATTATATTGAGTCACACATGTGTATTTATAATCTAAATGAGGATAAAAAGTATTAAAAAAAAATGAATGAAATAAGGTGACTAAATTAAAGTAAGCAAAATGACTAGATTGAGATTAAATTGCATATTATGTTGATTTGTATAATAATAATAAAAAAATAAAATAAAAAAATAAAAGTCAGAAAAATAAATAAATAAATAAATAAATAAATAAATAAATAAAAGAAGGAAAAAGGGGACGGATGAAACAAAGAAAAGGAAGATAAGGTGGTGGGTGGTGGCTTTTAACTTATTAGGCAGCCACCTTATCACTTCCCTTCCTCATCTTCTTCTTCTTCTTCTTCTTTGCTTCATTCCTTCCATTTCTTTTCAAGTTTCAGCCACCATTTCTTCCTTCTTTCACTCCAAAAATTGCAGGAACAAGATTAGCCAAGAGTGATTATAGGTGAGTAAACATTTATTCTTGTGTTAAGCTTGATTTTGGTGTTTAGGGTTCATTAATAGGCACTGTTTTGCAACCCGATTTTGATGAACATCTAAATTGATTCTGGAAAAGTATAAAACACAAAAGTTGTTCCTTTATGTCTTATATTTATGAATATGTAAACGGTGTTTCGTGATTTGGTTTATAGAATTAGATATGCTCTTCGTACTGAAACTGGTCAGGGTGTAAACCCTAACCAAGTTAGCTACTGTGTTACTTGATTTCGAATATGTTAAAGCCATTATTTGAAGTATCTCAAAACATAAAAGTTGTAGATATATGTGTTATGTATCTGTATACCAAATTTCAGGTTCATATGTCTTGTAAATTGTGAGTTATGGTAAATGGAACCATGACTGTTCCATGGTTTGAACTGCCTATTGAGTGCCCTGGGCAGTTCCAGAAACTTTTTTGTCTAATTTGAGCTCCTTAGAGCTAGATTATGTAACTTATCAAAACATGAAAGTTATAGGTATATGTCTTAGATAAATTTTGGTACTAATTTCAGCTTAAAATGTTATGTATAGAGTAAGTTATGGCCTTTAGAAGTCATACTGGTCCGGAAGCCAATTCTGTTCTGGACCAGTGAAATGTTGCTTATAATTTGAAGACCTTAGAGGCATAATTGGTAAAAGTTGTGAACATGAAAAATGTTCCATTTGAACCCATATAAATTTATGCCAAGTTTCATTATAATCTGATTTACAGATTGTAAGATATGGACTACCCAAATTGGTACCCTGAAACTGCCAAAGGGCAGAAACAGGGCAGGAAACAGAACACTCTTAGAAATTCCACCAAAAATTGTACAATGATCCAATTGGTCTGATATTTTAATATGTTTCATGATTATGTGTTATTTTGAATTAGGAACAAGAATCAGATTAATTGGTCAACTATAGGAAAAGTTATAGGCTTAACAGTCCCATAAGGTCACACTGCCCCATAGGAAAAAGCCTAGCTATGTATATGCATTATGCATATTAATTTGTTTAAGCCGCATTAAGTCTCCCTAATCATGAGTTAATCCATTATATTTTCATGTTAGGCTCACAACATATTGGAGACCCACAAGGAGCAGATAGACAATAAGTAAGAGTCGAGATCAAAGGAGAACGGTGAGTCTAATTATCGATTGAATTCTTAGTGCAAATGAATGTTGCTTGCTATGTGATTCATATGATTGTCATAATTTGTCCTTGATAATATGTTGATGGATAATTTGTGACGTTTGTGGTTTGACATATGATTGTCATGATTGTACTTGATAATATGATGATGGACAATATGTGACGTTTGTGGTTTGACATATGATTGTCATGATTGTCCTTGATAATATGATGATGGACAATATGTGACGTTTGTGGTTTGATATATGATTGTCATGATTGTCCTTGATAATATGATGATGGGCAATATGTGGCGTTTGTGATACGTATAAATGGTATACTTGTGGTATATTTGAGGTATATGTTTGACATATGTGATATATATACATGGTATATGTATAGTATATGCAAGGTATATGCGTGGCATATGAGGCATATATGTGGTATATGTATGTTATATGTGATAAGATGCAATGGTTCATAAATGCTTAGTACAAATGCATATGCATATGGACTTAAAAGGCGTTGTGACTAGTTAATCAATATTGCAAAGCAAAAGAAGAGGCCTATGGCCCAACAAATGTGCAAATGAAACAAATGATCAAGCTAGCTAGCAAATGCAAATACAATTGCAAATGCAAATGTTCACATGGCAAATGTTCACATGGATACCCGGGGCAATGTCTGTTTAACCTGGTCACAACAAAATGAAATAAGCAAAGCATTTGCATACATAAAGAGTAATGATTATATGTTTCAACTTTATTGATACTTATATGATACTGATGAATGGAATAGAATACCTGATATATATTGGATTTGTGATTTATTACTATGAGTTGTTTGGTACTTTAGAGCTCAGTGGATGATTATTCTCACTGAGCCGCAACTCATCAATTTGCGTCATTTTTCAGGTAAAGAAAAGTGATAGCTCATTTTGAGTAGTGTATAGAAGACATGGAGCACAGGTCATTGGCCGAGCCTCATCACTCTCTCTCCTTGCATTCCACACAAGCATAAAAATATGTCATCTGTATTTTGGACTTATATGCTTGAATATGTATAGTCATTTTGGAATGAGTCTAAATATGTATAAATGAAATCAACTCGGAAATACTTATGTGTAAAGTTTATATTTTGATATATGTGATATATCGTATTGTGGTTTTAATGTTGACTTGAAAAGTCATTTAGTAATTTTACAGGATATAAGACTTGTAAAGTCGTTAGTTGATTTTACAGGATATGATATGAAAAAAAAAAAAATTTACTACTATTGTTAACAGGGTATTTTTCCTTTTCAGTATGCAGTATGTGACTATTTGATACAGGGATAGGTTATACTTAAATGCATAAGAGGTGTGATGTTACACGAATTGTCCATGAGAATAATATTTACTACCACTTCATCAACACTGCTGGCGAGATTATATGGGAAGATAATGACTCGGAGGATTTCAAAGCCGGCCTCCAAGGAATCCAGCGGTGGAAAAGAGCTCGAGTTGAGATGGCACCTCCTGAGGTTGAGCAGGACATCGGCCAATCCTCTGCCCCCACACCGAATTTGGCGCAGCAGGTGGTTGACCTCCTAACACCAAGTTTTGAGCAGCTGCAGGCTTCGATGGACGAGAGGTTGGAGAACCTCAAAGACTTCATGGAGTCTCGAATGGACAACCTTGAGGCAAAAGTTACTCATCTTAGGGATAGGATGTCTGGCTAGATGATAGGCTAAATGTCTCTGTTAGCCTTACTATGTCTGTTTCTAGCTTGTTTGTTTGTAGGAAATTTTAATTTCCTTTCTGAATTTTATTTACTTTTGTTTGTATTTCACTTTTCATCAGTTAATGTAATTGCTTTGTTTTTCCATTATGGTTAATCTTTATTCTTTTTGTTGATGACAAAAGGGGGAGAAAATAGCAATATATTAAGATAAGTTCAAGCAATACTTAATTTTGAATCAGAATGAAGAACCTACAAATATATTGAGTTAAGTAGGGAGAAAATAGCAATATATTGAGTTAAGTGCAATACTTAATATTTTGATTCAAAATTAATGTGCAAGTATGCAAATGAGCTTAATACACATTACATATATCTTAATATATTTTGCATATACCTTGGTGCAAGTTACATAAATAAATATGCACTTGATATACTCTAAATATACCTTACATATACTCCATGCTTTAAAGAAAATTTTGGTATACATTGGATATACTTTGCATATAACTTGCATATACTTAAAACTAGAAAGTTTATTTTCATGCTACACTTCATCATTCTCTACAAATCTTGCACTTTATCATTTTTTATCCTAAGCATCTTTTGAGGGGGAGACTTCTCAAAAGCACATATTGCTAGATTATTTGTCACCATCAAAAAGGGGAAGATTGTTGAACCTTGAGGGGTATTATCGTCATTTTGATGATAACAAATAAAATAGCAATATTGTATTTAACATACTTGTTTTCTAAGTCTATTGAACAGGGTATGAAGTATGTTAGCAAGAATGGAGAATGGAAGATTAATCTTCAAAAGATAAAATTAAAGAAGTAGCATGTTCACGCCCGTGACCCTATGTGTCACGCTCGTGATGAAGCCTAACACCAACAAACCAACATTTAAAGTTCACGGCCATGAAGGAAGATAACAACTGTGAATGAGCATCTAAGTCACACCCGTGAATGAAATGTCACGCCCGTGAAAGATCATGTCAAATTCTTCCCGAGAGCTTCACGACCAAAGTCACCACTTGGACCACAGTTTGGAAGGTTGTCACGCCCGTGAAGATAAAATGTCACGTTCATGAACAAATACTCCAAAAAGCTTCAAGAATGCTTCACGGCCAAGGTCACTACTTAAGTCATGGCCTGGAAGAACAGTCACGACCGTGACACACATAGTCACACCTATGAAACATGAAAGAGAAACATGTCAGGCGCGATTATAAGGGTTGTTACAATGGTTATTTCCACATTAAATGCAATCAAATGGCTAGAATTCACCATAGAAGTATAAATGCAAGACATTTATGAATCTAGAACAAGAGAATAGCTAATACTTCGAATCAAAATCTTGTTGTAAGCCATTTGTGCATTTAATACTTTAAAAAATCAACATTTATTCTCTGTGTAAATCTTTTGCTCATTATTTTCTGAGCATTAAAGATTTCTAAGTGCTTCTCTTTGTAATCATCCACTCAAGTGAGTTTTGGGTATCTTGGGATTAAGAGTAGATCACTTGTAAGGGTTGTTTGTGTGAGCCTTCAAAACACAAGGAATTGGTTATTTGTGTGAGCCATTAAAACACAAGGGTTTTATTTTTGGGTTAGGTGTGAGCCATTGTGAGAAACACCATAGTTGGGAGTGAGCTTGTAAAACTCCATTATAACACTTAGTGTGTTAGTGAAACTCCCAATTGCGATTGGGGAGAGGAGTAGGGTTAATTAACACCCGAACCTCTATAAAAATCTTTGTGTCAAATTTCTCTATCCTTCCTAAACTTGATTTTTATTTTTGCACTTTAAAGTTAAATTTTTTAAACTCCAATTCAACCCCCCTTCTTAGCTAAATATCTGGGCAACAATAACATATGCCCGAGCCAAAACTCTATTGGATCTTGACCTATTTACTATCTCTGAAATAGTCTAGCTAGGTCATGTATGACCTCTTTGTGTCTAGTTCCTGCTCTGAACTGGTGCAAATACTGTTGTTTGCGTAGGCATAACATTAGCCAACAAAGGGAATCCCTCATATGATCTAGGGCTCCGCATCTCAAGCAAACCACTGAAGCGAAATGACATTCACCTCTACGGTTTCTCTAACATGTCCCATATAAGGGAGCAAGATCTCTAGTTGTAAGAGTGCTCGCAATGGCTGATGTAGTCTTAGAGGGCGGTCCCCTTTTGAAAGAACTGGACTAAGTGTGACTCTGTCCTTTGCTTTATCCCTTACCTTAGGACTGTCCCAAAAAGAATCGACATCATTTACTGATAGTCTACGCCCGTGACCCTGAAGAGAGAAACAAACTGTATGCGCGAATGGGAAAGCAGTTGAATGGCTATATTTGATCTAGAAGTATCAAAACAACACATTTTATGACTTCCATATGTAAGATATACAATCATTGAATATTTAATCTTGTATAGCCTTATGCATTTACTTTGATTCAACAAACTTTCATTATTTGATTGTAAAAACATAATTTCTCATAATTGTTGAGCATTCCAGTTGGTGAGTGTTTTCTACTTGTAATCATTTACTCAAAAGTGGTTTTGAGTGAGTTGGGTTATGAGTGAAACACTTGTAAGGGTTTATTATGTGAGCCATAAAAGCACAAAGATTTTGTTGTTGTGTTAGCCATTAAAACACAAGGGTTTTTTTGGGTTAGGTGTTAGCCAAGAGAGAAACACCATAGTTTGGAGTGAACTAAGAAAAACTCCATTGTAACACTTCAAGTGTTAGTGAAATACCTAATCGAGATTGGGGGGAGGAGTAAGGTTTGTTAATGCCTGAACCTCTATAAATCTTATGTGCATAATATCCTTTTTCCTTTCTCAATATATTATTAGCATATTCCTTCAAACAAAATTTTATATGCCAACCAATTCAACCCCCTTTTTTGGTTATTGTTTTGGGAAATAATTGGTATCAGAGCAAGGACTAGCAATCCACCTAAATAGTGCTAGTAAAGAACAGACTATGGCCAACAAAAGATTTCATAGTCTCAAGCCCTTCTTTGATGGAGCTAACTATTCGAAATGGAAATTCAAGATGGAAATCCATCTTCATAGTGAAGGAATAGATGTTTGGGAGTTCATTCAGAAAGAATGGACACCTCTAAAAAGAAGGAGTTCTAAAGGAGAAGAAGAAATCACACTAAGGGATGAATGGACAAAAATTCAGAAAAGTGAAAATGGCAATAACAAGAAAGCCATGACTATCTTAATAAGCTATTTATATCTTGAAGAGTGTGGTAGGATTCAACATTGTCTTACCTCCAACTCTATTTGGAAGAATTTAGGGAACCACCATGAAGGCACCAAACAAGTTAAGTCCAAGAACGTTCAACTTCTTATCACCGAATATGAGCTCATCAAGATGAAGCCAAATGACACCATAACCAAAATGACAAATCGTCTTTGTGCCACTATCAAAGGAATGAGGAAGTTTGGAAAGCATTATAGCTTGGAAGACATAAATAAGAAGATTTTGAAGAGACTTCTAATGAAGGATTATGGCTCAAGAGTTGTGGGCATACAAAAAGCAAATAAAAACTTAAGTGTGATCCCCACCGACATACTAATTGGCAAACTTCTCACTCATGAGATAGCTCTAGTAAGAGATAAAGAAAATGAAGAATAAAAAGAGAGGAGAAAGCCAATGAAATTTCTTCAAAACCCTCAACAAATTCTCTTTTAAAAGAAAATAATGCTTTGAAAAACTAAGTTAAGGAGCTTAGAAATTCTATTTCTATATTAGAATATATATTTTTCTTTTTTTATTTGATTTTTTTTTATTAATGCGATGCTCTAACCTCTGAGCTAAACAGGCTCACATAACAGAAATTGTACATGCACAGGAATTTAATAAACTAATGGAATCTTGGATATTAACTTTTTATTCTTTTCATTCTTAGTTATTCATAGTTATTCACAAAGGGAAGGAAAGTATAGATACTTTAATTATATCACAAAAACCTCCCTTAGTGAGACATGGTCTAGGCTTCAAAGAAGCATCATCATCCTCTTCACTTAAAACCATATTTTTCAAATTAAGCACACCATAAACCTCTACAATTGAGGCAATAGCCCCAAAGGCTAAAGGCAATTCACACACAAAACCCTCTACTCAAAAACAGAGTAATCAAAGGTCACTTGGCTCAAGAGGGAAGCCTAAAAAAAACAATCATTCTTTCTTATACAAAAAGCTTGCACCTAGGAAAGAACCTGTCATAAATGCATGTTTATTTCATTGTGCACATACACTACCTAGGAAAATAACAAAGCCTAAATACATGGCAAAATGGAAAAGCATACATAAGTCTAAACTATGTCACTATTGCATGAGAATTGGGCATATAAACAAACATTGTTTTATAAGGAAGGCTCTTGGGAGCCTTCTAGTGCTAACCCCTAAGGACCCAAGTTCATATGGTACCTAAAAACCAAACCTAAATTATGGTTTTGTAGGTATGCCTCAAATCCACATCAAAGGAAAATGTTTAGCTAGTGGATAGTGGATGTTCAAAGCATATGACTGGTAACAAAAGTCTCTTCACCCATATCAAAAGGATTAATTGTGGTAAGGTAACTTTTGGGAACAATGCCAAGGGTAAGGTGGCATTGGGTCTATTGGTTTAAATGGTGCAACTTTAATTAAAGATGTTTTGCTTGTTGATGGTTTAAAACACAACTTGTTAAGTGTAAGTCAATTATGTGACAAGGGAAACCAAGTCATCTTAACCTCTAATAAATGTCTTGTAACCACTATAAATGTCCAATAGATATATTTAAAGGAGATAGAGGTGGTAATACTTACATAATAGACTTACACAAGATATATAACCTATCATTTAAGTTTCTTATAACTATTAGCGATGATTCTTGGCTTTGGAATAGAAGGCTTGGCCATGCAAGCATGGATTTAATTCAAAGTCTCAACAAACGAGAGTTAGTAAATAGAGTACCAAAGGTCAAATTTGTAAAGGATAAGACATGTGAACCATGTTAAAGAGGAAAACAACACAAAACATCATTCAAGTCTAAAAATGTTGTAAGTATCTCTAAATTATTACAACTTTTGCATTTAGAGCTTTTTAGACCTATTAGAGTTGACAGTTTAGGAGGTAAACACTATGCATTTTGTCATTGTTGATGATTACTCTAAATTTAAATGAGTAATTTTCTTAGCTTAAAAGAATGATGCTTTTGATTCCTTTAAAAACTATGCCAAAAGAGTTCAAAATGAAAAATGATATTTTATTTCTAAAATAAGAAGCTATCATGGCAAAGAATTTGAAAATGAAAACTTTGAAAAATTTTATTTAGAATATGGTATTTCTCATAATTTTTCAACTCCTAGAATAGCTCAACAAAATGGAGTAGTTGAAAGGAAGATGAGACTCTAATTGAAATGGCTCGAACAATGCTCAATGAGTATGGTTTACGAATCTACTTTTGGGCTGAAGCCACAAATACCGGTTGTTATATTTTTAATCAAGTTTTCAAAAGACCTCTTTTAAATAAAACCTCTTTCGAGTTATGGAATGGATGAAAACCCATGATCTCATATTTTAGAGTATTTGGATGCAAGTGTTTTATATTAAACACCAAGGACAACCTTGGAAAATTTGCCTCTAAATCCGATGAAGGCATCTTCTTAGGATACTCAACAACCAGCAAAGTTTATAGTCTTTAACAAAAGGTCATTAGTTGTAGAAGAGTCTATGCATGTTGTTTTTGATGAATCTAGTAAGCTTGATCTTGTCAAAGGTAGTGCTTTTGATGACATTGTAGGGATAATGGAAAAGCTTGATCTTGATCGTGAGAAGGATGATGAAACCTCAATGAAAGATGATGGTGATCAAGAGGAGCAACAACAAGATATTTCTCTACCTCAAGCTCAAGAGCTAGGGACCCAAGAGCTTTCAAAGGAGTGGAAATTCATAAGAAACCACCCCATAGAACAAAATAAATAGTGATCCTTCTAAGGGTGTAAGTACTACATCTAGTCTTAAACTCTAAGATTTTAATCTTGCTTTTGTCTCTCAAATTGAGCCAAAGAATATTGATGAGGCATTAAATGATAAAAATTGGGTGATTGCTATACAAGAGGTACTCAATCAATTTGAGAGAAATAAGGTTTGGGTCGTAGTTCCTACACCCAAGGACTATCCAATCATTGGTAGTAAATGGGTGTTTAGAAACAAGTTAGATGAACAAGATCTTATAACTAGAAATAAGGCTAGATTAGTTGCCAAAGGGTACAGTCAAGAGGAAGGAATATATTATGATGAAACCTATGCTCCAATTGCTAGATTATAAGCTATTAGAATACTTTTAGCTTTTGAATGTCACATGAATTTTAAAATTTTTCAAATGGATGTCAAAAGTGCCTTTTTAAATGGCTTTATATAAGAGGAAGTCTATGTTGAACAACTCCTAGTTTTGAAAGTCATTTATTGCCAAATCATGTGTTAAGGCTCACTAAGGACTTATATGGTTTAAAACAAGCTCCAAGAGCTTAGTATGAAAGGTTTAATGCATTTCTATTAGAAAACAATTTTTTAAAAGGACATGTAGACACAATTCTTTTTATTAAAAAAGCATAGGCATGATACAGTACTTGTTCAAATTGATATTGATGATATCATTTTCGAGTCTACTAATGAATTGCTTTGCCAATAATTTGCTAAGTATATGACTAGGGAGTTTGAAATGAGCATGATGGATGAGCTCAAGTTCTTCCTTGGTCTTCAAATCAAGCAATGCAATGATGACATCTTTATCAACCAATCCAAGTAGACCAAAGAACTATTAAAAAAATTTGGAATGGAAGTGTAAGATTGCAAAGACTCTAATGAGCACATCAACCAAGTTGGACAAAGATGAGAAGGGTAAGAGTATAGATGAAAAGCTTTATAGAGGTATGATTAGATCTCTTTTATACCTTACTACTTCTAGACCTGACATTATGTATAGTGTATGCTTATGTGCTAGATTTGAATCATGTCCTAAATAATCACATTTGAATGCTATTAAAGGGATCTTAAAATATTTACAAGGTTGTCTACATCTAGGTCTATGGTATCCTAAGAATACTTCTTTTCATATAATTGGTTTTTCAGATGCTGATTATGTCAATGGTCTATTAGATAGAAAAAGCACTTCAGGTACTTGTCACTTCATTGGAAAATGCCTAGTTTCTTGGTTTAGTAAGAAATAAGTTTCAATTGCCTTATCTACTGCTGAAGCGGAATATATGGCAACATGGTGTTGCTGCACTCAAGTTCTTTGGATGAGACAACAACTTAAAGATTATGGTCAAATTATGGATCATATTCTTATCAAATGTGATAATACTAGTGCTATAAATCTTTCTAAGAACCCTATCTAGCACTCTAGGAGCAAACAAATGACATCATTTCCTAAGAGATCATGTCCAAAATGTAGATGTTGTGTTAGAATTAATTGACACAAACAACCAATTGGCTTATATTTTTACCAAGCCTCTCAATGATGAAAGGTTTTGTTTTATAAAAAGAGAGCTCGGAATGCTTGATAGCACCACATTTTCTTAGATGATTTTTTCTTTGTATATCTTGATTAATTGTGAACCTTGAGTGATATTTCGATTATATGATGTTTTACATTACCAAATTGTGTGATAGAGTGTTTATTTTTATTGAAAAACATGTTTTAAATGTTTAGGAATCCTTTAGATATCACATGCTTTTGAATGAGACTTAGTTTTATTTTTTTAAAAACTTTTAGGTATTCATGCTTGTGAATAAATCTTCACAGCCATGAAAATGGTAGCCAAAACCAACATAATCGATCACTGTTTATGTCACACTTTGGATAACGGTTTGATCCCATGACATGTTGTTTCACACCCGTGACTATTAAGTGTCATGACTGTGAAAATGCCTTAATTTTTAGGTAGTATCATTCACGCCCTGAGTTACGGTTTAAGCTCCTACCTAGCTAACCATGAACACAATCATTCACGCCCATGAATATTCATTCATGGTTATGAATCAATCAAAATAAAGCCTAAAAATCACTATTTTCTCTCACCTTCTCTATCTTAAACATTCCAACAAATGCATCCTCTCACCTTTTACGACCAAATTCTGACTTCCAAATCACAATTTCACCACCAATGTTTGCCGAAATCATTCAGAAAACACTTCCTCCACTTGATTTGAAGCTTTTTCATCAAGTTTTGGTGAAGTTTCCAACCCTAGGCTTCATTACCTTTCTTTCTCAAAGCTTCCATCTCACAAATGGCTTCTAAGTCTGGCCAATCTGAAGGAAAAAAGAAGAGTATGACACCAAAGATACATGTGGATTATTTAGTCAATGTCATACCTTGACATTGCTATCAAAAATATGCTAGCCTCAAAAAACAGCCTCTCTTATTAACGAGGACCTTCGATTGGGGGTGTGTCAAGACTTTACGCCTAACATCCCATATGAAGGTTTGGTTATGCAAGTGCGGCTTGCTAGAGTTTGTTGGCAACTATCGACCCACCTTCCGGGAGCCAACTTTGGAATTTCCTAGCACATTGCAAGTCTCTCTTGTTGGATTTTGAAGAATGAATCACATTCATAAATGCAGTAGAAAAATAAATTTTCAAAACTCGAAACAAAACATCATACTTGTGCCATTAAAACTAATTTATATAAATATAGAGGTTAGAAATTATACCTTGTAATTTCTTATTTGTTATTCAAATCTTTACTTTGTTGGGTTGTAGCAAACAACAACAATCCACACTAGGATGTCTCTAATGACAATCCACAGGAAGAATGAAAAAGAAACTATCAAAAGAGATGGTTGGAAAAAATTCAAAATGCTAGCTTTGAAAGTGTTATTGAGAGAATTGTATTGTCTTAAAAGTATTTTTTTCACTAAAAAATATTTTCATGTCTATTTTCTGCCATTTGATGTCTTTTCTATTTGAATGAAAATCAAAGAAAAGATCAAAAATCAAAAATGGAGAAAAGGGAATTGAATGAATAGTGAATGTGCTTAACAGCCATAATTGACCTAATTAAGGCCAAATTCACCCATTGGCCAATAAGAGGCACCAGCGCGTGCACTAGGCCTGCTGTGGGCTGCCCGCTAGGCTGGCCAGTAGCCTGCCTAGCCCGTGCGAGCCTACGTGGGCCCATATAGGCCTGTCACCCTCTTGAACGATCTTTCTATGCGATACATCCCAAAATAATTCTCTCATATTTTGGATCCCATCCAAGACCATTTTACTCATTCTCCATATGTTTATTGAGTGTGACCCATTAGGTTCCTGGTTATGTTGGCCACTTAAATTAACAATTCATTTCAGCAAGTCATGAGTGGTATTTAGCAACACATCATGACCCCCAATTGACAGAAAAGTCAGTGGTTTGACTACGAACTTTTCCATAGACAAATTGTGTGCAATTATTCCTTTCACCATTCAATACCCCCACTTGGTTCAGAGTATGGATATGTGTCAACTCCTAGAGACTGACTACGTCATGTCTAGTCCAATTAATGTTAGTTCTTGTCCCTGAGGCTCATTACTCTATTAGATATGTCATTGAAGACAGTCTTTATGACATTTCCACTCCGGCTAGAGATTCCCTAGTAATGACAACGATAAGATGCCATGGTTATACATTCCTTTTATCAGGAGCGGTGAATCCTTTGTTAGCTACCCAATTACCTTTGAATACCCCAAGGCTTTTTCAATAATTTGATGTTCATTTGATATATGAATTGATAGTGATATTACATCAATTAATGAAGTCCTTAATACATAACATAGCATGAAGAAAATCATGATGAGATCACGATATTGAGATTCTTATCATGTGTAATTATATTAGTATGAAAATTATCCCTAGTCATAGGATTAATGAGACATGACATTGTTAATCCAGACAGACTAGCACATGTTACACTCCTTGATTGGATAGAGAAGTAGATATCATAATCTGTAATGTTAGTTCTTGTCCTTTGAGGTATTCCAAGGTAATTGGGTAACCAACAAAGGATGCACCACTCCTGGTAGAAGGACTGTATACCCATGGCCTCTTGTCATGGTCATTACTCATAAATCTCTGGCCGGGGTGAAAATGTCATAAAAATGGTCTTCAATAACATACCTAATAGAGTAATGAGCTTTAGGGACAAGAACTAACATTACTTAGACTAGACGTGACGTAGTTAGTCTAGAGGGAGTTGACACATGTCCATACTCTGAACCAAGTGGGGTATTGAATGGAGAAAGGAATAATTGCATGAAATTTGTCAATGGAAAGGTTTGTAGTCAAACCACTGACTTTTTTGTCAATTGGGTGTCATGATGTGTTGCTAGATACCACTCATGAGTTGCTTAAATTAATTGATAATTTAAGTGGCCAACATAATTGGGAACCTAATGGGTCACATGCATTGAAGATATGGAGAATGAGTAAAATGGTCTTGGATGGAATACAAAAAATGAGAGAATTATTTCAGGGTGGATTGCGATGAGATCGCACAGAAAAATCATTTGGGAGGTTCACGGGCCCGAACGAGGGTAAGTAGGCTATTGGCTTGCCTAGCAGGCCAGTCGAGCTACTACAAGCCCAGCGCATGCGCTGGTGCCTCTCGTTGACGAACAAGTGAATTTGGCCTTATTAGGCCAATTATGGCCATTAAGTGGATTCACTATTCATTCAATTCCCTTTTCTCCATTTTTGAATTTTGATTTTTTCTTTGAATTTGATTCAAAGAGAAAAGACATCAAATGGTATAAAATATACATGAAAATATTTTTGGAAAAAAAATATTTTTAAGACAATAAAATTCTCTCAACAACACGTTCAAAGCTAGCACTTTGAATTTATTCAAACCATTGCTTTTGATAGTTTCTTCTTCATTTTTCGTGTGGATTATCATTAGAACCATGCTAGTGTGGATTACTATGGTTTGCTACAACCCAACAAAGTGAAGATTTGAATAACAAATAAGAAATTACAAAGTATAATTTCTAACCTCTATATTTATATAAATTAGTTTATGAATGGCACAAGTATGATCTTTTTTTTTGGGTTTTGATTTTATTTTTCTGCTACGTTTATGAATATGATTCATTCTTCAAAACCCAACACCCTATGTATATTATAATCGGAATAACCATCACATAGAAGAAGTAGTATTACCTTTGTTTCATTGGAACTTCAATCTTTAAGTGTGAGCTTCCCTTCTAATGGGATTGTAGAAACCATAATAATCCAAAGCTTATGGATTGCTCTAGTAGTATCCACACAAAGAAGAGAAAGAAATAGCCTCAAAGGAGATAGGTTGTTATAACACCAAGTGCTATCACTAGTGATTCAACTTGAGAGAGAGGAAGAAGAGAGAGTAACTTTTATTTTCTCAAGGTGGCAACATTATTTTTGAGCCCTTTTAAGGGCATTTATACTTTCTCTAATAGTAATTAGGGTTGGACACTTAAAACCTAACATTTGGATTCCCATTCAAAGTTAAATTCTACGTAATCACATATCATCGTACTCGCGACAACCTTATAGAATACTGTGCGTCATGCAGAAAGTTGAAATTTTTTGCAACTTTCTCTCTCATGTTTTTGGATCCAATCCAAGGCCCATTTCATATTTTCTTTATTCCTTATTTGCATGTGATTCATTAGATTTCCAATTATATCGGTTGCTCAAACTATGACACGATTTTGAGTAGATCATCAATGATATCTAACAATACATCATGACCAGCTAAATAACCAAAATGTTAGTGGTCTGACTATAAACCCTTCCACAAACAAGTTTCGTGCAATTTGTCCTTTCACCATACTATACCTCATTTGGTTCAGAGTATGGACAATGTGTCAACTCCCACTAGACTAATTACACAACATCTAGTCCAAGTGTTATTAGTTCTTATCTATGAGACTCATCACTCTATAAGATATGTATTCGAAGACCTTCTTCAAGACATGTCCACATTGACCAATGATTTCTAAGCAATGATCTCTACAAGAGGTTATAAGTATACTCTCCTTCTATCAAAACTGATGAATTCTTTATTGACTACTCAACTACCTTTGAATACCTTATGCTCTACCCAATCACAACCCCATGAGCAACTTCTAAGATGCAACAAGGAATTGACTCAAAGTATAGGATTCAATATCCAAAATAACCTCGAGTATCTCAAGTCTAAGGATACTTGCACCATTATTATGATGAGACTATCTGTAACATCCTCGACTTCTCACATATGCATTTTTACATGCATTTCATTTGGACATATGTATTTGCATATATACCACTTGAACACGTTCACTTTATATATATTTTTATAGGGACAAGTTCACGACACGCACTAGCTACGTGTCTGAGTATTTTGCAATTGTGCTGAATTACACGTATCCATTTTATAATTTAGTTGAGGATGACATGAAATTGGAATTTATGTAAAATAAATTATTAGATTGTATTAATTAAGAAAAATGAAAAGAAACAAAACAAAAACAAAAAGGAAGGAAAAAAACAAAAAAGGAGAAAATGATAAAACTGAGGAGGTGGAGGTGGACCTTATCTTCGTCCTCACCATTCTACCACCCTCACTTTAAATTTGTTTCATCTCCTTCTTTCACCATTTCTGCCTTCTATTCTTTCTTATTTCACTTAGGTTTTACAGCAAATTGATCCCTTTCAATTTCATTCTTGGCAAGTAACATTCACTCTATTGTTCTAGCATTGTTAGAGCTGTTAGGGTTAAGTTGAATCAATATTTTGCAACCCGATTTTGATACTAATAGAAACTGATTCTGGAAAAGTTTAAAACATGAAAGTTGTTAATGTATGTCTTAGGTTTATGGATCTATAAATATTTTTGTAAAATATTATGTGTATGAAAAGATATTGGCATCTTATTTGAACTGGTTTGGGTGTGAACCCTAACTGAGTTAGCTACTGTGTTCATTGGTTTTGAATATGATAGAGCCCGTATTTTATTAAGCTTAAAGCATGAAAGTTGTATATATATGTGTTATATACGTGTATACCAATTTTAGATTTATGTCATGTGGATGTTTAGTTATGGTAAATGAATCCATGACTGTTCCACAGTTTAAAATGCCTGCTTAGTGCCCTGGGTAGATCCTGAAACTTCTTTGGTCATTTTGATCTTCTTAGAGATGAATAATGTAAATTATCAAAAGAAGAAAGTTATATTATTTTGTCTTATATAAATTTAGGAATAATTATAACCTTAATATGTTATGTATAGAGTGAGATAGGGACCATACTGGTCCAGAAGCCAAATCTATTATGGACTAGTGAAATGTTTCTTATCAATTGAGGACCATAGAGACAAATGATAAAAATTGTAAACATGTAAAATTTTCCATTTTAACTTTTATAAGTTTTTACCAAGTTTCACTATAATATGACTTACATATTATAAGATATGAAGAACCAACATTAGTACCCTAAAACTGCCAAAGGGCAGAAACATGACAGAAAATAGAACACAATTGGAAGTTCCCCTAAAAATTGTACAATGCTCCAATATCTCTAAAATTTTAGTATGTGATATAGTTATATGTTAATTTTAATTAAGAACAAGAATCACATAAAGTGGACAATTTTAGAAAAAGTTATTGGCTAATCAGTCATATAAGGTTACACTGCTCCATAGGAAAAACCCTAACTATCTATATGAACTATGCAACATTAATTTGTTTAAGCCACATTAAGTTTCTCTAGTCATAAATTAATCAATTATATTTTCTAATTAGGCTCACAACATATTAGAGACTCACAAGGAGAGAATAGACAATAAGTTAAGGGTTGTAATCAAAGGACAAAGGTGTGTACAATTATCAAATGATTTATTTAGTGCATATGAATATTGCTTATTATGTGATATGTTAGATGATTTATGGTTATGTGATTCATATGATTGTTCTGATTTGATCTTGATAATAAGATGATGAATAATTTGTGGCATATGTGGTACATATATGTGGTATATGTGTTGTATATTTGAGATATATGTTTAGCATACATGATATATACATGGTTTATTTATAGTATATGTGAAGTATATTCATGGTATATGTGGTATATATGTGATATATGTGATAAAGATACAATGGTTGATGAATGCTTAGTTACAAATGCATATGTATATGGACTAAAAAGACATTGTGACTAGTTAATCAATGTTATAAAGCAAAAGAAGAGGCCTATGATCCAACAAATGTACAAAAGAAAAAAATGATCAAGCTATCTAGCAAATGCAAATGTTCAGATGGAAACCCGGGGCAATGTCTATTTAACTTGGTCACAACAAAATAAAATAAGCAAAGCATGTGCATATGTAAAGAGTAATGATGATATGCTTTAATTTTACTAGTAACTATATGATTCAGATGAATGAAATGGAATACATGTTATGCATTGGATTTGTGATTTGTTACTATGAGTTGTTTTTTACTTTAAAGCCTATTTGATGATTACTCTCACTGAGTCATAACTCATCTAATTGCATTATTTTTCAAGTAAAGGAAAGTAATAGCTTATTTTGAGTGGCATATAGAAGACATGGAATACAAGTCACCAGCCGAGCCTCACCACTCTCTCTCCTTGCATTCCACATGAGCATGGAAACATGTCATATGTATTTTAGACTTATATGGTTGAACATGTATAGTCACTCTAGATTAGTTTTAAAATGTATAAATGGAAGCAACTCGTAATCCTTCAGATGTAAAGTTTAAGTTTTAATAGATGTGGTATATTATATTGTCGTAAAAACCTTAATGTTGACTTGAAAAGTCATTGAATGATATTACAAGATATGATGGAAAAAAAATTTCTATCACTGTTGACCTTATGTATTGTTAGTATGCCATATGTGATTATTTGACACAGGGATAGGTTTTATTAAAATGCATAATGTATGATGTTACACTATCATTGACATTGAATAGACACCCAAGTGATTTTTTCATAGTAGGTCATCGAATACTTGAATAGTCTAGCAAGCATCCACATGTTAACTCTAAGCATCTCATATCTTCAACTTATGAGATTTGCTATTTGACTTAGTCAAAGAGCATGTGCTAGTCTATCCAGATTAACAATGTCTCATCTTGTTAATCCTATGACTAGGGATAATTTAGGTATAAACACAATTGCACATGATAGGAATCTCACTACATGATCTCATTATGATTTCTTTCTTATTGTGTTTCATACAAGGACTTCATTAAACGGTCTAAGATCTAAATTAAATTCATTTATGAATGAACACCAATATAATGAAAATGCCTTTTTTTAATAATAAATGAGTACATCAAATGCCTAAAGTGCTTGCCTTTAGTGCACATATTTAACAATCTCTCATTTTCACTAAACCCAATTGCCTTTATACATTATACCATAGGCGATAATATGACTATCATATTTCTTTTGGGGAAGTGGCTTAATGAGAGGATCAGCTATATTCTGATCAGTAGGAACTCCTTCTATCTTTACTTCATGTTTACCTATTATTTTCCGAATAAGATGGTAATGTATGAGTACATGTTTGGATAGTTGTTCAGATCATGGCTCATTTGCTTGTGCAATGACTCTATTATTATCACAATACAATGGTATTGGATCAATAATGCTAGGAACCACTTCTAAATCTGTGATGAATTTTCTTATCCAAATCACTTTTTTAGCTGCCTCAAAAGCCACATTGTACTTTGCTTTGGTTATGGAATCTATAGTCATCTCCCATTTGTAACTGTTCCAACTGACTGCACTATCATTTAACATGAAAACATAGCCTGAATGGGATTTGGAGTCATCCTTGTTAGATTGGAAGCTGGCATCCATATACCCATTTTCCTTAAGCTTACCATCTCCATAAACCAATAATACATCTTTAGTTATACTCAAGTAATTAATGATGTTCTTGACAGCCACCCAATGCTCATTGTCAGGATTTGACTGATACCTGCTCATGACACTCAGAGCATATGATACATCAAGTCTAGTACATAACATAACATATATAAATAAAGCATATTAAATCTTAGTCATGCATGCCTGTTCATCCTGTGTCTTTGGACTTATGGATTTAGATGGGGTAATCCTATGAGTTATAGAAACAAATTCTTGCTAGGATTATTCCATGCTAAACCTCTGTAGCATCTTATCTATGTATGTATACAAAGAAAGACCAAGCAACCTACAACATCCTTGACTTCCCACATATGCTACATGCATTTCATTTGGACATATGCATTTGCATATATTTTACTTGAACACATACATTTCATATGTATTTTTATAGGGACAATATTTTGCAATAGTGTTGAATTGCACATGTCCATTTTATAATTTAGTTGAGGATTACATGAAATTGAAATTTAAGTGAATAAAATTATTCAATTGAATGAATAAAGAAAAATGAAAAGAAACAAAAGAAAAAAAAAAGGAAAGAAAAAGAAAAGAAAGGAAGAAACAAAAAGGGGAAAATGACAAAAGTGAGTAGGTGGGAGGTGGACCTTATCTTCCTCCCCACTATTCTGCCTCCCTCACTTCAACTTCATTTCTTTTTCTTCCACCATTTCAGTCTTCTTTTCTTTTTTATTTTACATAAGTTTTGTAGAAAATTCATCTCTTTCAAGTTCATTCTTGGTAAGTAATCTTCTCTCCATTGTTCTAGTGTTGGTTTGAACTGCTAGGGTTATGTTGCATCAGTGTTTTTTACTCTGATTTGGATGACCTTATAAACAAAATTTGGAGTAGTTTCAAACATAAAAGTTGTTCATTAAATAACTTTGTAAGCTTTGGTGTATATGAAAAGATATGGGCATCTAATTGGGACTAGTTCGGGTGTGAACCCTAGTTGAGTTAGCCACTATGTCCATTTGTTTTGAATATGATAGAGCCCTTATTTTAACTATCTCAAAACATGAAAGTTGTGGAAAGATATGTTATCTATATGTATACCTAATTTCAGGTTCATATGTCTTATGTATATTGAGTTATAGTGAATGAAACCATGACTATTCCTTAGTTTGAGCTGCCCATTTAGTGCCCTAGGCAGGTCCAGAAGATTGTTTGATCATTTTGAGCTCCTATTATATAGAATACGTAATTTAGAAAAACATTAAAGTTATAGGTTTATATCTTAGATAAATTTTGGTATAAATATAATCTTAATATGTTATGTACAGAGTGAGATATAGCCTTCACAATTCATACTGGTCTGGAAGCCAACTCTATTCTAGACCAGTGAAATATTTCTTATAATTTGAGGACCTTAGAGACATAATTAATAAAAGTTGTAAACATAAAAAATGTTCCATTTTAAACTATACACAAATTACTATAAATTTTGACTATAATATGACTTTTTTAATGTAAGATATGAATGACCAAATTTGGTGCCCTAAAATTGCCAAATGGTAGAAAATATAACACAATTGGAAATTCCACCAAAAATTGTACGATGCTCCAATTTTTCTGAAATTTGAGTATGTTATATAATTTTATGTTAAATTGAATTATAAATAAGAATGACATAAATTGGAAAATATCAGAAAAGGTTATGGGAAAATCAATCCCATAAGGTCACACTACCCCATAGGAAAAACCCTTACTATGTATATGAACTATGCACATTAATTTGTTTAAGCTACATTAAGTTTTTCTAGTCATAAATTATTCGATTATATTTCCATATTAGGTTTATAACAAATTGGAGACCTATAAGTAGGGGATATACAATAATTTAAATGTCAGAATCAAAGGAGAAATGTGAGTTTAATTATCAAATGATTTCATTAGTGCACATTGATATCGTTCGCAATGTGAAATATGAATTGACTTATAATTATGCGATTCATATGATTGTCGTGATTAACCTTGATAATGAGATGATGGATAATTGTGACATATGTGGTATATATAAGTGGTGTATGCATGGTATATTTTAGGTATATGTATGGCATATGTGATGTATGCATGGTGTATTTATAGTATATGCATGGTATATGCATAGAAGATGAGGTATATATGTTGTATATGAATGGTATATGTGATAAGGATATCATGGTTGATGAATGCTTAGTTATAAATGCATATGCATGAGGACTTAAAAGGGGATTGTCACTAGTTAATTGACATTGCAAGGCAAAACAAGAGGCTTATGGCCTAACAGATGTGCAAATGAAACAAATGATCAAGCTAGCTTGCAAATGTAAGTGTTAACATAGAAACCTGGGGCAATGTCTATTTAATTTGGTCATAACAAAATCAAAAGGGCAAAGCATGAGCATAAGTAAAAAATAGTGATCATATGCTTTAACTTTTCTGGCAACTATATGATATTGATGAATGAAATGGAATAAGTGGTATGCGTTGGATTTGTGATATGTTATTATGAGTTGCTTGGTACTTTTGATCTTGTTTGATGTTTACTCTTACTGAGCCACAACTCATCAATTTGCATCACTTTTCAGGTAAAGAAAAGCGATAGCTCATTTTGAGTGGCATATAGAAGACATAGAACACAGGTCACCGGCCGAGCCTCACAACTCCCTCTCCTTGCATTCCACACGAACATGGAATCATGTCATCTACATTTTGGATTTATATGAATATACATGTATATTTACTCAGAGTTGTATAATGATATGTAAATGGAAGCAATTAGTAAACCTTAGATGTAAAGTTTAAGTTTTAATATATGTGAGATATGTTGATTTGCAGATTTATTGAATGATCATATGGATGTGATGATAAAAAAAATTACTATAAATGTTAACAAGTTCGTCTAACTTACCTATATGCCATATGTGATTACTAGACACAAGGATAGGTTTTACTGAAATGCATAAGGTATGATGTTACATTTTTAGTATCAGAGCAAGGATAGATTCCATGGGAACATGCATATGCATAAGAGCGTGATATCATATGCATCACATGTGTTAAACATTATGTAGTGAAACAATTATGTGGATTTTAGGGCCATCATAAGACATGATTCACTAAGGAGAGAGAGGCTAGCCAAAATGCATTCTCATAAGGCAGCACCTCATTTGTATAGAGATCAACTAGCACTACGAGCTTGGGCTCCAGTACATGCATCCCAATCATCACGTGTAGAGGTACCCTATGAAATCCTAGAACAAAAAGTACAATGGCCTAAAATATGTAAGGAAAGACGTTATGACAAGCTGAGAAAATAAGGTGCAGTTGATTTCAAAGGCATAATAAACCCAGCAAAAGCGAAGACATGGTTAAAAGGAACACAAAAGGTATTGAATATGATGAGATGTACCCTAGATGGAAATTTTGATTATGCAGTATCCTTGCTTCAAGACAATGCCTAAGAATGGTGAGAGACAATCCCAAGTAGTGATGCCGAACCACAGGTTCTGACATGGAATGATTTCCTCCATAATTTCAAAATATTTACATGACTAAGGCATATGAAGATGAGAAGAGAAAGGAACTCCTAAATCTAAAATAGGGGAACATGTCTGTTGCTGAGTATGAGGTGCAGCGTTAGAGGAGTGCTCTAAAGGCAATCACCTTTAGTACTTATTATACAAATTTATTTGATTAATAAAAGGCTTTTTCATTAATTTGATGTCCATTTCGTATATGAATTGATAAGTAATCTTAAATCAATTAATGAAGTCCTTGATACAAAATATAGCATGAAGGAAATCATGATGAGATCAAGATAGTGAGATTCTTATCATGTGTAATTATGTTAGTATCAAAATTATCCCTAGTCATAAGATTAATGAGATGGGACATTATTAATCCGGATAGACTAACACATGTTACACTCCTTGATTGGATCAAGTAGTAGATCTCATAATCTATAAACATGAGATGTTTAGAGTTAACATATGGATGCTTGCTAAGTGTAGCTAAGTACATTGGATGAACAGCTATGAGACAATCATATGGATAATCTATTCAAATGTCAATAATAGTCTCATCATAACAATGGTGCAAGTATCCTTAGACATGAGGTAGTCAAGGGTGGTGATTGGATATAACTTGAGGTATTTGAAGGTAATTGGGTAACCAAGAGATGATTCACCACTCCTGATAGAAGAAGTGTATACCCATGGCCTCTTCTCATGGTCATTACTCGGGAATCTCTGGCCAAAGTGAAAATGTCATAAAGATAGTCTTCAATGACATATTTAATAGAGTAATGAGCCTTAAGGACAAGAACTAACATTACTTCGACTAGATGTGACGTAGTCAGTTTAGTGGGAGTTCATACTCTGAACCAAATGGGGTATAAAGTGGTGAAAGGAATAATTGCATGGAAATTGTCTATGGAAAGGTTCGTAGTCAAACTACTGACTTTCCGATTAATTAGGGGTCATGATGTGTTGCTAGATACTGTTCATGACCTGCTTAAATTAATTGTTAATTTAAGTGGCCAACATAACCAGGAGCCTAATGGGTCACACTCATTGAAGATATAGAGAATGAGTAAAATGGTTTTGGATAGTATCCAAAATATGAGAGAATTATTTCGAAATGGATCGCGATGAGATCGCACGGGAAAAGTTGTTCGGAAGGGTCACAGGCCCGCAGGGGCTAGGCAAGCTGCTAGCCTACCTAGCAGGCGAGCTAGGCTGCCCAGCAGCAGGCCGCAGCTGGCCAAGCTCGCTGCTTTCTCCCTCCTGTTGGCCAACGGCAGAATTTGGCCTTAATTAGGCCAATTATGGCCAATTACTATTTATTCATTTCCCTTTTCTCAATTTTTGACTTTTCATCTTTTCTTTGAATTTGATTCAAATAGAAAAGACATCAAATGGCAGAAAAAGACATGAAAATATTTTTTTGTTAAAAAAATATATTTGTAAGACAACAAAAATTCTCTCAAGAACACTTTCAAAGCTAGCACTTTAGATTTGTTCAAACCATTTCTTCTGATAGTTTTTTCATCATTCTTCGCATGGATTATCATTAGAGAAATCCTAGTGTGAATTGTTGTGGTATGCTACAACCCAACAAAGTGAAGATTTGAAGAATAAATAAGAAATTACAAGGTATAATTTCTAACCTCTATATTTATATAAATTAGTTTTAATGGCATAAGTATGATCTTTTGTTTCGGGTTTTGAAAATTTTATTTTTCCACTGCATTTATGAATATGATTCATTCTTCAAAACCCAACATGCAGTTCAACAAATTTTCCCACTATGCTACCTTCATGGTCTCTACTGAAAGGGACAAGTGAAGGAAGTTTGAGGAGGGCCTTAAATATGAGATCAGAAACATAAGCACAATTATTGATCTAGATAGTTATACTAAACTTAGAGCTGCAACAATTAGAGCTGAAAGATTAATGAAAGAAGCTAGAGAACAAAAATTTAAAAAGGCAGCATGAGAGTTTTCTAGAGAGTCTAGCAGAAGGAAAGAAAAGAGAGGAAGATGCATGTTAGCACAGTTGGGTAACAGTGGTGGATACTTAAGCTCTAGAGGTCATGGTATGACTTCCTTTTACCCAGGTAGAGGGCATAACCAACATTCTGATGTGGTAGACAACATACAAGCGAATGCATAAGGCTTACATGAGCATGTTATTTTTGTGGGTTGATGGAGCATATGTATAGAGACTATCTAGAAAGAGCCAAACTAGCAGAGACAAATAGAGGCAGAGGAGTATCTGAGACTATAGTTGAGGCATCGAGGGTTTACCCTATTAGTGGGAAATAGGGTAGAGGTAGATGCAGGGGCAGAATCGGTACAACAGGTCGAGGAGTGACCAGATCTGAAGATCATAGTTCTAAACCCCTTGCACAGGCTAGGGTGCTTGCCATGACTAGGTAGGAGGCAGTTGATGCTCCCGAAGTAGTCATTAGTATTATTCGTATTTTTGATATATTAACATATGCATTGATTGATTATGGTTCCACACATTCATTTATATCATTTCATATGATATCCAAATTGCATCAAAAGCATGAGCCTTTAGGGATTGACATAAATGTGAGCACTCCACTAGGGAAGTAGTAGTTCTGAATAATGTATGTTGTGATTGCTTCATATGCATTGATAAAGATGAATTGATAGCTGATCTAATCTTGTTGCCACTATATAAATTTGATGTGATATTGGGAATGGACTGGTCAACTAGACATCATGCAATAGTGAATTGCTTTACTAAAGAAGTAATTTTAGAATCACCAAACCAACCAAGTGTTGTATTTTTAGATAAAAGAAAACTTGTGTCTATATGTCTAATCTCAGCTATAGGAGCATTTCAGATGATCAAAGAAGTATGTGATGCATATTTGGCATATGTGACTAATACTAGAACCACTAATAGCTTGCTTGAAAATATAACAGTGGTGAGGGGATTTTCTGATGTATTTCCAGACGATCTACCTGGTTTACCACCAAATAGAGTAGAATTCACTATTGAACTAGTACCAGGAACAACACCAATATCAATGTCACCCTACAGAATGACACCAGTTGAGTAGAAAAAATTGAAGGCCCAATTGCAGGAGTTTCTTGATAAAGGGTATATCAGACCTAGTGTATCATCTTAGGGAGTTCCAATATTATTTGTTAAAAAAAAGATGGAACAATGAGATTGTGCATTGATTAGATACAACTAAACAAAATGACAGTTAAGAACAAATATCCGTTGCCTAAAATAAATGATTTGTTTGACCAGTTGCAAGGAGCCTAAATATTCTCCAAGATTCATTTGAAATTAGGCTATTACTAGCTAAAGGTAGCAGAAACATATGTTCCAAATACTACCTTTCAAACTAGATATGGACATTATGAATTTTTAGTAATGCCATTTGGGTTAACTAATGCTCCAATTGCATTTATGGCATTAATGAATAAAGTGGTTCAACCATATATGAAAAAATTTGTGATAGTATTTGTTGATGACATATTGGTGTACTCAAAGAATAGGGGAGAACATGAACAATATTTAAAAATTGTGTTGCAAACTTTGAGGGAGAAACAATTGTATGCTAAACTGAGTAAATGCGAATTCTGGTTTGATCATTTGGTATTTGTTAGACGTGTGGTATCAGGCAAAGGCTTGGAGGTAGACCCAAAGAAAGAAGCCACAACAAATTGGGAAGCTCCTAAAAATGTTTCAAAAGTGTGTAGTTTCCTAGGTTTAGCAGGATACTACCGCATATTGTTGCCAAATTTTCATTTATTGCCAACCTTCTGACTAAATTAGTTAGAAAGAATGTGCCTTTCAAATGAGCTTCAAAAGTCCAAAGGAGTTTTAAGGAGCTAAAACAAAGGTTAACATCAACACTTGTGTTACCTATTCTTATGGGTACAGGCGGATTTATGGTATATAGTGATGTTTCTCACTAGGGCTTAGGATGTGTATTGATGCAGCATGGTAAGGTGATAGCTTATGCATCAAGACAGTTGAGACCACATGAGATCTCATATCCAATGCATGATCTAGAATTGGCTATAGTTGTATTTGCATTGAAGATTTGGAGGCATTATTTGTATGGTGAGACCTTCCAAATCTTCACAGACAATAAGAGATTGGGCTATTTACTAAGACAAAAGTAGTTAAACATGAGACATAGATGATGGCTAGAGCTGTTAAAAGATTATGAATGCACAATTGAATACCATTTAAGGAGAGCCAATGTAATAGAAAATGCATTAAATAGGAAGTCTAATAGCAATCTAGCTCACTTGTACACATCATTTTTTCCATATTTGATTCAATTATGATCAATGAATGTTGAATTGAATATGCATGATGTTGGATCATTGATTGGTACTCTTGGAGTTTGACTTATACTAAAGGAAAGAATCAAAGAAGCACAAGGAAAAGATTCTCAACTATGTGAGAAAATTGAAATAGTAAGGCAGGGACACAATACAAAGTTCTATTTGTAGGATGATGCACTGATGTTAAAGTCCCATATATGTGTTCCAAATATTGACAACTTGTGCCAGGAAATAATGGAAGAGGCACACAATTCACCCTATGCCATGCACCTAAGGATGACCAAGATGTATCACAGTTTGAGACCTCATTACTAGTGGTCAAGAATGAAGAAAGATATAGCATAATACGTTTCTAAATGCTTGACATGTCAACAGATTAAAATTGAACATTAGGCACCAGTTGGTAAACTACATCCATTGCCAGTGCCAAAATAGAAATGGAAGAAAATAATAATGAATTTTGTTTATGGATTGTCAAGGACCCCACGGAAAAATGATGCAATACGGTTAATTATATTGACAGGTTAACTAAGTCAACACACTTTTTATCTATCAGATGGGGGTGTACACTCAATAGTTTGGCAAAATTATATGTGAATGAGATAGTTAGATTATATAGTATTCCACTGTCCATTGTATCTAATAGAGATCCACGGTTTACTTCACATTTTTGGGTGAGTTTACAAGATGCATTAGGAAAAAAATTGAACTTCAGTACTGCATTCCACCTACAAACTGATGGACAATCAGAAAGGACTTTGTAGAGATTGGAAGAAATGCTTAGGTCATGTTCTATGGAATTCAAATGAGCTTTGGATAAATATATAGCATTGATAGAATTTGAAAACAATAACCAATATCATAACAGTATCAAGATGGCACCATATAAGGCATTCTATAGCAGAAAGTGCATAACCCCATCATTTGGGATGAAGAAAGAACATGTGCATTAAAAGGGCCAGAGATAGTGCAAGACAGTGGATAAAATCAAGGTTCTCAATAACAAATTAAAGGTGGCAGAAGACATACAGAAAAGTTATGTCGATGAGCGTAGAAGGGAAATGGAATATGAGTTGGGTGAGAAAGTGTTTCTACAAGTATCTCCATGAAAAGGGGTAATTCTATTTGGAAAGAAAGGTAAATTGAGCCCAAGGTATATAGGGCCTTATGAAATTTTTGAAAAGGTTGGTCCACTGGCGTATAGATTGGCTTTACCCCTAGAGATGGCTCAAATTCATAATGTATATCATGTGATCATGCTTAGAAGGTACAGGTTAGATCCTACACATGTACTTAAAGATCAAGGCATCGAGATAGCATATGATATGAGTTACATTGAGGAACCAGTGGAAATCATCAGATACAAGACTAAACAACTAAGAAACCGAGAAATACCTTTGGTTGAGGTATTATGGCCTAACCATTCACTAGAAGAGGCAAATGGATGAAATTTTTAAGAGGGAAGAATTGTAACATCCTCAACTTCCCACATATGCATTTCATTTGGACATATGCATTTGCATATATTTTACTTGAACATGTGCATTTCATATGTATTTTTATAAGGACAAGTTCAAGTCACATACTAGCTCTGTGTCTAAGTATTTTGCAATTGTGTTGAATTGCACATATCCATTTTATAATTTAGTTGAGGATCACATTAAATTGAAATTTATATGAATAAAATTATTAGATCAAATAAAAAAAATAATGAAAAGAAACAAAAGAAAAAAAAGGGAAAGAAAAAGAAAATAAAGGAAGAAACAAAAAGGGGAAAATGAACAAAGTGAAGAGGTGGGAGGTGGACCTTATCTTGCTCCTCACTATTCTACCTCGCTCACTTTAGTTCCATTTCTTCTTCTTCTTCCACCATTTTAGCCTTTTTTTCTTCCTTATTTCATTTAATTTTTGCAACAAATTCATCTCTTTCAAGTTCATTCTTGGTAAGTAATCTACTCTCAATTGTTCTAGTGTTGGTTTGAACTGTTAGGATTGTGTTTGCGTTAGTATGTTTCACTCTGATTTGGATGACCTTATGAACGAAATTTGGAGAAGTTTAAAACATAAAATTTGTTCATTTAGGTTTTTGGATGTGTAAATATTTTTGCAAGATTTGGTGTATATGAAAAGATATAGGCATTTAATTGGAACTGGTCTGGGTGTGAACCCCAGCTGAGTTAGCTACTGTATTCATTTGTTTTGAATATGATAGAACCCTTCTTTTAAGTATCTCAAAAAATAAAAGTTGTGGGTTAATATGTTATATATATGTATACCAAATTTCAGGTTCACATGGCTTGTGTATGTTGAGTTATGGTTAATGAAACCATGATAGTTCCATATTTTGAGCTGCCTGCTTAGTGCCCTGGGCAGGTTTAGAAGATTGTTTGGTTATTTTAGGCCCCTTTTTTATAGAATATGTAATTTATCAAAATATGAAAGTTATAGGTTTTATTTTAGATAAAATTTGGTATAAATATAATCTTAATATGTTATGAATAGAGTGAGATATAGGCTTCACAACTCTATTCTAAACCAATGAAATGTTTCTTATAATTTGATGACCTTAGAGAAATAATTAATAAAAATTTTAAACATGAAAAATGTTCCATTTTAACTTATATAAATTATTATAAATTTTAACTATAATATAACTTGTATAATGTAAGATATGAAGGACCAAAGTTAGTACCTTAAAACTGCCAAAGGGCAGAAAATAGAACACAATTGGAAATTCTACCAAAAATTGTACAATGCTCCAATTTCTCTGAAATTTGAGTATGTTAAATGTAATTAGAAATAAGAATCACATAAATTGGAAAATTTTTGAAAAATTTATAAGTTAATCAGTCCCATAGGGTCACACTGCCTTATAGGAAAAACCATATCTGTGTATATGAACTATGCACATTAATTTGTTTAAGCCACATTAAGTTTCTCTAGTCATAAATTAATCCATTATATTTCTATATTAGGCTCACAACAAATTGGAGAACCATAAGGAGGGGATAGACAATAAGTTAAGGGTCGAAATCAAAGGAAAAAGGTGAGTTTAATTATCAAATGATTTGTTTAGTGCATATTGACATTGCTTGCTATGTGAAATGTGAATTGAGTTGTAATTATGTGATTCATATGATTGTTGTGATTGACCTTGATAATAAGATGATGGATAATTGTGACATATGTGGCATATATAAGTGGTATATGTATGGTATATTTGATATATATGTATGGCATATGTGATGTATGCATGGTATATGTGTGGCACATAGGGTATATGTGTGGTAGATAATGGTATGTGTGATAAGGATATAATGGTCAATGAATGCTTAGTTACAAATGCATATGCATAAGGACTTATAAGGGCATTGTGACTAGTTAATTGACATTACAAGGCAAAAGAAGATGCCAATGGCTCAACAAATGTGTAAATGAAACAAATGATCAAGGTACCTAACAAATGCAAATGTTCACATGGAAACCCAAGTCAACGTCTATTTAAATTGGTTAGAACAAAATCAAATGAGCAAAGCATGAGCATAAGCAAAGAATAGTGATCACATGCTTTAATTTTACTGGTAACTATATGATACTGGTGAATGAAATGGAATACATGGTATAAGTTGGATTTGTGATATGTTACTATAAGTTTCTTGGTACATTAGAGCTTGTTTGATGATTACTCTTACTGAGCCACAACTCATCAATTTGCATCATTTTTTTGGTCAAGAAATGTGACAACTCATTTTGAGTGGCATGTAGAAGACATGAAACACAGGTCACCAACCGAGTCTCACCACACCCTTTCCTTGCATTCCACACGAACATGGAATTATGTCATCTACATTTTGGATTTATGTTAATATACATGTATATTTACTCGGAGTTGTATAATGATATGTAAATAGATGCAACTTGTAAACCTTAGATGTAAAGTTTAAGTTTTAATATATGTGAGATATCTTGATTTGTAGATTTATTGAATGTTGATATGGATGTGATGATAAAAAAAAAATTTGCTATCAATGTTACTAGGTTCGTTTAACTTACCTATATGTCATATGTGATTATTTGACATAGGGATAGGTTTTGCTAAAATGTATAAGGTATGATGTTACAGAACCTTTTAGATCTATCTCTATAGATCTTAATTCCCAATATATAGGTCATTTCTCCAAGGTCTTTTATAGAGAAATTCTTAGAAAGCCAAATTTTGACTAATTGAAGAACTTAGACATCGTTTCTTATGAGAAGTATGTCATCTACATACAATATTAGGAACACATCTGCACTGCCACTAACCTTCTTGTAAACACAAGATTCATCCATATAATATGAGAAACTAAACTCTTTGATTGTCTCATCAAATTGGATGTTCCAACTCCTTAGTGCTTACTTCAATCCATAAATGGATCTTTACAATTTGCATATCATTTTTCCATCACTAGATGTGAAACCCTTAGGCTATATCATATACACATCCACAATCAGATTTTCATTAAGGAAAGTTACTTTCACATCCATTTTCCTAATCTCATAATTATAATGAGCTTCAATGGCTAGGAGTTTATTGATGGATTTAAGCATAGCAATTCGAGAAAAGGTTTCGTCATAGTCAACTCTTTGTCTGTGATGATATCTTTTAGCTACTAGCCTAGCTTTATAGGTAACTATATTACTTTTCATGTCAATCTTCTTCTTAAAGACCCATTTGCTCCCAATAGGTTTTATCCTTTCAGGTGGGTCAACTAGAGTTCATATTTGGTTTTTCTATATGGAATTCATGTTTGACTTAATCGTTTTTAGCCATCTTTTAGATTTTGAATTATTAAGAACTTAATAGGTAGTGTAACACTCCCTTACCCCACTTCCATAAGCAAGGTAAGTGAGCATTACCCGTGTAACTATTTTATAAAATTAATGAAATGAAGTATAATTTTTTTTATTTTTGCAAAAATATTACAGACACTGAAATAAAATTTTTTACAAGCACCAATATTCAAAATTTTATTTATTTATAAAATATATTAATTTACATCCAAACTATGTTCAGTACATTACAAGTTCACATTTCTAATTCACACTAGATGAAATAAAACTATAATTTAATTTATAAAACTTTTGATAAAAATATACCAAAATAAATCCAAACCTTTTAGTTGTTTTCGTTCGGGTACTCTTTTCTTCTGACAATTCTATTATCTACGGCTACCCTTCTAAACTTGTGTGAGAGAAAACTACCCGCACTATGCAATTAGCTTAGTGGTACTTCAATGATAAAAATTTTACATACATATATACATTCTCACATATTAATTAATCATTTCATAAATAAGGCATAAACTAAACATTTATGTAAAATCAAATTAATTTCATCAAATATTGAACATTTAACAATTTTAATTCACATAACATTTATCAAAATGACATACTGAAATACTATTATATATATATAATTTTTTTTGCCCATAACACCTATAACCGAACTGACTAATAGAAATAACGGGGTTGTCATTACCGACTTTCATAATATTGCGCCGAACACTTCATAATAATGTCATTACTAGGTTTCATAATATTGTCATTACCGGCATAATAATTTTGCGCCGAGCGCATTTAAAAATTTTCCATTTCCTGCTTTTATATTTGGCACCAAGTGCCTTAAATCTCCTTATTGATATGTCAAACTATTATCGATTCTAGTTATAGATTAGGTGTCATATGGCTTAACTATTTTTATTTTAATTCACATTATTTCCAAAAATTGATAATTTTACTAAATTATCACAAATAAGCTTATTTATTTTTGTTCTTTGTTCCCATTATTATGGTACTATAATTTCACACATAAATAATTTACTAAAAATTTATAATTACCATTAAAGTAAAAATTCACATTAATTATTACATATACTTATCACACCAAATGCAAAAATCCAATATTTCAAGTTTTTACCTATGATAGATTTCTGCCCTGATTTTGGGATTCATTTTTATCCCATTTATAATTCCAATTTGCAGTTATGGTATTCTAATAATTTGTATCTTATTGTCTTATCTTTCAGATCCATCAAAAATCACTTAAATCCCAGTTTCCTATCAAAAGTTATGGCCAAATGAACACTGAATCGTCATTACAATTTCTGCCCAGAATGTTGTGAACAGATTTTAGGTATGAATTTTATGTATTTTTCTGGGAAAATTCTGACATATTTAGATTTTATGGTCTCAATAAAAATTATAGTCCTACTTCTTAGCTTTTATTTCCAATAAATAACATGGAAAACATAATTCCAGAACTTAAGTTATAATCAAAATAGTCAAGAATGTTCCTGGAATTCTTTAACAAATCATCAAATGAGCATCAATCTACTTTTCGACAACATTCATCTTTTGCATTCATTTTGATACAAAAATTTTCATATCACAACTACATTCATATATCTCAATTATTTCACACCATTTGATATCATTTCCATATAAAATATTAAAAGCAACAACTAATCACATAACATATCAAAAACACAATCATATCCATCCTTAATACATAATTACATACATATGAACAACATGTAAGATTTTTATCAATGAAGTAAATACCTAATCAGCCTTGGATCTTCCCTTAATCCTTATTTTCCTCCCCTTATTAGTTAGCTTCCTCCTTGCCTTTGTCACCCTCTTGAAGGCCTCTCATTTGTTCATTTCATTTTCCTACACAACCAATAACATATGTCAATCCTATCATCCATTTTCAAAGTTTTTCATGTCTACATAATATTCTAATGCTCCTAATATATTTTATACCTTAATTTAGCCAAAATGTACTAAGGTTAAACTTCCCTCTTAATATGTCATGGCTGCCCAAAAACTTTACCGTAGTTCCCAATTCATTTTCTTCAAATCAATACTCAATTCACATTTCACTTATCACCAATTGTGTTGTTTCTATGTTAATTTCAATTTTTCCCAAATTCACTTAACAAAGGTAGCCCCTCATTCATCCATTAACATCATACTTCTTTAGTTTTTAACTCATAAAACAATTAACTAACATCAATTATCATTAATTCAAAGTTTAACTACAATTTCATCAACTAGTTGCAAACTTTAAATTTCTAAGTTCAATCTTGCAATATAAGCTCAATCTACCAAACCTAATCACATATATCATCATTATGGGTCTCAAATGGAAGGAAAAAGGTTGAATTTAAGAAGAATAAACTCACCTTAAGAATTCCCAAAGTGGGCCGAAATTCCCCCTAACAAATATCCCTTTCATTTATTCTTTCTTCCTTCCTTGGTTCTCCTTTGTTCCCTTTGTAGTAAGAACTCTTAAATTATGATTTTTCCTCTCTCAAAACTAATTTCTTTCCTCATTTTTCAAGCTTTATTTGAAGAAAAATGGTGGCTTGTGGAGGGAAGAGATGGACGGCCAAGGTGAAGAGAAAAGAAGAAGGAAATGAGTTATATATTTTGGTCGAAGAATGAAGAATTCTCCTTTGTTCCCATTTTTTACTTTTATACCTTGATTAAGGTGTGGGTCCCACTCATTAAAATTAATCCTAATTCTCCTTGGTTCATTAACTTAATTAATTTTGATTAACATTTAAACTTTAAGAAATTCTTTATTTGCCACATCTTCCTCCATATTCACACTTTTTCCCCAACAATTACCATAATATCAATTTTTTCCATAGGAAATTTTATTTTTTTCTAATTCTAACACTAATATTTTTAATTCCCAAATAATAATATCCTTAATTATTTTTCCTTATTATTAGTCATTCTTTTATGGGTTCAAATTTAGACTTCGATTGAACCTGCGTGCCTCACTACAGTCACACGCAATCGGGGTCTAGATCATTGAATGTTACAGGTAGTAGGCTCATTAACTTCTATAAGTAATACGTCATTATGTTCACTTATGAGAATAATTTTTATGTTTTAGAAGGTATAGGTATTCATTTATATGAGTAACAAATTCGGGTTCAGTTAGTTGATCAGCATATGTTTGAGCATATTGAAATTCATCATGTTAAATCTTGCTCCCATTATATTCGTTTAGAAGAAACTCATTTTCTAAGAAAACAACATGTTTTGAAAAAAACACCTTTTGTTCCAAAGGGTTGTAGAATGAAAATCCAAATGATTGTTTTGGATATCCCACATATGGACATTTATCAAACTTTGCTTATAGGTTATCTGATATTGTCCACTTCACATAAGTAGAACAACCTCATACTTTCATGTGTGAAAGAATAGACTTCTTGTTATTCCATATCTCATATGGAGTAACATCAATTGACTAAGAAAGGGACTTTATTTAATATATAAATAATTGTCTCTAGTGTATGACCCCCAAAAGGACTTCGGTAGTTTTGCAAAACTCCTTATTAACCTCACCATGTCTAATAAGGTTTGGTTTCTCCTTTCAGCTACACAATTGTGTTATGGCATGTAAGGTTGAGTCCATTGAGATAAAATTCCATTATCTCTAAGATAACCTTGAAACTGTTGGCTTAAGTATTCCCCACCATTATTTGATATAAGTGTTTTAATATTTTTGCCAATTTGTTTCTCTATTTCATTTCTAAATTCTTTAAAATTTTCAAAGGCTTTAGATTTGTATCTTTTTTTATACAAGTACCCAAATCATGAATAATCATCAATAAAGTTAATGAAGTAGATAATACCAACTTTTCCATGCATTAACATTGGTTCACATACATATGTACAAGGTCCAATAGCCCATTGTTACATTCACCTTTCCACTAAAAGGTGATTTTGTCATGTTGCCTGATAAAAAAGATTCACATGTGTCATATGATTCATAATCAAATGACCCAAAGACACCATTGTTATGTAACTTAGTCATGTGCCTCTCATTTATATGGCCAAGGCGACAATGCCATAAGTATGATGGTTTTAGGTTATTTATCTTTTGTCTTTTATTATTATTGATATTGAGGATTGAATTAGACATATCAAAAATGTAAATTCTATTTCATAATGTGCTAGTTCCATAAAGAATATCATTCAACCGTATAGAGCAACCATTGCCATTAATAGTTAAATGAAAACATTTTCTATTTAAACAAGAAACAAAAATAATATTCTTAGTTAAAATTGGAACATAAAAGAAATTTTCTAATTTTAAAAGAAGCCCACTTATGAGTGTCAATACATAAGTTCCTACAGCTAATGCAACAACTCTTGCTCCATTACCAATACGCAAGTCTAACTCTCCCTTCTTAAGTTGTCTACTGTTTTTTAGGTCCTGCAAATCAGTACATATGTGTAAGTCACATTAGGTATCTAATACCTATGAATTATTATTAGAAACATTATTAACCTCAATAACATAAATACTTGAAGTAAAAGGTGCATATGTTGGGTTTTGAAGAATGAACCACATTCATAAATGCAGTGGAAAAATAAAATTTTCAAAACTCGAAACAAAATATCATACTTGTGCCATGAAACTAATTTATATAAATATAGAGGTTAGAAATTACACCTTGTAATTTCTTATTTGTTATTCAAATTTTCACTATGTTGGGTTGTATCAAACCAAAACCATCCACACTAGGATGTCTCTAATGATAATCCAAGCGAAGAATGAAGAAGAAACTATCAAAAGAAATGGTTTAAACAAATTCAAAGTTCTAGCATTGAAAGTGTTCTTGAGAGAATTTTATTGTGTCTTAAAAATATTTATTTCGTAAAAAAATATTTTCATGTCTATTTTCTATGATTTGATGTCTTTTCTATTTGAATCAAATTCAAAGAAAATATCAAAAGTAAAAAATGCAAAAAAGGGAATTGAATGAATAGTAAATGTGCTTAAGGCCATAATTGGCCTAATTAAGGCCAAATTCACTCGTTGGCCAATGGGAGGCACCAGCGCAAACGTGGGCTCATGACCCTTCTGAATGATTTTTTCTGTGCGATCTCATCGCGATCCATCCCGAAATAATTCTCTCATATTTTGGATCCCATCCATGACTATTTTACTCATTTTCCATATCTTCAATGCATGTGACCTATTAGGTTCCCGGTTATATTGGCCACTTAAATTAACAATTAATATAAGCAAGTCATGAGCGGTATCTAGCAACACATCAGACCCCTAATTGACCAGAAAGTCAATGGTTTGACTACGAACCTTTCCATAGACAATTTTTGTGCAATTATTCCTTTCACCATTCTATACCCCACTTGGTTCAGAGTATGGACATGTGTCAACTCCCACTAGACTGACTACATCACGTCTAGTCCAAGTAATGTTTGTTCTTGTCCTCGAGGCTCATTACTCTGTTAGATATGTCATTGAAGACTATCTTTATGATATTTCCACTCCGGCTAGAAATTCCTGAGTAATGACCACGACAAGAGGCAATGGGTATACACTCATTCTATCAGGAGTGGTGAATCCTTTGTTGGTTACCCAATTACCTTCGAATACCTCAAGTTGTATCCAATCACCACCCTATGAGTAACCTCTCTGAGGCAATAAGGAATAGTGTCAAAATACATAATCAGTATCCAAGATATCCTTGAGTACCTCAAGTCTAAGGATACATGCACCATTGCGATTATGAGATTATCATTGATATTTGAATAGATTATCCATATGATTGTCTCATAACTGGTCATCGAATGTACTTAGCTACACTTAGCAAGCATCCACATGTTGACTCTAAACATCTCCTGTGTACAGATTATGAGATCTAAAGGAGTGTAACATGTGCTAGTCTGTTCGGATTAACAATGTCTTGTCTCATTAATCCTATGACTAGGGATAATTTGATACTAACATAATTACACAAGATAAGAATCTTAATATCATGATCTCATCCTGATTTCCTTCATGTTATGTTATGTATCAAGGACTTCATTAATTGGTTTAAGATCAATATTAATTCATATATCAAATGAACATCAAATTATTGAAAAAGCCTTTTATTAATCAAATAAATTTGTACAATAAGTGGTAAAGGTTATTGCCTTTAGAGCACTCCTCTAACAGCATTAATGTCTTATTCTTCTCCTTTTTGACGAACTATAGATAGGCTTTGTAGTTCCTCTTCCAATGGCCATTCTTTCCACTATAGAAGTAAGTCCTCTTTGAAGCTGTCCCTTTGGCCTTCTTTTTCATGCCTCCTTCGGTCTTTGTGGATTTCTTATTTTTCTTGTCCTTTTTTTTTCTTAGAAGAACCATAAGAATCCACCATCATTACAGTCTTTTGCTCTTTCATGGTAGAATGCTCAATTGTCTTGAGCATATTGATAAATTCAGAGATTAAAGTGGATACAATGTTCATCTTATAATTTAGCACAAAGTGTGCATAACTATCAGACAAATTTTGAAGAATTAAGTCTAGACTTAACTGATGGTCCATTACAAAACACCAAAGAAGCCAATCACTCAATGTGACCATTCATCTTCAATGCATGTTGCACTAGAGATGTCCTCTCTTCCATCTTGGAGTGGAAGAGTAATTTAGATATCTCATATTGCTCAGTTTAAGCTTGCCCATTTATTAGCATCCTTAGATGGTACATAATGGTGTTAGCATCCATATTCTCATGCTTTTTTGAAGCTCAAGAGACATAGAGGTGAGCATAATACTACTACCAACTCATTATCATCCACATGTTTCTTATATGCCAATAGTTCATCAACAAAAACATATAGAAAGGGAGGGAAGCAAGTTTTCCAAAACATAAGCTATCTTTTCAAACTTTGAGAATGATTCTCAAGTTTCTAAGCCAGTTAAGAAAATGCGGACCAATTAATTTATTGGTTTTTGAGAATTGAGTAAAAATTCACATTAGATGACATGATCTAGGAACCTAGATGTAAAGAATGAGATTGTTGGACTACGTAATATATGCAATATTATCAATTCTTTAATAAATGCATATAATTATACCCACTATTTTATAACGAACCTATAGCCCTTATTATGAATTCGAGAGAATTCACTAGATGCTCTCCTAGTGGGTCAATATCCAACATCACTAAGAATAACCTTAGGTGTGCCCAACAAGCCACCTTACGTCAATTGGTAGTTTTCTCATACCAATTGTATCATATCATACAACTATTGAATCATTGAGCTATTAAGACTTGATATGTGTACATCTCATGTACACTTACCCAATATTGCCTCTAATTCACAGTGACATCAGGTGTGCCAAAAAAAAAATGTAACCAGTTAAGGCCTACCCATTAATGATGAAATCATATTTCAATGGTTTGAACATATTCTTGTAATGTGGGCTTGGTGTGCCCAACAATCCAAACTCTAAAAGAACTTTGGTTCTCGCCATATTATTTTCTTAATTAAGTCTCATCATGGTTGTTTGGCATGCATAATATATCTATACATCACAATCTAAATATATAAGATAATTACACTAATTATATGGTCATGATTATGGCCATTTCTAACATCAATCCTTCTAGCCATGAAAGGATTGACTAGGTCTCACCTAGGTAGATGCATGAAATTACAACTTTGAAATAAAAAATAATTTCCAATTCTAAGTTTTCTTGTAATTAGTACCAACTCCATTGCTTCTTGCTCATTTGTACTTCAATTCTATTATAATCTTATATAATCTAATTACATTAATTCTTCATAAGAAAACTTCAAGTTACATTTGAGGGGAGTAAGATGGGAGAAGAAATATAATAGAGACAATAAAAAAGGCAGGGACTCATATGCCCTATTTACCAAAAACAAAATTCTATGCATGATTAATCATATTGGTCTAGTCCATAATCAAGCTATCATGTCATTTCATACACCCCTAACATGCATTCTACAATTCATAAATAAAGGTAATATATTTAAGTAACAATTTGTGTTTCCTTTGTTTCAACTCTTGAAAAATTGTTTTGATGGTTTCGCCTTAAATGAAATTCATTATTTAATCTTATTAAAAAAATAATATCAATGTTTAGAAACACTTTCTGAAAGAAAATTATGTAAATTACGCATACATTTGATCATATTAAAAATTTTACTAAAATTGCCTACTTAGCCAACTAGGTTACTCCCAATTTAATGCATGTAATATTTAAATTCGAATTTAATATATTAATTACATTAAAATTCAAATTCAAATGTGACTAGTAATTAATTCATAAATAAATTAACTCAATTAACTATTAGTTTGATGAAAAACATGATTAAACAATCCTAGTTACAATTGCATACTAGAATCTTAGTCAAACTATGACATAAAAAAACTCTTTTATAATTCAAATCAAACCCCTTTTAAAATTTCCAAAATGTCCAGAATTCATTCTCATCAAATATAATTTTTTTAATAAGTTTAAACTTGTTAAAATTTTTCATTAGACAATCTAGATCATTAAAAACTTAATTGGCAAAACAATTGTTCAACAATTGCCTAAATTGAATCATACATGAAATATGACCCTTTTGGAATTTAAGCAAGAATTTATCTTGACTTTGGCATGAAATTGATATCAAAATAACAACATAAATATCTCATAAACATGTAATTAAGGTTTTGGTCATGAAAATACATAACATTAAATCATACAAAATAAAATAGTCTTATCTCATGGTAGGGTTTCTGTCCTAGTTTTAGTTTTGTTTATACTATGATCAAAAAAGGTTTTTGATTCAATTAAGTGGTTGTAAAAATCTTAAAACACATTGTAAATATATCTTAAACATGTTTGAAAAATCAAATTAACAAACCAAAATGAACAGCCACATGAAAGAACTTAATTGGTTACACTAGGTTTCTCAAAACCCAACAACTATGCACAATATTGAATTTCATGTTTAAATAAAAGTTAAATTATTCCATTATCATTAAAAGCTTATAATATCATCATACTAACATATAGTTGATTGAAACTAAAATTTGAGGCCAAACACAATCAAATTTGTTTTTAACGAAATGAGGGAATCCAAGTTGTTCCTTTTTCAATAAATCTCATTGATACTTCATTTAAATCCAAAATTAATTCACATAGGGTGGCTCTAATATCACTATTTGATTTTGAACATGCATCATATACATGGCACAATGGAAATTAAAAAGTTAATTAGATCCAAAAATCATAGAATGCCCTATGTGTATTAAAATCAGAATAACCATCATATGGAAGAAGTAGAATTACCTTTGTTTGATTCTAATTTCAATCTTTAAGATGTGAGCATTCCTTCTAGTTAGGTTGTAGCAAACCATAATAATCCAAAGCTTATGGATTACTCTAGTAGTATCCATATGAAGTGGAAGGAAATAACCTTAAAGGAGATGGGTTGTCAAAACACCAAGGTGCTAGTAATGGGGATTCAACTTGAGAGAGAAGAAAAAGAGAGAATAACTTTTATTTTCTCAAGGTGACAACACAATTTTTGAGCCTTTTAAGAGTATTTATATGTTCTCTAATTGTAATTAGGGTTGGACACTTAAAACCCTACATTTAGTTTCCCATTCAGAGTGAAATTATGCATAATCAAATATCATTATGAGTGACAGCAAGGCCTCATTATGTTGCTTAGATGTGATGCATCCTCACATGCATGATAGAATGGCACCTTGCATGTTGTGTGTAACTGACACACAACCCCTTTTGTTCTCATATGCAAAACTCTTTCATGTAACTTTCTTTCTCATGTTTTTGAATTCAATCCAAGGCCCATTTCATATTTCCTTTATTCATTATTTGCATGTGACCCATTAGGTTTCCAGTTATGTTGGCAACACAAATCATCACATGATTTTGAGTAGATCATTAGCAGTATTTATCAATACATCATGACCACCTAAATAATTGAAAAGTTAGTGGTCTGATTATAAACCCTTTTACAGATAATTTTCGTACAATTTCTCCTTTCACCATGTTATACCTCACTCAGTTTAGAGTATCGACAATGTGTCAACTTCCACTAGATTGACTACATCACATCTAGACCAGGTGTTATTTGTTCCTATGTATAAGACTCATCACTCTATAAGATATGTGTTTGAAGACTATTAAAGACATATATTTAACACATATCCACCTCAGCCATAGATTTCTAAGCAATGATCTCTACAAAAGGCCATAGTTATACTCTCATTCTATTAGGAGTGGTGAATCTTTTATTGACTGCTCAACTACCTTCGAATACCTTATGTTATACCTAATAACCATCCTATGAGCAAACTCTGAGAAGCAATAAGGAAAGGACTCAAAGTATAAGATTTAGTATCTAAGATAACCTCAAGTATCTTAAGTCTAAGTATACTTACACCATTGCTATGATGAGATTATCACTGACATTGAATAGACATCCATGTGCTTGTCTCATAATAGGTCATCCAATGTACTTGGCTACTCTAGGGTATATAAGTTATGTTAATGGTTGGTCAGAGTTAGGAGTTAAGAAGAGTATTAAAAGGTTTTAAAGTTATTGATTTTGCTATTTTAAGCTCGTGACAAGTGGTGTCACGGTCGTGATTATCAGGTCTTCAGTAAACAAACTGTGAAAGTTAATCATAATCGTGAATTGGTGGATCACAATCATGAAGGATGAGTCACGATCAGAATCCTAGGCAGACAGAGCAAGTGAGATAGCTGGGATTTCCTTTGTTGCCATCCTCTCAAAATCTGCACCCCACTCCTTGTTAATCAACTAAACAGGCCACCTTCATTCCCTTTTATCATTAGAAACCCGTCTTCTCCATTTTTGGAGATTCAAAGAATAAGTTCTACATAAGGAAAGTTAGATAGAAGAGCGAGAGATGGAGGTTTATGGGTTGTAAGGAAAAATTTTGATTTAGAGTATTGTGATCTCAGTTCACATTCTACAGGTTAAAGAGATGTTTTCTTATTGCTAGGGGCTGGTAGAGGTGCTGGAAGTCCATCTAAAGAGAGAGGACAAGCTTGAAGAGCTAAAGTTTTGGTTAGACTCCATTCTAGATGAAAGATTTATACATAACCACATTCAAAGCTTTAACTTGAATGTTCTTGTATTATTTGCCTTTAATACTTTATGTGAGTGGTCATAGGGGTGATAAATGACATATTTTTGAGTTAATGGCATATTGGGGGTTAAATATGTTGGGTTTTGAAGATAAATCTCATTCATTTATGCAGCAAAAAAATAAATATTTTCAAAACCCGAAACAAAAGATCATCTTGTGTCATTAAAACTAATTTATCAAACATAGAGGTTAAAAATTATACTTTGTAATTTTTTCGATATTATTAATTGAAAAATTTGAGGTTCGAAGCTAAAATTTAGAAAATAATAATTTTTTACTAAACAAAATTTGAATTTACAGTGTTTTTGACACATATTTTAAAAAGGTGTAAAAATAGAATATTCTTCATCTAGGGAAAGGAATATTCTTTGGATTAAAATAAAGTAAGGGTGATTTAAATTAATGGACCAATGAGGGACAAGATTATCTATTAATCTTAATGACCGACCTAATCCAACTATAAAATCAAATTTCACCTTTTTGGTCATTAATTCTTCTTTTTCCTCATCTTAACCAACGAAAACTCTTTCTTCTTTTCTCCATGTAGTTGTGACCTATATCTCACAAGTTCTTCTCTTTTTTCTTCAATTAAATATAAGGTTTAGATGGAAAAAGTTGGATTAAGACTAAATGAACAAGAAAGTGAAGTAAAGTGAGCAAAACAAAGGAAGAGGAAGGAAGAAAAGAAGAGAAAAATAGAAGGAAGATTTTGGTCATTTTGAAGATCTACAAAGGTGAGGTTAGATTTTTCATCTTATCACTTTTCTTCTCCTCTTTTCTTTGATTTTGAGGTTAATTACCATTAAGGTTGGTAATTTAGGGTTATTAGTATGTTAATGGTGATTAAGGGTTGATTAGTGTGTTTAGTGCTTGATTAATGTGAAAATTGTTGTTAGGCCAAGGAGGCGAATAATCTTAGGGCAATAATCAAAGAGGAAGTAAGGGCAAGGAGAAAGCAAATTAGGAGGAAGAGAACACTGAAGAGAAGTAGACTTTTTGAGGTATGTACATTTGGCAAATATTCAATATGAAAAAAAATATTGATTTTTGATTTTTTGATATTATGTATAATTGTGTATATAATTATTGATATTTTGATTCAGTGATGAATTGCTGATTAAATGATGCCATGAATGTGAAAATAAAAATTAGAATAAGATGTTGATGTTACAGGAGTGCTTTAAAGGCAATCACCTTTAGCACTTATTGTACAAATTTATTTGATTAATAAAAGGTTTTTTTCATTAATTTGATATATGAATTGAAAGTGATCTTAAATCAATTAATCAAGTCCTTGATACATAACATATCATGAAGGAAATCATGATGAGATAATGATATTAAGATTCTTATCATGTGTAATTATGTTAGTATCAAAATTATCCCTAAAAATAGGATTAATGAGATAGGACATTATTAATTTGGACAGACTAGCACATGTTACACTCCTTGATTAGATCGAGTAGTAGATTTCATAGTCTGTAAACATGAGATATTTAGAATAAACATGTGGATACTTCCTAAGCGTAGCTAAGTACATTGGATGACCAGCTATGAGACAATCATTTGGATAATCTACTCAAATGTCAATGATAATCTCATCATTGTAATGGTGAAGTATCCTTAGACTTGAGGTACTCAAGGATAACTTGGATACTAATTATGTATTTTGACACTATTCCTTGTTGCCTCAGGGAGGTTGCTCATAGGGTGGTGATTGGATATAGCTTGAGCTATTTGAAGGTAATTGGGTAACCAACAAAGGATTCACCACTCTTGATAGAAGAAGTGTATACCCATGGCCTCTTGTCATGGTCATTACTCGAAAATCTCTAGCTGGAGTGGAAATGTCATAAAGATAGTCTTGAATGACATATCTAATAGAGTAATGTGCCTCAGGGACGAGAACTAACATTACTTGGACTAGACGTGACGTAGTCAGTCTAGTAGGAGTTGACATATGTCCATACTCTAAACCAAGTGGGGTATAGAATGGTGAAAGGAATAATTACATAGAAATTGTCTATGGAAAGGTTCGTAGTCAAACCACTGACTTTCCGATCAATTGGGGGTCATGATATGTTGCTACATACCGCTCATGACTTGCTTAAATTAATTGTTAATTTAAGTGGCCAACATAAATGGCAACCTAATGGGTGACACGCATTGAAAATATGGAGAATGAGTAAAATGGTATTAGATGGGATCCAAAATATGAGATAATTATTTTGGGATGGATCGCGATGAGATCGCAAGGGAAAAATCATTTGGGATGGTCATGGGCCCACATGGGTTAGTCAGGCTACTGGCCTTCCCAATGGCAGTCCGCAGCAAGCCCAGCGCATGCACTGGTGTATCTTGTTGGCCAATGGGTGAATTTGGCCTTAATTAGGCCAATTATGGCCATTAAGCGCATCCACTATTCATTCAATTCCCTTTTCTCCATTTTTTACTTTTTGATCTTTTCTTTGAATTTGATTCAAATAGAAAAGAAATCAAATGGTAGAAAATAGACATGAAAGTATTTTTTTGTGAAAAAAATATTTTTAAGACACAATAAAATTCTCTCAAGAATACATTCAAAGGCACTTTGAATTTGTTCAAACCATTTCTTTTGATAGTTTCTTATTCATTCTTAATATGGATTATCATTAGAGACATCCTAGTGTGGATTGTTATGGTTTGCTACAACCCAACAAATTGATGATTTGAATAACAAATAAGAAATTATAAGGTGTAATTTCTAACCTCTATATAAATAAAATAGTTTTAATGGCGCAAGTATGATTTTTTTTTGGGTTATGAATATTTTATTTTTTTGTTGTGTTTATGAATGTGATTCATTCTTCAAAACCCAACAGTTGATTCAAGAATATGGAAATTGTAGGATTTATTAAAGTGCAAGAAATTCATCTTATGAATAGTGCCTACTTTTCTGGTCATAACTTGAGTTCTGGAAATGATTTTTGAGTGTTTCTTCTTGGGTTAGAAATTTATGACATAGGGCTTAAACTTTCGTATAAACCATTAAACCTGGTTATGCTTGAATTTAGGTATAAAATGGACTCAAAGTTCGAACTGGGAATCTGTCCAGTAAAATGATGGGCATAATGGAATAAACATAACAAAAGAAAAGACAAATTCATAATGGAATAAACATAACAAAAATTCGGTTTGATGTGATTTTAGTTGTTAATTAAATACAAGATATTTGTCTATATTTTGTTAGTTGATCACTTGTCCAAATTCCATTTAAAAATGGATAACAAATGCAGGGCAATATGAGAGATAAATTATGCCTAGAATAGGGAAGCTTGTATATATAAGTATATGGTTGAATTTTATGATATAAAATATATTATTTATCTTTTCTTATATTTATAATGATTAAATGAGCAAGTATGTTATTGTAAAATATTTAAGGGAGATTATTGCTTTTATGTGGCATTGTATTAGTATTTCATATCTAATTGAGATAAAGAATAATAAAAGTAATAAATGTGATAAAAGTAATAAATGTGATTAAGCCCTATAACATCTAGTCGAGAACTAGTAATTAGGATAAGTTGGCATGCCAAAAAAATCGTAGAAATATAGCTACTAGAAAATAGTGCTGAGATTTAATTTATGTAAGAACTAAGAAATAGTGTTGAGTTTGAAATTATGTAAACAATAAAAAGATACTGAGTTATTATTGAAAATATAGGCGTTAAACGCCGAGTTATAAAATAAACAAGTAGGCGCCGAGAATACTATTGAAGAGCAGAAACCCTATATCTAGTGTTTAGTTTCTGTCTAAAATGTCGTGAGCTATCAAATAAATAGAGAAAAAAATGAAATTTTTTAAGATGATATTAAAAATTTTATGTCTTGTATTGTTAATGAATTTCAAGCATGCTAAATGAATGAAATATTATAATTGATAAATTTTATATTTTTGCATGATGTAAATAGTTTTGATGTTATTTGAATATTTTCGCGTGCTTAGTAAATTAATTGTAATTTCAAATATTTTATTTTAGAAATATTTATATAATTATTGAATAGTTGTCAAAAGTATCACTAAGCTAGTAGCTTAGCGCATGTGTTTCACTTGTGTGTTAGTAGAAGTAGTTGTTGTGTTAGGACCGACCGAGGAAAGGGGAACCCCAATATCAAATTCCAACAATTTTTCTTTTTGAATATTTTGGATATTATATTGTATAAATAAATTTTAAGTTATTTTCTTTTTTTGTAAAAATGTCGCATGTAGGATTTATAAAAGTGTAAATTTGTATTAACATAATTTGTTTTATTTGTAAATGTATATATGAATGTTATAGCTTAATGTATGTGTACTTTTATATCAAAATATTTACATCACTAGATACATATTTAAATGAAGTAATAAATATAAAAAAAATATAATAATAAACATTCCACAAATATCCTTAAGTACCTTAAGTCTAAGGATACTTGCACCATTGCTATGACAAGGCTATCATTGACATTTGAATAGATTATCCATATGATTGTCTCATAGTAGGTCATCCAATGTACTTAGCTACCCTTAGCAAACATCCATATGTTAACTCTAAACATCTCATATTTACATGTTATGAGTTCTATTGCTTTATCCAATCAAGGAGTATGACATGTGCTAGTCTATCCAGATTAACAATGTCTCGTCTCACTGATCCTATGACTAGGGATAATTTAGATACTAACTTAATTGCACATGATAAGAATCTCAGTATCATGATCTCATCATAATTTCCTTCATGCTATATTTTGTATCAAGGACTTGATTAATTGATTTAAGATCATTATCATTCATATATTAAATGAATATCAAATTAATGAAAATGTCTTTTATTAATCAAATAAATTTGTACAATAAGTGCTAAAGTTGATTGCCTTTAGAGTACTTCTCTAACAAAATATGTTATTGTTGCATTAATGGTGATGTTGTGTTGGAAATCACATGTTATATACTTTTTAAAATGTTGTTTTTTGGTTTTTGATATGTTGGTAGTTGAAATAACATGCTGGATTGTTGATAGGGGGATTGATATTGGTCAATCACAGTGATATTGCATGTGAAAGTTGGATGCTTTGTTGATGCTCTGCTTTTCTAGAAAAATTCCAAAATCATGGTTGTGAACTGGTAGTTCATGAGAGTGAATGTCGTCAATATTAGTTTTGTTACAGAAGCAAACTCGTTAATGGGTAGGTTCATAGTTGGGATCACAATTGAGTCCATGTCGGTGAAGGGTGAATCACAGCTGTGAACATGTTACTAATTCATAGGTAAATCACTGTTTGATTCACGTGTAAACTATCCATGATGAGGTTCTTCATTGCTATGAAAAGTGTATTCATAGGTGAGAAGCTACTTAGTCTTGAAAACTTGTATATTTGCATGTGAATTGAGTTTGATTTGGTTGAGACAGAGTACCTTTGTGTTGCCCAGACAATGAACTAAGAAGGGGGTTGAACTGGTTATGAAATAAAAATTTCTTAACTTTATGTGCGGAATAAAATTAAATAGAGTAGTGAAGGAAAGATATCACACACAAGATTTATAGAGGTTCGGTATTAATAAACCTTACTCCTCTCTCCAATCTCAATTGGGTGTTTTACTAACACACTAAGTGCTACAATGGAGTTTTACAAGCTCACTCCCAACTATGGTCTTTCTCTTAATGGCTAACACTTAACCCAAAAATTTTCTTGTGTTTTAATGACTCACATAATAAACCAAATTCCTATGCTTTATGGCTCACACAATAAACCCTTACAAGTATTTCAATCTCAACCCAATATACCCAAACTCACTTGAGTAATTGTTTACAATGAATATACTCACCAACCTACAATGCTCATAAATTATGAGCAATTAGGTTTTTTTACAAAGAATAAAGGTTTTGCTGAAAATTAATTAATGCACAAGGCTAGAACAAGATTAAAGATTCAAAGTAATTGTTTTTCTTCTTGTTAGGATTTATAAATGACTTGCATTTATCTTTCCTCTGCAAATTATAGTAATTTGGGTGCATTCAATGTGAAAATAGCCGTTGAACCAACTTTTAACTTCATGCCTAACATGTTTCTCTATCCTCATTCATGGGCATGAATATATGTGTCATGGCCGTGAATGTTCTTTTAAGTCGTGGTCCAAGTGGTGACTATAGTCGTGAAGCTCTCAGGAAGAATTTGACATGTTTGATCACAGGTGTGATTTTATACTTTCATGGGCTTGAATATTCTTCCAAGCTATGGTCCAAGTGGTGACACTAGGCATGAAGCTCTCTGGAAGAATTTGACATGTTTGATCACGGGCGTGAATTTTCTTCCAAGCCGTGGTCCAAATGGTGACACTGGCTGTAAAACTTTGTGGAAGAATTTGGCATGTTATATTCACGATTGGTATGACTGATTTGATCATTCACGATTGGTATGATCCTTCATTGCCGAGAACTTTGAATTGTGGAAAGTTAGTGCTAAGCTATATTCACGGGTATGACTTTGCTATTTCTTATGATTTTGATCTTCAAAAGTTGTCTTTCATTCTTGCATCATATTCTATTCAAGATATATCTTGTTCAACATACTTAGAACATAGGCATTGTTAAATGCATTATTGCTATTTTATTTGTTAGGATCAAAATGATGAAAATACCCCTCATGGTTCAGCAATCTCCCCCTTTTTGATGGTGACAAATAATCTAGCAATATGTGCTTTTGAGAAGTCTCCCCCTTAAAAGATGCTAAAAATAATGTAATAGGGTGCAAGAATTGAAAGACGTATAACATGGTTCTTTGCTAACTAGTTAGGTATGTGCAAGGTATATGTGAGGTATATGTTATGCATATTATCAGAAAAATTTACATATTCAATCCATACATTGCATAATAACACATATCTATTAACCATATATTTGCATATATTGCTAGGTTCTCCCCTTTTTGCAATCAACAAAACACACCACAAAAAATGAATTGATAATAAGATAATTGCATTGAAAGAAGGAGAAGGATTACAAAGTTAAAAAAAAAAAGTAAAAGTCCTATAACATTAAAAATAAATCTACTACTTGGAAACTAGGACTCTAATTAGGCTTCAAGCCTAACAGCCCATCCGTAAGGCGTGCTACCTTCGCCTCGAGGCTATCTATTCGAGATTCCAAGAAATCTTTGAGGTTTTCCAACCTCTCATTGATGGAAACCTGTATTAAGTCAAAGAGAGGTGCTAGTAGATCAGCAATCTATTGCGCCAAACTAGGTGTCGTAAAAGCCGATGATTGACCAACCTCTTGCTTAACCTCTCGCTGTTTTGACTCAGGCTCATTTTTGTTGTTGGATATCCTGGAGGCCAGCTTTGAAATCACTAGTGTCCTTGTCTTCCCAATCATTTTCAGCAGCTAGAGTGGTGAAACGGTAGTAGACATTATTTTCATAAATAATGTGGACAGCTGCTCCCATCTTTATGAAGGAATCAACATCTAGCTGGTCTCGTGGATGTGCTAGAATAAGATTGTAATTATGCTCATTAAGTTTTAGATACCCGAGCTCAACGGCAAGGTGAGTCATATATCCACCAATCAAGATGTCTCTCGATGGCTTTGTTGCAATTGAAAGATGATGATCTGCAAACCATTGTGATAGAGCTACTGATAAACCTCTTCGTGCCATTTATAATAGGAAGACCTCTAATTTTCTAATTGCCCCGTTACTATTTCCTCTAGCAAATATACTATAGGTAAGAAACCTATATAAATATTTATGCACAAGGAACCGAAGATGTGTGCTCTTGGTCTTCTTCACATCTCAGCTACATTCCAACCCAAAATTAGTCCAAGCTGGATTGGCATAGAATTCCACTTCACTCTCTTTGAGAATGCCATTTGAGGGAAGCTTGAAAATTGTGCCAAACTCTACTGCCAAAAGAGTGTTCGAATGCTTACAGAGTTAGAATTTTACAGTTCCAGTGAGAGAGACTTGCAATGTGCGAAGGAACTCGAAAGTTGGTTCCCTTAACGATGGCCGATAAATGTCTACGAAATCCTTAAGATGACAAGCTTGCAATTTTTCTATCATTCTTGTCTCAAGACCGATAGTCTTGACAACACTCCACTCAAAGGAACGAGACAAAAGTAGGGGTCTTTTTTTTAGAACGACATATCTTGGATGGCAATGCTCCGGAATGATGTTGAAAAGGTAGTCCGTATGGCATTTCAGAGCATGGGATTTCTTCCTTGTGCCTTTAGATGAGCTTGGTTCCATTGTGATAATTTTGGAATAGGGATTTGGAGAATGATTTTCAAACCAAGGATTTGAGAACAAACCTAGAGATGTTGAGATTCTTCAAAGACAAAGTGGTTTGGAAGAATTTATAGATGAAATGAATATGAGGAGGCCGGATTTTGTGAGAAATATTGAATGAGAGCTTTTAATTGAGAGAATTTTTAAAGTTGGAAATGAGAAAAATGACAGAAATCCTATTTTATAGTCGACAGATTCACGACCTTTGAAGCTTTGATACCAATTGTTGCCCAGACAATGAACCAAGAAGGGGGTTGAATTGGTTATGAAATAAAAATTTCTTAACTTTAATTGCGGAATAAAATTAAATAGAATAGGGAAGGAAAGATATCACATAGAAGATTTATAGAGGTTCGGGTATTAATAAACCCTACTCCTTCCCCAATATCAATTGGGTGTTTTACTAACATACTAAGTGTTACAATGGAGTTTTACAAGCTCACTCCCAACTATGGTCTTTCTTTCAATGGCTAACACCTAACCCAGAAATTCCCTTGTGTTTTAATGGCTCACACAATAAACCAATTCCTTGTGTTTTATGGCTCACACAATAAACCTTTACAAGTGTTTCAATCTCAACCCAATATACCAAAACTCACTTGAGTAATTGTTTACAATGAATACACTCACTAACCTACATGCTCAGAAATTATGAGCAATTAGGTTTTTTTTACAAAGAATAAAGGTTTTACTGAAAATTAATTAATGCACAGGGATACAATAAGATTAAAGATTCAAAGTAATTGTTGTTCTTCTTGTTAGGATTCATAAATGACTTGCATTTATACTTCCTCTGCGAATTATAGTTGTTTGGGTGCATTTAATGTGAAATAGTGGTTGAACTAACTCTTAAATTCATGTTTGACATGTTTCTCTGTCCTCATTCACGGGCTTAAATATATGTGTCATGGTCGTGAATGTTCTTCCAAGTCATGGTCCAAGTGGTGACTTTGGCTGTGAAGTTCTTTGGAAGAATTTGACATGTTTGATCACGGGCGTGACTTTATACTTTCACAGGTGTGAATATTCTTCCAAGTCGTGGTCCAAGTGGTGACACTGACCGTGAAGCTCTCTCAAAGAATTTGACATGTTTGATCATTGGTATGACTCTATACTTTCACGGGCATGAATATTTTTCCAAGCCATGGTCCAAATGGTGACACTGACTGTGAAACTCTCTAGAAGAATTTGACATATTATCTCATGGTCGTGACTATCTTTCACAGGCGTGACTAATTTGATCATTCACGTTTGGTATGATCCTTCATGGCCGTGAACTTTGAATGGTGGAAAGTTGGCGCTAAGCTATATTCACGGGCGTGACTTTGTTATTTCTTCTGATTTTGATCTTCAAAAGTTGTCTTTCATTCCTGTATCATATTCTATTCAAGATATATCCTGTTCAACATACTTAGAACACAAACATTGTTAAATACATTATTGTTATTTTAGCTGTTAGCATCAAAATGAAGAAAAATACCCCTCAAGGTTCAAAATTCCAATTAAAGAAACACAAGCACATTTCGATGAAAATATTGTTGATTTAGAAAATTTTATTGAAAATTTGGATGACGAGAAGGAGTTCGAAATTCCAACTAAAGAAACCCAAAGAAATAGAGATGATGAACAATCGGGTCCGAGTTTGGCGGCAGCAACATCATTTGAAGCAAAAATTCGAACATTTGATATTTTTCAAATTCATTTCAAGAAAATTCAAAAAAAATGATGGGGCATTTGATATTGTGTGCAATTATTGTGCACAAACATACAAATTTAAAGTTGGAGGTAGTTATGACACATTTCGAAGGCACTTGCAAAAAAATATGCTACTCAAATTGGAATATGGCAAAGTCAAATTTCTGAGTACGTAATATCTTCTTCTACTTCTCATATATTTCAATATAATGATGAAAAAAAATGGCAAAAATGACAAGTGTGGAACATTTATCTTTAAGTTTTGGTGAAAAAGTAGGTTTTGTTAATTATTGTCAAGATATATTAAATTCATATGCTAAACGTGTACCAAAAATATCCTAAATGTGCTTTATATAATTTATATTAAGAAAATGAGAAATAATTGCTTAAAATATTTTCTTCTTTGAATGGATGTATTTGTATTTGTAGTATATTTGGAGTGATAATTGACAACTGTATTCTTACATGTCATTGGATTGATGGTGAATGACAATTACAAAAAAAATTACTTGCATTTAAAGTTTTTGATGACTGACATATTGTCGATAATCTTTTTAAAATGATAAAAAATATTTTGGAAGAATATGGATTAGTTCATAAAAATATTCCAAAATATTTCAATTTCTTTTAATAATACGACGACAAATACCACCTTATTTTAAGACCTTCAAAAATTATGCCAACTTAACATTGGATATGGATTTTTTCTTATTAAATATGTATGTCAAGTGTTAAATTTATATGTTCAAGATGATTTGAAATCTTTAAGTGGTATAATTATGCCAATTAAAATATCAATTTTATTTTTATGGTTACATCCATAAACAATGAAATTATGAGCTCGATTTTTCTTAAAAATAGCAAAAAACCTAAAACAGTTCTAATGAATGTTCCTACTCATTGGAATTCAACTAATGAATTATTCAATGAGTCATATGGATATAAAAAATTATTGTGCATATTGATTTCCAATAATGTGCCACAAATTAATTTATATCCACAATCTTGAGATGTTTGTCCACAAATTTTAGATATTTTAAAATTTTTTAATGATGCAACATATATTTTAAGTGGTGTTTATTATCCAATATGTTATTTATTTTTGTGTGAATATATTAATATTGTTGAAATATTTCAAAATTATATTAAGGATCCAATTTTGCATGATTCTATTTGTATGATGAATAATAAATAGTTGAACTATCTTAAATTTATTCCATTGATTAATCTTGTATGTTGTAATTTTTTTCCTAAATATAAAATAGATGGTTTATTTGATTATTCGAATCTTTGTTATTCATTGTTAGATTGAAGTGATGATATTAGTGTTGATTCTAGTATTAATGATGTCAAAAAATTAATTTATGGAATTTAGTTTGATTTATAATATTCCTACTACTACTACTACTAGTGGCACTACTAGTCAAGCTTCAGATGAATCGATAAAAATTAGAGGAGGTGACATCAAAATACTTGAAATATAAAAAACTAAGATTATTCTCCAGTTTACTCGAACTTGAAATTTATTTAACAACTACATTTGAGTTTGGTGATAATAAGATTAAAAAAAATTAGTCCTTGATTGATGGAGTTGACATCCAAAATACTTATCTGGTATTCTACCAAATTTCAAAACAAAATTTTTCATATCCAGTTTCAACTGTTGCAGTTGAACAAGTTTTTAGTACGGGAGATAATATTTTGGATGAGACGCAATCTAGCTTACCTCCCAAATCTCTAGAAGTTCAAGCATGTATTGATGATTGGACCAAAATGACATTAAGACAACAATAAATAGAAAAATATCAAATTGAGGACTAATATGAGTTCACCACTGAAGGAAAGATTAACACATTTGGCACTGATTATTTTGATTAAAAGAAAGTAAAAGTGATCAATAATTAAAATTTCAAAGGTAAGAGAATTACCAGGACTTTCATTCCTCTAAACCTTAAGAAGATACGTAGACAACTTAATTAATAGTAAAAAAATTAAATTCAACCCCAATTATTTATATTATAAGTTTTGAAATATAGATTCAATTTTATAATTAAATTATTTTTTAAAATAAAAAAAATAAATTGATTAGGTTTTTAGCCTAGTTATAATTTTTATAATTTATTAATTTATCAAATAAAAGTAATCCTTTCTAAATTCCAACTTATAATTTCTCAAAATCAAATTCATATTTTTTCTTTCCTATAACAATATAACTTATTACATAAAATCACAAATTAATATTCAATAAATTATTTTTTCTCAAAGTTTTCATTATTTTATAACTTATTAGCTGTAAAAATTTATAATTTGTATAAATTAATTTTTCATAAGTTAATATTCTTTTCTCACAATTCTCATTATTTCTAACTAATTTATTCCCCATGCTTTTCATTTATTTCTAACTTAATATTTTTTTGCTTCATATATAAACAAATTGATTAGTTAAATTTTTTTTGCTTCAAATTCACCCAACAATTAAATTTAATTTCTAAAGTTTAATAATTTTAATTGTATTTATTTAGTTTGTTAATTACTTAATTGTATAATTAAAAAATTAAAAAATTTGTAACAGACCGAACCACCGGTTCATGAATCGGAGCTGGTAGGTTCCAAACCGGCCCCTTCTTAATTTCGGTCCGGTTCCATATATATGGGACTATGGAATTGGACCTAGTTGTTTATATTGTTATGTCATGTATACTTGACTATTCCATTGAGAACATTGAGGCATGACATTATACATGGTTTGTTGTATATGTGCACGATGAAGTAAGTCATATTGGTATGCTAGTAAGTGTATCATGTATTTTGTATATTTCCATTGTTCTTTACATATTGTTATGTACCACTAAGCATTAGGTTGCTTAGTGTATGAGTGTTCCTATGCATAGGTTTGGAGCCTAGGTCTGGATTGACAGAGGAGGATACCCAAGAGCAGAGTCAAAGATACATACTTGGGGTAGGTGATACAACTGTTGTGCTTTTTGATTTTGTTGGATTTGGGTTGTTATAGATTTATATGCTTTTATTCTCAGAAACATGTGATTTTGTAACTACTCATTTTGTATAACCTTGGGTTTATGTATGCCAGTATAAATATTTTATTTAAATCTTTTAATTTTATAAAATCTTTTGATGTTGTATGATGTTTTATATTTTCTAGAAGTCATCATGGCTATGGTGCATCAAAGTTTTAAATTTGTGGCATTCTTTGGTATAATTTGGTTTGCTCATAATTATATCGAAGGGAGTTACATTTAGTGGTATTAGAGCCTAGGTTTAAACAGTCTAAACCTAGGTGGGATGGGTTGTATCATGAGTACAATTGTTATCCCATATGACTCTGATGTGGGCTATTATCTGTCGATTTGTAGGTTAGATATTAGGTTTGGAGATCCAATCTCATGATGTGGATAGCAGTACTAGTCCTCCTAACATAAAGGCTCAAAATATGTAGAGCTAGACTAATGTTCGTAGGGCCCATATTAGTCCTCCACAGCAATCAATGGTTGGTTCAATCGATCAAGCTTAAGATCCTTTGATGCAAAACCTTATAGCTCTTTTGCATCATTTGGTATATGCTATGCCACTACTTCCACCATTGCCACCACCTCTACCACTTCCTTCTTCATCATAAAGTGTTGGATGTAGATTAATAGGCTTTGTAATTATGGAGCCACAAATTTCATAGGTAAGAGGGACAACGATCCTGAGGCCTCAGAGTACTAGTTAGAGAAGACTAAGAGGGTCTTTGAGGAGCTTGAGTGGCGAAAGAGCACAAAGTTATGTATGTTGTTTCCCTTCTTTAGAAGAAGCCTCAAATTCTAGAGCTTGAGCACCTGATATTTCTTCAGTAATGAGTTTGAGAAATAGTGTATACCAAGGGCATATACAGATGAGAAAAAACAAGAGTTCCTAAACTTACGGCAAGGAACATGATCGCGAAAGTTTACAAGAAAGAGTTTACCCAGTTGAGCAAGTATGTGATCGATATTATTAAGGATGAGGAGGACAAATGTCATAGGTTTGAGGGTCACATTATTTCCTAGTAGCTTGAGGACTTTAAAAAGTTGGTATCTGCTACTATTACGATATAAAAAAGGTTTAATCTGAAGCGATTAGAGGAGTCATTTAGAGAGACTTTAGGGGACCATTTTGTAGTGTAGCATAAACCTCAAGCAAAAAGGCTTATACTAATTCCTCACAATTCCAATCTCGAAGGCAAGCCTAGAGTCATAGTCAGAGTCAGTTGGGGCTTACTGGACATGCATCATCATCTAAAGCCATTTCTACAACTGCCTATAGTCAAACACATATATGGAGAGAGGCAGCACTAGAGTGTATATCATATGGTCAAAACCATAGGGGAGAGTACTGGGGACCCTTAGGGGCTTGCTATAGTGTGGGTGTTGAGACCACTACTTGAGAGATTGTCCGTTATAGACAGTTGAACCACCAACTCAGACTCAAAGTTTAGTCCTGACTCAAGTTAGGGGATAGGATTAGACCCATTTTGATAGAGGTGGATCAAGTCAAGTCATTTCTAAGATGATGGAAATGCTAGGATCAAGTAAAGCACCAACAAAAGTCTATGCCATAAGAACCATAAAAGATCAAGAACCTACGAATGCTTATAATGGAACATTTTCTCTTCATATTTACATTTTTTTTCTAGTTATTCGACTTGAATAACTAAGTAAATTTTATGGATGAATTTTCTTTCAGAGGGAAAAACTATAAAACCCCTATATAGGGTCGATAAGTTGTGTTAATAGTTGGTGAGAGTTAAGAGTTAAGAAGAGTATTAAAAGGTTTTTAAGCTTGCTAATTTTGTTGTTTCACAACTGTGATAAGTGGCGTCATAGTCGTGTATGTCGAACCCTGAGTAATCAAACTGTAAAGGTTAATCACGATCTTGAATGGGTGGATCACGCCTATAAATGATGAGTCACGACCGTGAATCTTAGATAGACAGAGTAGGTGAGACAACCATGATTTCCTTTATTGCCATCCCCTTAAAATCCATTCCCCACTCCCTGTTAACTAACCAATCACACCACCTCCATTACCATTTATCATCAAAAACCCTTTCTTTCCATTTTTAGAGATTCAAAGAACAAGTTCTACCTAAGGAAAGTTAGAGAGGAGTGAGAGAGGGAGGTTTCCATTTCTACAAGTGCCTATAGTTAGACAAACATGGACAGAGGCAGCACCAGAGTGTACATCATATGGTCAGAACCATAGGGGAGAGTATTGGGGACCTTTAGGGGCTTGCTATAGGTGTGGGTCTCAAGAGCACTACTAGAGAGATTGTCCATTATAAACAATTGAGGCACCTACTTAAACTCAGAGTTTAATGCTGACTCAAGCTAGGGGATAGGGTCATATCCATTTTGATAGAGGTGAATCAATTCAAGTCATTTCTAAGATGATGGAAATGTCAGGATCAAGTAGGGCACCAGCAAGAGTGTATTCCATAAGAGCCGTAGAAGATCAAGAGCCTATGAATGCTTATAATGGTACATTTTCTCTTCATAGCTACATTTTTTCCAATTATTCGACTCAAATAACTAAGTAAATTTTTTGGATGAATTTTTTTTTAGGGGAAAGAACTATAACACCCCTATATAGGGCCTATAAGTTGTGTTAAGAGTTGGTGATGGTTCAAAGTTAAAAAAAAGTATTAAAAGGTTTTAAGGTTGCTAATTTTGTTATTTCACACCTGTGATAAAGTGGTTTCACGGTAATGTATGTCGGGTCCTCAGTAAACAAACCGTAAAGGTTAATCATGATCTTGAATGGATGGATCATGCCCATGAATGATGAGTCACCACTGTGAATCTTAGGCAGACAGAGCAGGTGAGACAACCATGATTTCCTTGGTTGCCATCCCCTTAAACTTCGCTTCCCAATCCCTATTAACTAACCAATCATGCTACCTCTATTCCTTTTTATCATCAAAAACTTTTTCTTTCCATTTTTGGAGATTCAAAGAACAAGTTCTATCTAAGGAAAGTTAGAGAGGAGTGAGAGATGGAGGTTTGTGAGTTTTAAGGGAATAGTTTATTTTAGAATGTTGTGAGCTCAGTTCATGTTCCAGAGGCTAAGGAAACATTTTCTTATTGCTAGGAGCTAGTAGAGGTGTTAAGAGTCCATCTTAAGGGAGAGGACAAGATTAAAGAGCTAAAGCTTTAGTTAGACTTTATCCTAAGTGAAAAGTTTTTTACATAACCACATTCAAATCTTTAACTTGCATGTTCCTATATTATTTCCCTTTACTGGTTACTATAAGTGGTCATTGGGGTAATAAATGGTATGTGTTCGGGTTAATGGCATATTGGGGGTTAAATATGTTATTGTTTTGTTAATGGTGATGTTGTGTTAGAAATCACATGTTAGATGATTTTTAAAATGTTGTTGTTTAGTTTTTGAAATGCTAGTAGTTGAGATACCATTCTAGATTGTTGATAGTGGGATTGGCATGGGGAAATTCTAATGATAATGCATGTGAAAGTTGGATGCTTTGTTGATGCTATATTTTTCTAGAAAATTTCCAGATTCATGGTCATGAACTAGTAGTTCACGAGTGTGAATGTCGTGAATATAAGTTTTATTACTAAAGCAAATATGTTCATAGGCAATTTCAAAGTTCGGATCATGGTTTGGTCCACGTCCATGAAGGGTGGATCACTACCATGATCATGTTACTGATTCAAAGGTAAATTATGGTTTGAATCATGAGTAAACTACCCGTGAGTAGGTTTTTCATATTGGTGAAAGTGTATTCATAGGCATGAAGCTGCTTAATCTTGAAAAGTTATATGTTTGCATATGAATTGAGTTTGATTCAGTTGAGGCAAAGTACCTCCATTTTATGGTTATAACATGTTATGAGAATGTATGTTATGGTTATGATTATGACAATCATAGATGATGTACATTATAAAAATGGTATGTGATGTGATAAATGGTTAAGCCTAATACTCTAACTAGGATTAGAGCTAGAAAAGATGGCATGGCATTGAAAGGAGGCTAGTACTAGGTGACCTAGGTTGGTCACATTCAAAATTCTTTGAGACTAGGGTTAAGCCAAGTGTGCTTCCCTTGGTGCTCAATATGTGCACATTCTTTTTCCTTAGACATGTGTTTTGGGAAGCTCAAGTAGGTGTTCTAAAGGCTCAAGTGAGAGCCATAGATTACTCTTATACAACTTAGTCTAGTTAAAAGTAAAACAGGCAAGGAAAAAAGTAATTAATAATTTCTATGTGTGGTATACAATTATATGTTTGATGGTTGTTTATATTGTTTTTCCATGTATACTTGAGTATTGCATTGGGAACATTGAGGCATGACATTATAAATACATGGTGTGTTGTATGTACGAATGGCGGGTAAGTCATATTAGTATGACAGTAAGTTTATCATGCATTTTGTATATGTATGTTGTGATTTGCATGTTGTTACTTACCATTAAGCATTAGGTTGCTTAATGTATGGGTTTTCCCATATGTAGGTTCAGAGCCTAGATCTTGATTAATAGAGGAGGACACCCAAGAGCAGAGTCAAGGATACGTTGGGTGATACAACTGTTGCACTTTTTGGTTTTGTTAAATTTGGGTAGTTATAGATTTACATGTTTTTATTCTCAGAGACATGTAATTTTGTAAATACTCATTTTGTAAAACCTTAGGCTTGTGTATGCCTATATAAATATTGTATTTATTTCTTTTAATTTTATGAAGTCTTTTGATGTTGAATGGTGTTTTATATTTTCTATAAGTCATCATGGCGATGGTGCATTAAAATTTTAAATTTATGGTATTTTAAATTATATGCATGTAACATTCTTTGGTATAATTGGATTTATTCTTAATTATACCCAGGGGTTTTACATTTAGTTGTTCGCTTATAGGAGGATGCCCTTTGGACTTTGTAATGCAATAGCCACTTTTCAGCGATTTGTGGTTGTATATTTTCTGGTTATATAGAGGATATTATAGAATTTTTATGTATGAATTTGCTTTTTATGGAGACTCTTATGATTACTACTTAACTAACCTTACTAAAGTGCTTCAAAGATGTATAGAAAAAAATATGGTTTTAAGTTATAAAAACTGCCATTTTATGGTAGATCTAGGTATTGTACTTGGGCACATTGTTCTTCCAATGGCATAGAGGTAGATAAAGCTAAAACTGAAATAGTAAAATCCTTACTTTACCCCATATGTGTGCAAGAAGTGCATTCTTTTATTGAACATGTAGGGTTTTATAGGAGATTTATCAAAGATTATTAAAAAATAGCTAAACATTTATGCAAATTTTTGCAAAAAGATGTTGTCATATCCGTTAATTTAGGCCCCAAGTCGCGCGGATTGTTAAATCGATTCGTGGGTTGACCAGAGTCTAAATTTGAATTTTGACCCAAAAATAATTAAAATAATGAAAAATAATTATGAACAATATTTAATAAAGTGTCTAAAGTATTTAAAGATATTATTTTATGGTCAAGGACCTAAATGCAAAATTTGGAAAGTTTTGGGGTATATTTGTAATTTACTAAAAATTGGGGGATCAAGTGAGATATTTATTATTTAAATGTATGAATTTGACATTAAATACATGTAATGGTTAGCCAAACCAAGTGTCACACGTTAAGAAGCTAACTAAACATAAATATCTAGATATTTAAGCTTAGGTGGACTTATCATTAAATATTTTTGTCATTTTTTTCATAATTATCCTTCTTCCTTCCTTATCTCTTTCTATCTAGAATTTTCCATACTCCTACACCAGCCCATGTTTCCCCCAATCCACCATAGCCAAACCTTGTTAAAAATAGAGAAAGTGAGGAAAATAGTAAAAAAGACATGGAAAAATAAGTTTTCATGAATAGAAAAGCTTGAGAAGCATTAGGGGAGCAAAAAGAGAGAGAGAGAGAGAGAGAAGCAAGAAATTAGTAGAGATAAAACTCTAAAATTTCAGTCATAGAAGGAAAAAGCTTAAGGTAAAGTCTTCTTCATTTTTTCTTTAAGTTTCTCTAAAGAAAGATGATGTTTTAAGCTCATTTGGAGCTTGGTCTTGAAGAGAGAGATTTTAGGGGTTAGAGAGGGTTGATAAAGAAAGGTTGTTGATGATTCTTTTTATATGTTTAGGATCTCAAATTGACAAATAACAAGCTCAAAGTAGCAAAGGAAAAGAGAAAGAGAAGTAAAGAGAAAGAAAGCAAAGTAAAGTTTTAGGTAAGTGCATAACTTAAGGCAATAGCCTATATTTTATAATAAAGTTGCATGATTTGAGTATTTTGCATATAAATAATTTTTAATTAGTAGTATTTGGAGACAAAAATTATGGGGATGCATATTTGCTAGACTTAAGATTCTACTTGGTAAAAATTGAATTGTGTTGATGTGTTCTTTACTGGATTCTATGGAGTAGTTTATACATATTTTACTATAACTTAAGCTTTGGGATTCAGATTTATGTTTTCTTTGTTGGGTTTAAAAGCTAAGACATATGGCTAAAACTTTGATGAAGAATACAAAATGTTATTTTTAATATAACTATACTTAATTTTGGCTCGAATGTAGGACCATAAAACTGTCTATGAAATTCTAGCTAACGATTTTAATGATCATTCAATGTTCATTTTATCATGTCTTTTGCTAAATAAATATAAATTTAGTTATTCAAGTTTCATATTAAAGGTAAGATGCAGGGATAAAATTCTTAAGGAGACCTTGTAATTTAATTATGCTTTTAATAGGTCCAAAATAAAGCATGGAAGCTGCCATTAACAAGGCAAAACTTGAATTGAGGAATTTGATGTGAAAAATAATGTGGACCTTTTTATATTAAGCAAATAAATTTTTTATTTAGTAATTATGTCATTAAATACATAAAATGTGTAAATTTAAGAATTATAAATTTTAATGATAATAATTAATCCCTTGAGCACCTAGTTTAGAACTAAAATTTTAGATAGTTTGGCATGCCAATCAAGGGTATATTAATCTCGGTGATGGCACTCATATTAATGCCTGTGATGGAATATATATTATACCAGTGATGATACTCATATTAATGTCGGTGATGACACATATATTAATGTCAGTGACAACACTCATATTAATGCCAGTGATGACACTTGTATGTGCATACCACTATACCTAGGGTGCCAGCTTTATTATGTCTGGCACGCCAACCCTGTTGTCCTGATTATTGGTTCCTAGGTGTTATGGGCATAAATATGTCAACTTGATATAAAGAAATTCATATATGAATTAGTTGTTCATAAATATGAATTTAAAGAATAATTTTATTTGGATAAGATGATCATGTAATGTTTGCATAAGAAAAATTCACATTTGTATATGTATAAAGAATATGCAATATATATATATATATATATATATATATATATATAATAAATAGATTATTTAATTGGATATATATGTATGATGATACATTATAGCATATTGCATAAGTATAATTTATTACCTTATTTATATGCACCATTAAGCCTAGAGCTTAGCATGCAAGTTTCTCTCGCGTAGATACAGAGAAGAATAATATGAAGATAGTAGATAAAGCCAATGGTGATCCGACCCAGTAAAGCAGCTTACTCCTAACACCGTGGGTTATAGAACTTTTGTAATTTTGTTTGAAAGTTTCTTTTACAATAATTGTAAAATAACTGCATGTCTTGTAAATCATACTTTATTAAATAAAATGTACTTTGTTTTCTTATAATAATTTCATTTATACTATAAAAATATAATAATAATAATAATAATAATAATAATAATAATAATAATAATAATAATAATAATAATAATAATAATAATAATTACAATAATAACAATAATAACAATAACAATAATAATAATAATAATAATAATAATAATAATAATAATAATAATAATAATAATAATAATAATAATAAATATATGAGTGATCTTAAATCAATTAATGAAGTCTTTGATACATAGCATGAAGGAAATCATGATGAAATCATGATATTGAGATTTTTATCATGTGTAATTATGTTAGTATCAAAATTATCTCTAGTCATAGGATTAATGAGACGAGACATTATTAATCCAGACAGATTAGCACATGTTACACTTCTTGATTGGATTGAGTAGTAGATCTCATAATCTATAAACATGAGATATTTAGAGTTAACATGTGGATGCTTGCTAAGTGTAGCTAAGTGCATTAAATGACCAACTATGAGACAATCATATGGATAATCTATTCAAATGTCAATGATAGTATCATCATAGCAATGGTGCAAGTATCCTTAGACTTGAGGTAGTCAAGGATATTGTAACATCCTTGACCTTCCCCACATGCATTTCATTTAAACATATGCATCTTCTATATAATCCAATTGAACACGTGCATTTCATATGTATCTTCATAGGAATAAGTTCAGGACACGCACTAGCTACGTGTCCTAGTACATTGCAATTGTATCAAGTCACACATGTGTATTTATAATCTAAATGAGGTTAAAAATAAATGAAATAAGGTGACCAAATTAAAGTATGCAAAATAACTAGATTAAGATTAAATTGCATATTGTGTTGAATTGTGTAATAATAATAAAAATAATTAGAAAAATAAAATAAAATAAAAATAAAAATAAAAATAAAAGTCAGAAAAAAAAAAGAAAAAAATAAGAAAAGAAAAAGTGGACGGGTGAAACAAAGGAAATGGTGTGCCTTTTAACTTATTAGGCTGCCACCATATTCATTTCCTTTCCCCATCTTCTTCTTCTTATTTGTTTCATTCCTTCCATTTCTTTTCAAGTTCCAGCCACAATTTCATCCTCTTTCACTCCAAAAATTGCAGCAACAAGATTAGCCAAGAGTGATTATAGGTGAGTAAACATTTATTTTTGTGTTAAGCTTGATTATGGTGTTAAGGGTTCATTAATAGGCAGTATTTTGTGCCATGGTTTTGATGATCTTAGAGATCGAATCTGAAAAAGATTAAAACACAAACGTTGTTCCTTTATGTCTTATATTTATGTATACATAAACATTTTTGCAAGATGTGATGTATATAATGAGATATCCTCTCTGTATTGAAACTGGTCCGGATGTGAACCCTAAGTAAGTTAGCTACTGTATTTGTTAGTTTTCAACATGCTAAATCCAATATTTGAAGTATCTCAAAACATAAAAGTTTTAGATATATGTGTTATGTATCTGGATACCAAATTTTAGGTTCATTTGTCTTGTAAATTTTGAGTTATGGTGAGTGGAACCATGACTGTTCCATGGTTTGAACTGCCTACTGAGTACTTTGGGCAAATCCAGCAACTTGTTTGGATAATTTGTGCTCGTTAGAACTAGATTATGTAAATTATCAAAACATAAAAGTTATATTTATATGTCTTATCTAAATTTTGGTACTAATTTCAGTTTGATATGTTATGTATAGACTATGTTATGGCCTTTGGAAGTCATACTAGTCCGGAAGCTAATTCTATTCTAGACCAGTGATATGTACTAGACCCGATGTATCATATGCTCTGAGTGTCATGAGCAGATACCAATCGGACCCTAGTGAGGCTCCTTAGGTGGCTGTTAAGATTATCCATAAGTATTTAAGAAGGACTAAGGATGTATTCTTGGTATATGGAGATGGAGATTGTTGAACCTTGAGGACCTTGAGGGGTATTTCTATCATTTTGATGCTAACAAATAAAATAGCAATAATGTATTTAACAATGTGTGTTCTAAGTTTGTTGAATAGGATATATCTTGAATGAAATATGATGCAAGAATGAAAGAAAAATTTTGAAGATCAAAATAGCATGTTCATGGCTATGACTACTTATGTCATGCCCGTGATATAGCTTATTGCTAACTCTCCAACATTCAAAGTTCACGGCCATGAAGGATCATACCAACCATTAATGATCAAATCAGTCACGCCTATAAAATAAAGACACGTCTGTGAAACAGCATGTCAAGTTCTTCCAACTCTAAGTTTGTTTAGAGTTAACATATGGATGCTTGCTAAGTGTAGCTAAGTACATTGGAGGACCGATTATGAGACAATCATATGGATAATCTATTTAAATTACAATGATAGTCTCTTCATAGCAATGGTGCAAGTATCCTTAAACTTGAGGTACTCAAGGATATCTTGAATATTGATTTTGTATTTTGACACTATTCCTTATTGCCTCAATAAGGCTACTCATAGGGTGGTGATTGGATACAGCTTGTGGTATTCGAAGGTAATTGAGTAACCAATAAAGGATTCACCACTCTTGATATAAGGAGTGTATACCCATGGCCTCTTGTCGTGGTCATTACTCGGGAATCTCTGGCCGGAGTAGAAATATCATAAAGATAGTCTTCAAGAGCATAGCTAACAGAGTAATGAGCCTCGGGGATAAGAACTAACATTGCTTATACTAGACGTGATGTAGTCAGTGTAGTGGGAGTTGACACATGTTCATACTTTGAACCAAGTGGGGTATAGAATGGTAAAATGAATAATTACACGGAAATTGTCTATGGAAAGGTTCATAGTCAAACCACTGACTTTCGGTGAATTGGAGGTCATGATGTTTTGCTAGATACCGCTCATAACTTGCTTAAATTAATTGTTAATTTAAGTGTCCAATATAACCGAGAACCTAATGGGTCACACGCATTGAAGATATGAGGAATGAGTAAAATGATCTTGGATATGATCCAAAATTTGAGAGAATTATTCCGAGATGGATCGCAATGAGATCACATAGAAAAAATATTTCGAGAGGGTCACGGGCCCGTACGGGCTTGCGCGGGCCCAGTGCACTAATGCCTCCCTGTCGCTGGCCAATGAGTGAGTTTGGCCTTAATTAGGCCAATTACTATTCATTCATTTCCCTTTTCTCCATTTTTTACTTTTCATATTTTCTTTGAATTTGATTCAAATAGAAAAGACATCAAACAGTAGAAAATAGATATGAAAATAATTTTTTTGAAAAAATATTTTTAAGACAACAAAATTTTGTCAAAAATACTTTCAAAGCTAGCAATTTGAATTTGTTCAAACCATTTCTTTTGATAGTTTCTTCTTCATTCTTCGCTTGGATTATCATTAGAGACATCATAGTGTGGATTGTTGTGATTTACTATGACCCAACAAAGTGAAGATTTGAATAACAAATAATATATTACAATGTATAATTTCTAACATCTATGTTTATATAAATTATTTTTAATGACATAAGTATGATCTTTTGTTTCGGATTTTGAAAATTTTATTTTTCCGCTGCATTTATGAATATGATTCATTCTTCAAAATTGAACAGGTCTTAAAAATATTTTTTTGAAATTAGAAATTATACCTTATAATTTCTTATTTGTTATTCAAATCTTCACTTTGTTGGGTTATAGCAAATCACAACATTATGTAACACCCCTTACCCCACTTTAGTTCAGGAAGGTAAGTGAGTATTACCTGACTGACTGTCATATTAAATTAGCTAAATGAAGTATAATTTTTTTTTTACGAAAATATTACAGTTACGCAAAATAAAGTTATTACAAACACAAATATTCAAAATATTATTTATTTATAAAATACATTAATTTACATTCAAACTATGTCTCTTACATTATAATTCACATCTATAATACACACTATATGAAATAAAACTATAATTTAATTTACAAAGTTCTTGATAAAATATATCAAAAATAAATACAATTCTTTTTTCTGCTTTTGTCTGGGTTCTCTTTTTCTTCTGACAACTATACTATTTACAACTACCCTTTAAACCTGCACGAGAGGAAACCACCCGCGCTAAGCTACTAGCTTAGTGGTGCTTCAATGATAAAAATTTTATATACATATATTTTTTTGCATGTCATTTATATATTTAACAAATAAGGCATAAAATAAAGAATTATATAAAATCAAAAAAAATTCATCAAACATGTAATATTTAACAATTTTAATTAATATAACATTATCAAATTGACATACTTTAATATTATTATTATTTTTTATTTTTCTTGTACCCATAACACCTATAATCGAACTAACTAATAGGAATAATGAGATTGTCATTACAGGCTTTCATAATATTGTGTCGAGCGCTTTCATAATAATGTCATTACTGGCTCTTATAATATTGTCATTTTTGGCTTAAAAATTTTGCGTCGAGCGTATTTATAAACTTTGTCATTTCCGGCTTTTATATTAGGCACCGAGTGCCTTAAATCCCCTGATTGTCATGTCAAACTATTCTCTATTCTAGTTCTAGATTAGATATTTTAGGGTTTAACTATTTTTATATTAATTCACATTATTTTCAAAAATTGATAATTTTACTAAATTTTCCCCAAAAAGCTTATTTATTTTTGTTCTTTGTTCTCATTGTTATTGCATTAGCATCTCATATATAAATATTTTATTGAATATTTATAATTACCATTAAAGTGAAAATTCACATTATTTTAATGATTTCATACCATTTAATCTCATTACCATATAAAACATTTAAAACCAACACTGAACCATATTATGACAAACCACATTCACATGACACATTAAAACATAATTTCATACCATTAAATCATATGTAAGATTTTTATCAATGAAGCACATATCTAATCAGCCTTGATCTTCCCTTAATCCTTCTTTTGCTCCCCTTACTAGTTAGCTTTCTCCTTGCCTTTGTTACCCTCTTGAGGTTCTCTCATTGATTCATTGGGTTTTCCTACACAACCAATACCATATCTCAATCTTGTCATCCATTTTCAAAGTTTTTCACGTCTACATAATATTCTAATACTCCTAATATATTATACACCTTAATTTAGCCAAAATGTACTAAGGTTAAACTTCCCTCTTAATGTGTCATGGCTATCAAAAAACCTTATCATAGTTCCCAATTCATTTTCTTCAAATCAACACTCAATTCACATTTCACTTATCACCGATTGTGTTGTTCCTACGTTAATTTCAATTTTCTCCAAATTAACTTAACCAAGGCAGCCCCTCATTCCTCCATTAAAGTTACCTTTCTCTAGTTTTTATGTCATAAAACAATTCACTAACATCAATTATCATTAATTCAAAGTTTAACTACACTTTCATCAACTAGTTGTCAACTTTAAATTTCTAGTTCCAATCTTGCAACATAACCTCAATCTATCAAACCTAATCATATGTATCATCCTTATGGGCCTTAAATGAAAGAAAAAAGGTTGAATTTAAGAAGAATTAACTCACCTTAAGGGTTCTCCAAGTGGACCGAAATCTTTCCCAAATTGCTTCCTTTAATTTTCTTCTTTCTTCCGTCCCTTTTGCTCCTTTGCTCCCTTTATAGTAAGAATTCTTTAATTTTGATTTTTCCTCTCTCAAAACTAATTTCTTTCCTCACTTTTTCAAGCTTATATTGAAGCAAAAATGGAGGTTTATAGAGGCTATGGTGGATGGCTAAAGAGAGGAGAAAATAAGATGAAGATGACTTAGATATTTTGGGTGCAAGAATGGAGAATTCCTCCCTTTTTTGACTTTTATACTATGATTAAGGAATGGGCCCTATTAATTAAACTTAATCCTAATTCTTATTGGTTCATTAATTTAATTAATCTTGATTAACTTTTAAACTTTAAAAATTTCCTTATTTGCCACATCTTCCTCCATCTTCACAGTTTTCCCCCAACAATTGCCATAATACCAATTTTATCCATAGAAAATATTATTTTTTTTCTAATTCTATCACTAATCTTTTTAATTCCCAAATAATAATACCTGTTGAACCTTGAGGGGTATTTTCATCATTTTGATGCTAACAAATAAAATAGCAATAATGTATTTAACATACTTATTTTATAAGTTTATTGAACAGGGTATGGAACATGATAGCAAGAATGGAGAATGGAAGACTAATCTTAAAAAGACAAAAAATGGAGAAATAGCATGTTCATGCCCGCGACCTTATACGTCATGCCCTTGATGAAGCTTAGCACCAACTATCCAACATTTAAATTTCACAGCCATGAAGAATGATAGCAACCATGAATGATCATATCAGTCACGATCGTGAAAGAAAGTCACGCTCGTGAGAAGACATGACAAATTCTTCCAGAAAGCTTCATGCCTAGAGTCACTACTTGGACCACGGCTAGGAAGGATGTTCATGCCCATGAAGATATAATGTCATGCCTGTGATCAAACACTTCAAATCCTTCCAGAATGCTTCACAGCCAAAGTCTCCACTCCAGCCACGGCTTGGAAGAACAGTCATGACCGTGACACTTATACTCACGACCGTGAAAGAGGAAAGAGAAACATGTTAGGCACAAAAATAAGAGTTGGTGCAATGGCTATTTCTGCATTAAATGCAATCAAACGACTATAATTTTCCATGGAAGTATAAATGCAAGTCATTTATGAATCCAGAACAAGAGAATAGCTAATACTTTGAATCAAAATCTTGTTGTAAGCCATTTGTGCATTTGATATTTTCAAAATAAACATTAATTCTCTATGAAAATCTTTTTGCTCATCATTCTCTAAGCATTATAGATTTGTAAGTGTTTCTCTCTGTAATCAACTACTCAAGTGAGTTTGGGTATTTTGGGGTTAAGAGAAGAACACTTGCAAGGGTTATTTTGTGTGAGCCTTTAAAACACAAGGAATTGGTTTATTGTGTGAGCCATTAAAAGACAAGGGATTTCTAGGTTAGGTGTGATCCATTGTTAGAAACACCATAGTTGGGAGTGAGCTTGTAAAACTCCATTGTAATACTTAGTGTGTTAGTGAAACTCCTAATTAAGATTGGGGAGAGAAGTAGGGTTTGTTAACACCCGAACCTCTATAAAAATTCTTATGTCATATCTTCCTATCCTTACTCAACTTAACTTTTCTTTCCGCACTTAAAAGTTAAAAATTTTTAATATCCAATTCAACCCCCCTTCTTGGTTCAATATCTGGGCAACTATAGGTATCAGAGCTAAGTGTCACGCCCCGTGAAGGTTCATACGGGATTTCCCGCACATTTACATTTTCCCACACATATGTAATATTCTAGAAGGCCATTGTAAACAGTTAGATTAAATGGATCGTGGTCATCCATTTCAGTAGGTAGGAATTAATCCTAGCCCTCCATTTGGTAGGTGGGAATCAATCCTAGCCATCCATTTTGGTAGGTGGGAGTTGATCTTGACCATCCATTTGGTAGGTGGGAATCAATCCTAGCCATCCATTTGGTAGGTGGAAGTTAATCCTAACCATCCATCTAGTAGGTGGGAATTGATCTCGTCCATCCATTGAGGAGGTGGAGGCCTATATATACCTTATGTAAATTCATTTGTAATCATTCAATCAATTGAAGCATTCCAAGTAATACAAAGCATTCTTCACAAACTCTTGTGTTCTTGTTTTGTTATTGAATCTTCTCGATCTCTAAGTTCCGTTTTATTCTCTTTGGAGTGATTTTATAGGTTTAGAAGGTAGGCTTAGTGCAACGGACCGTGCTAAGTGCCGCACGATTGCTAGTTGAAGTTTATGGTTGTGACAGTTGGTATCAGAACCAGGTTTGAAGCTTTACTACCTTTGGCATAATGAAGGCTACTGCCCCAACTACACCTAACGTGGAAGTTCCATCAATGGAACGTGGTCATGAGAAAGTTCAGAAACCATCTAAAGAATCTCGAGCCAAGTCGAAAGACATGATTTCTAGCTTGGAAGCATGTGTTGTGAGTGCTCAGGACAACTTGGGGGAGTTGTTCGACCGAGTGGACAACTTGGAGGAATGTTGCAATGGCTTGGAGGCCAAGGATGCAGAGATCCATGCAGCAGTGAAGATGTCCCTCAACGAGCTAGACGGTGGGTTAAGGCAAGAGATTGATGGGCTGAAATCCAAACTTGCCAAGGTACGTTATCTCTTCCAAAGAGAAATTTCCAATGTATTGCTTAGAGTTGAGGATATGGGTGGTGATCTAGCCCTATGCAAACAGGCTATGGCCTCGGGAACTAATACAACCACCATCATTGAGGCCAAGAAAGTGGAAGTTCCCAAGCCAAAGACTTTCAATGGTGCTCGGAATGCTAGGGAAGTTGAGAACTTCCTATGGGGACTGGATCAATACTTTAAGGCTACTGGCATAACGGACCATGCTAGATAAATCCGAACTACTGCCATGTACTTGACTGACACTGCTATGCTGTGGTGGAGACGAAGGCATGAAGATGTCCAACACAGGGTGTGCACAATTGACACCTTTGAGGACTTCAAAAGGGAGTTCAAAAGCCAATTCTTCCCTATAAATGCTGAAGAAGAGGCGAGGGGCCGGCTTCGATGACTAAAGCAGATGGGTAGCAAAAGGGGATATGTGAAGGGGTTCACAACCTTGCTGCTAGAAGTTCCTGATACATCGGACAAAGATGCATTATTCTTATTCATGGATGGTCTCCAATCATGGGCTAATCTTGAGCTTAAACGACGTGGTGTCCAAACTTATCTTCAGCCATTGCCATTGCTGAAAGTCTTTTCATTACTCCTCAAACAAAGAAAGCCAGAGGCCAACTGATAGAAAGTTTTTTGGAGCAAGGAATGGAGGAGGCCATGCTAAGAGTCAAAGCTACAAAAATCACAAAGAAAGCTCCTCATTCAAGCCGCGAGACAAGGGGAAGGAAAGGGAAGAACTTGGTACCTCAAAGCCCCGTGTGACGTGCTTCATATGCGACGGACCGCATTGGGCATGAGAATGTCCCAAAAGAAAGACATTGAATGCTTTAGTTGCTTCCACTCATGATCAAGATAGAAGTGAGGCAGATGAAGGTGCGAAGATGGGATCTTTGCGGTTGCTTAGTGCATTGCAAAGTGCCCCGACGTCCCCCAAGGGACTCATGTTTGTAGATGCAACCATCAATGGAAAAGTCACCAAAGCCCTGGTCAACACAAGTGCATCTCATAACTTTGTTTCGCCAGAGGAAGCCAAGAGACTCAGTCTTAAGGTTGCCAATGGAGGTGGCTCCCTCAAAGTAGTTAACTAGCGGCACAACCTCTCCAAGGAATTGCCCGCAGAGTGAAGGTTGGTCTTGGTGCAAGGACTGGCCAAGTGGATTTATCTGTGGTACCCATGGATGACTTCTCGGTGGTATTCGGCATGGAGTTCTTGGACCAAGTGAGAGCTTTCCTTGTTCCATGTTCAAACTCTATGTGCATTATGGATGGACCAAAGGCTTGTCTAGTACCGACGGAAAGGACCACCAAGCCTACGACCCAAGCGCTCTCAGCACTTCAATTCAAAAAGGGATTGAAGAGGGAGGAAGAGAGTTACTTGGCCATTCTAAAGAAGTATGATGATGATGAAGCATCACCACAGCTAAACTTACCGACGGAGGTGCAAGTTGTCTTGGATGAGTTCCAGGATGTGATGCCGGAGGCGTTGCCAAACAGTTACCCCCAAGGAGGGAGGTGGACCATGAAATTGAGCTGGAGCCTGGAACAAGACCACCAGTAATGAGTCCTTACTAGATGGCAAACTCGGAGTTGGCAGAATTGCGGAAGCAACTCAATGAGCTATTGGATGCTAGTTTCATTAGACCATCCAAAGCCCCATTTGGGGCCCCGATGCTTTTTCAGAAAAAGAAGGATGGTTCACTGAGAATGTGCATTGACTACAGCACTCTAAAAAAGATCACAGTAAAGAACAAGTATCCTATCCCACTCATTGCTGATTTGTTTGATCAATTGGGGAATGCTAGATACTTCTCCAAGTTGGATTTGCGATCGGGATACTACCAGGTGCGCATTGCAAAAGGGGATGAGCTGAAAACTATATGTGTAACAAGGTACGGTGCTTATGAGTTCCTTGTTATGCCATTTGATCTCACCAATGCACCTGCTACCTTTTGCACTCTCATGAATAAACTTTTCCATCCCTACCTCGATCGGTTCATGGTAGTATATCTTGATGATATTGTAATATATAGCCGGACTATGGAAAAACATCTTGAGCATTTGAAGAAGGTATTTGAGGTCCTTAGAGAAAATGAGCTATATGTCAAGAGGGAGAAATGTTCTTTTGCCCAAGATGAAGTGATGTTCTTGGGTCATGGGATAAAGGATGGGAAGCTTATGATGGATGGAGACAAGGTGAAAGCCATCCAAGAATGGGAACCTCCTACTAAGGTCTCCGAGTTAAGGTCATTCCTTGGACTTGTGAACTACTACCGGAGATTCATCAAGTCATATTCAGCAAGAGCAGCCCCACTAACCGATCTACTCAAGAAGAACAATACTTGGGAGTGGACAAACAAGTGCCAAGCCTCGTTTGATGACTTGAAAAAGGCCATTACCGAAGAACCAGTGCTTTACTTGCCAAACCCCTGTAAGATGTACGAGCTGCATACAGATGCTTCAAACTTTGCCATTGGTGGAGTATTGATGCAAGATGGGCACCCGATAGCATATGAGAGCTGCAAGCTCAATGACACCGAACGCCGCTACACGGTGTAGGAAAAAGAAATGACTGCTATCATCCATTGTCTAAGGGTGTGGCGACACTACTTGTTGGGTTCTCACTTTGTGATCATGATAGACAATGTAGCAACTAGCTACTTCCAAACTCAAAAGAAGTTGAGTCCCAAACAAGCTCAGTGGCAAGACTTTTTAGCAGAATTTGACTACAAGCTTGAATACAAGCCCGGTAAGGCCAATGTGGTGGCTGATGCACTAAGTCGAAAAGCGGAGTTAGAAGCTTTGAGTAGACCAAGTAGTCCCTTCCTGGAAAAGATCAAAGAAGGGTTGGAGCATGATGCCCTGGCTCAAAACCTCCTAGTCCTCATCAAAGAAGCAAAGACAAGGCAATTTTGGCAGAGTGACAGACTACTCTATGCCAAGAAAAATCGCATCTACGTTCCTAAGTGGGGGAACTTGAGAAAAGAGATGATAAAGGAATGTCATGATTCACTATGGGCTGGACACCCAAGCATGAAACACACCCTTGCCTTGATCAAGTCTATTTACTATTGGCCTCAACTGCGGGATGATATTGAAGCCTATGTTAGAACTTGTCTTGTTTGCCAACAAGACAAAATAGAGCAGCGTGCACCCAGTGGCTTGCTAGAACCTCTGCCTATTCCGGAGAGACCATGGGAGAGTGTCTCGATGGACTTCATCACTTGCTTGCCAAAATCAGAAGGCTTTGGCAGTATAATAGTGGCCATTGATCGCTTCAGCAAATATGCAACATTCATACCTGGGTCGGCGGATTGCACTGCAGATGAGACTGCACGGTTGTTCCTCAAGCATGTTGTGAAGCATTGGGGAATCCCATCTAATATCGTGAGTGATCGAGACCCACGATTTACTGGGAAGTTCTGGACAGAGTTGTTCAAGCTGCTAGGATCAGACTTAAACTTCTCCACCAGTTTTCATTCGCAAAGCGATGGGCAGACGGAACGTGCCAATGCATTACTGGAGCTGTATCTTAGGCACTTTGTTAGTGCCAACCAACATGATTGGGCTAAGTTGCTGGATGTAACCCAATTCCCTAAACCTTTAAGTTGGCCTCGACCTATACTATGGTTTGTATCGGTGCCACAGTCTGTGCTGGTGCCATACTGTCTGTACTAAGTCTGGGACAATCTCTCTTCATATGGTCAGTAGCTCTATATCTCAAACGCGCTCCAGTCAACCACCAACACTATCCTATATGGGATCTACCACAATGCTTACATATAGCAGAAGTTGGTCTTTTGGAAAATGATGCTGGTGAACTAGTAGATGATGCTGCAGGTCTAAAATGCTGACCCCGCCTACCAGAAAATGTGTGCCCAACAACCTGTGACTGAAATGGTATGGCTACTATCCGCCATTTCCTACCAGATGTCTGAGCCACACTAGCCATTGATTTCTTAGAGAGCTCTTTGGTCTTCAACTTTTTCCTTCTTTCAACACTAATGGCAGAGGATACTAGTGTAGCAAAATCTGTATGCTAGTGAGAAGACACTAAATATCCAATCTCCTCATTAAGACCATCTTCAAATCTACGACATTTATCAGCTTCATCTTCAATAATTCTCATTGCATACTTGCTCAGCTTAGTGAACTCCACCTCATACTCAGCTACTGTCATACCCCTTTACTTCAAATTCAGAAATTCTCGCTTTTTCTCATCAACATAGACTCTTGGCACAAATTTCTTTTTAAACTTTGTCACAAAAAACTCCCATATCTAAGGGTTTGGAGTCTGGAGTTTCGCTAATACCAATTTCCACTAGTCGTAGCCATGCTGCTGAAGAGGGATACTGCATATCTTGTAATACCCACAAATTAGTCTAAATTAGAATAAGTATGTGGTATACATAGAAAACACATGATAGATATAAAAATTTACATAAATTGAATAAATGACTAAATTAGAAATTAAAATAAATTAAATTGATTGACATGATAAATTTGATTAAATTATACCACATAATTAAATTGTATTTTTGGTATAAAAAAATTAAAGATATTAGATATAAGGAAATATGTGAAGATGATGATGATGATGATGATGATGATGATGATGATGATGATGATGATGATGATGATAATAATAATAATAATAATAATAATAATAATAATAATAATAATAATAATAATAATAATTAAAAAAAAATTGAACAGTAAAAAAGGGACACAATAGAGAAGTGAAAAAAGAAAAACAGCAAAATCAAGAGAAAGTGGGGCTGAAGTCAATTAAGACTTCTTTTGGCCATTTGTTTCCAACTTCAACTCTCTCCTTCTTCTTCTTCATCATCCCTTTTCCTTCCTCCATATCACAGGCCAAATCTTCATCCTTTCCTTCATGATTTTCAAGAAAATTCACTCCAAATAAATCTGATCTTGGTAAGTAATATCTTTCCCATTATTATTGTATTATTAGAATTTTTTTTGGGTTTTGTTACTACAAGATATTCCACCTTATTTTTTATTATCTTGTGAATCGAATTTGGGGAAGTGTTAAACATAAAAGTTTTTCATATATGTCTTGTGTATCTGTATGTCATAATTTATTAAATTATTTTGAGTATATGAAGATAAATGATCATTTGAGTGAGACTGGTTCCTGGAAGAGTATCAACAGGATACTCTATAGGTTTTGCTCAATTTCATCATCTTAATGGTTGAATATGAGATTTTTTAAAACATAAAAGTTGTAGATATATATGTTATTGAGGTCTCTAAAACATTTTGTATAAATATCTCTTGTGTAGGTTGAGTTATAGTAAAATGAACTATGATTGTTCCTTGATTGAGTTGGTTTCATATACCTGTACAAATTTAGTACTTTTGTCCTTATATTTGACCTATTTTTATATTGAATTAGCCAAAGTTGAAAACATTAAAGTTTTATTTCTATGTCTTATCTAAATTCCTGTGAAAATATCACTTTAAAATGTCTAGTATTTTGTGAGTTATGAGCTGAACAATTAAACTGGTTGGGATGATACTCTATATTGAACCAGTTATAAATCCTCCAGTATTTGAGAACCTTAGAGATAGAATATGGAAATGAGGTAAAAATTAAAATTTTTCAAAATTAACTTATATAACTGTATAAAATTTTTTAGAATAATTGAAGCTACACATTGAAAGATATTAATTTTTAAATATGGTACCCCGAAACTACCTAAGGGTAGAAAACATAGCAATATTTAAAAATATACCAAAAATTGTGTAATGGTTAAAAAATACTGAAATTTTAGTATCTTTCAGTCCTACATGTTAAATTTAATTAGGATCAAAAATCATATAAATTGGATAAGTTTAGAAAAAGTTATTGATCCAACAGTCCTAAGAGGTCATGTTCCAGCTTAAAACAATTGTAGTTATTTATTTAAACTATATTAAGAATAAATATTTTATCAATATATTAATTATTTATATTTTCGAATTAGGATCTCAACAAGAAGAAGAGCAATAAAATTAGACAAGCTCTAAATTTTAGACTTTAGAAAAGCTCTATTGAGGTTTGTACATATATGCATTTTAGTTTGCCTTGTTGCATGCTTGTGTGTTAATTGAATAAGTTGCATATTTAAATATTGTATTAAAATGTGTAAATATGAAATGAATTGAGTGCTTAATTAATTAAACTTCGCGTTAATGCATGTATAGACATATGAATGAATAATTGATTGATAAAATATAGGAAATTTTGGTTTAAGATTATAATTGTGTGTTAAGGGGTGTGAATGTAAAATATGTAACATAATATATTTTTCAATATGAATTAGTATATGATTGATTAAAAATATGATAATTATTAATGGTAATTATTGAATAATTAGGATAATAAAGAGTGAAGTTAGAAACTCATGTATGACATATGTATTTGATATGAAAAGAGAGGTTATATGGCATACTTGGACTCATAAAGTTATTATAAATTTTGGTTATGTATTAAAATTTTTTTTGGCTTTGATTGTATGGAAAACTAATAAAAATATGCCAATATTACTTAAATGGTTATATATAATACAATATCATATGATTATATGATTTTAAAATTTTATAATCATATTTTCATTATAAATGTAAAGGGAATATTGATTCCAGCAAATTAATATATAAAGAAAATAAATAAGTAATAACCGTAATTGCCCATGTTGCCTAGATATTAAGCCAAGAAGGAGGGTTGAATTGGAGTTTTAAAAATTAAATTTTAAAGTGCAGAAATAAAAATTAATTTTAGGAGGGATAGAGAAATTTGACACAAAGATTTTTATAGAGGTTCGGGTGTTAACAAACCCTACTCCTCTCCCCAATCGCAATTGGGAGTTTCACTACCACACTAAGTGTTACAATAGAGTTTTACAAGCTCACTCCCAACTATGGTGTTTCTCACAATGGCTCACACCTAACCCAGAAATCCCTTGTGTTTTAATGGCTCACACAATAACCAATTTCTTGTGTTTTACAGGCTCACACAAACAACCTTTTATCTTGTGTTTTAAAGGCTCACACAACTAACCCTTACAAGTGTTCTACTCTTAACCTAGAAATACACAAGACTCATTTAAGTAATAAATGATTACAGAGAGAAACACTTACAAATATTTATTGCTCAATAAATGATGAGCAAAAAGATTTTCACAGAGAATAGATATTGGTTATTGAAGTATTAAATGTACAAATAGCTTGTAATAAGATTTTGATTCAAAGTATTTGCTATCCTCTTTTTCTGAATGCATAAATGACTTGCATTTATACTCCCGTGGATAATTATAGCCGTTAGAATGCATTTAATATGCAACTAGCCATTGTACCAACCCAAATAATCGCACCTGACATTTTTCTCTTTCATCCTTCACGGGCGTGACTATGTTTGTCACGGGCGTGACTGTTATTCCAAGCCATGACTGAAGTGGTGACCTTGGTCTTGAAGCTCTCTGGAAGGTTTTGAAACATTGGGTCACGGGCATGACATATTTCTTCATGAGCGTGACAAAATTTATAGCTGTGATCCAAGTGGTGACTTTGGTCGTGAAGCTCTCTAGATGAAATTGTCATGAAGGTTCACGGGCGTGACTTAAATGTGCATTTCACGGTTTTTTGTCTTCCTTCATGGACGTGAACTTCAAATGTTGGTTTTGGTGACGGTTAGCTATTTCACGGGCATGACACATAGGATCAAGGGCGTGAACATGCTACTTAATTTTATCTTTCAAGGATTAATCTTCCATTCTCCATTCTTGCTATTTTATTCCACACCCTGTTTAATAGACTTAGAAAACAAGTATGTTAAATACAATATTGCTATTTTATTTGTTATCATCAAAATTACAGAAATACCCCTCAAGGTTTAACAATCTCCCCGTTTTTGATGGTGACAAATAATCTAGCAATATGTGCTTTTGAGAAGTCTCCCCCTCAAAAGATACTTAGGATAAAAATTGATGAAATGCAAGAATTGTAAAGAATGATGTAGTATTGAGATAAACATTCTAGTTTTTAAGTATATGCAAAGTATATCCAATATGTACCAAAATTCTTTTTAAGGCATGAAGTATATCTAAGGTATATTTAGAGTATATCATGGCATATTCATTTTTTTAACTTGCATTAAGTTATATGCAAAGTATACTTAAGATATATCTAATGTGTATAAAGCTCAATTTCATACTTGCATATTAATTTTGAATCAAATTTTAAGTATTTATAATTTATAATTTCTCCCTACTTAACTCAATGTCAATGTATTTGTAGGTACTTATTTTTGATTCAAAATTCATTTATCTTAATATATTGCTAGGTTCTCCCTCTTTTGTCATCAACGAAAAGAATATAAAGATTAAACCATAAACAAAGCAAATATATTAATAAGAGAAGTACAAACCAAAGGAAATAAAAGTCAAAAAGGAAATTTACAATTTCCTGAAAACAAACAAAAAACAAGTAAATAAACAAGCAAACAAACATATTTAGGCTGCTATCTAGCCTAATACCTAGCCGGATATCCTATCCCTAAGTCGAGCAGCCTCTGCCTCAAGGCTGTCCATCCGAGACTGTAACATCTTGCCTATATAATAGGAATAATCTCATTATATAAGCGGAATGACACAGACAATCTGAATAAACTAGTCTGAATTCAAATTTTTTTATTTAATAACTAAATTGATATTTTTTTTAATATTCAAATATACATATGGATTCAATTATCAAATACATTATCATGTTACATAAATATTATACTTCATTATAACTATCAAAATTAATGGTTTTTACCTTACATCTAACTATATAGATATAATACCAAAATACAACATATGTTCTTAATTATATATAAGACATGTCTAACAAACCCATATGCATGATAATAAAGAAAATGCAAAAATAATATGCATCTGACCCTCAACCAGTTCTGACGTGTCTCCTCTAGTATGGGCTTGTACTTCCTCTATCAACTTCACAGTTTACTACTTGCAAGCTCTAGTTCCTGCGCGGGAAAAACCCACACTAAGCTATTTCTAGCTTAGTGGTATATATAAGTATTTAAGTTTTCCCATGCAGTCACACAAACGTAGGTCATAATAATCATGATATAATTTAAATAAATTATTGCATAAAATTTAGAAATTATTATAATAAAATAAAATTTATGTCCCATTATATTATCATTATATTTGTATCATGACATGAACTGTATATATTCAACCATATGTAATATATAAAATATTAAGCATTATACCTCTTCTCATGTTTCCATAACTCATTTTAATTTAATTGATTTCTCTAAAATTATGATTGTTTAGTTAACTCAAATCTCAATTCATATAAGCATAAATATTTTAACATACAATTACCAAAATGCATGGTAGACAATTCATAATACAGTACGTGCCAACATACATTATACATGGACAACCACATGAATATACAATAGTACCAAATTCATTGATAATATATATATATATATATATATATATATATATATATATATATATATATAACTCAATTATAAATTTAGCTTACCTTTATAAATATTTATAATTCATGCTATTTCACACATTTTATCTTTCAACAAGTACATGTATATCTTTTAATTAATTTATATATAATATTTTAATATAAATAACCCAAATCTCATTCCTGGACTGTCCGGATATAGGGCGTGTATTTCACACATTTTATCTTTCAACAAGTACATGTATATATTTAATTAATTTATATATAATATTTTAATATAAATAACCCAAACCTCATTCCTGGACTATCCGGATATAGGGCGTGTAGTAAGGCCGCTCGCGGAGCCTAAGCACCCTACTCACTATAGTCTCAAGTCAAGAGCGCTTGTGGAGCTTAAGTCTCATGACCGAGTATAATCACATCATCTGTGTACAATTAGGACAGAGGTGCTCTTGGAGCTAATACCACTCTGTTTCTAAACCATATCAATATCGGTACCGTAAATGCCCCCACAATGGTGCACCATCTATCCCTAATTAGTCCACAGGTTGAGAACTGGGCAATTAATGTTATTACTTATTTATTTTCTTTATATATTAATTTGCTGGAATCAATATTCCCATTACATTTATAATGAAAATATGATTATAAAATTTTAAAATCATATAATCATATGATATTCCATTATATATAACTATTTAAGTAATATTGGCATACTTTAATTAGTTCTCTATACAATCAAAGCCAACAAATCTTTTAATACAAAACTAAAATTTATAATAACCTTATGAGTACAAGTATGCCATATAACCTCTCTTTTCATATCAAATACATATGTCATACATGACTTTCTAACTTCACTATTTATTGTCCTAATTATTCAATAATTACCAATAGTAATTATCCCATTTTTAATCAATCATATACTAATCTATATTGAAAAATATATTATGTTACATATTGTAAACCAAAATTTTCTACATTTTATCCGTCAATTATTCATCTCATTCAAATAACACACAAACATGCAACAAGTACAAACCCCAATGGAGCTTTTTTCCAAAATCTAAAATTTGGAGCTTGTCTACTTTTATTGCTCTTCTTCTTTTTGAGATCCTAATTTAAAAATATAAATAATTAATACATTGATAAAATATTTATTATTAATATAGTTTAAATAAATAACTACCATTTCTTATAAGCTGGAACAGGTCCTTTTAGGACTATTGGATGAATAACTTTTTCTACACTAATCTAATTTATATGATTCTTGATCCTGATTAAATATAACATCTAAAACTAAAACATACTAAAATTTTAGAATTTTTGAACTATTACACGATTTTTGGTATATTTTTAAATATTGCTATGTTCTCTACCTTTTGGCAGTTTCGGGGTACCACATTTAAAAATTCATATCTTTCAATATGTAGCTTCAATTATTATGAAAATTTTTATACAGTTATATAAGTTAATTTCAAACATTTTTCATGTTTTCTGCATTTCTACATTCAGTCTCTATGGCTCTCAAATACCAAAGGATATATAACTAGCTTAACATGAAGTATCAACCCGACCAGTTCAATTGTTCAGTATGACATTTTAAGGTGAGACTTTCACAGGAATTTAGATAAGACATAGGAGTAAAACTTTCATGATTTTCACTTTGGCTAATTTGATCTAAAGTTTGGTCAAATACAAGGATGAAGTTACTGAAACTGCACAGGTATATGAAACTAGCTCAATCAAGGAACAATCATAATTCATTTCAGAATAACTCAACCTACACAAGAGAAATTTATAAAAATTTTGCAGAGACCTCAATAACACATATAACTACAACTTTTATGTTTTACAAAACCTCAGATTAAGCCATTAAGATGACCAATTTTTACAAAAACCGTAGGTTATTCAGTTGATATGTCTCCCTGAACCAGTTTCACCCCAATGACCATATCTCTTAAAATACTCAAAAGCATTTAATACAATTTGTCAGAAAGATACATAAGACATAGATGAACAACTTTTATGTTTAACACTTCCCCAAATTCGATTCACAAGATAATCAAAAAAATAAACGAAGTACACTGTAGAACATAATCCAAAAAGTTCTAATAACACAATAATCATGGGAAAAATATTTCTTACCAAGATCAGATTTATTTGGACTGATTTTTGATGCAAATCTTGAAGGAAATGATGAAGCTTTTGGGCTGTGATATGGAGGAAGGAAAAGGGATGATGAAGAAGAAGAAAGAGAGAGTTGAAGTTGGAAGCAAATGGCCAAAAAAAAGACTTCAGCCCCACTTTCTCCTAAATCACGTTTTTGCTCTTTTTTTTTTTCTTCTTCTTCTTTCTTTTCTGCTAACCCATTTTTTTACTGTTCAATTTTCTTTTACTATTATTAGTACTATTATTATTATTATTATTATTATTATTATTATTATTATTATTATTATTATTATTATTATTATTATTATTATTATTATTATCTTTACATATTTCATTATATCTAATATCTTTAATTTTTTTATATCAAAAATACAATTTAATTATGTGGTATAATTTAATCAAATTTATCATGTCAATAAATTTAATTTATTTTAATTTCTAATTTATTCATTTATTCAATTTATTTAAATTTTTATGTCTATCATGTGTTTTCTATGTATACCACATATTTATTTTTAATTTAGACATTGTGGGCGTTACAGAGACTCCATGAAATCTTTGAGGTTCTCCAACCTCTTGTCCATCGAAGCCTGCAGCTGCTCAAATCGTGGTGCCAATAGGTCAACCACCTGTTGCGCCAAATTCAGTGTGAAAGCCGAGGATTGTCCGATGTCCTGCTCAGCCGCTGGAGGTGCTTCCTCAACCCGAGCCCTTTTTTTCTGCTGGATCCCTTAGAGGCCGGCTTTGAAGTCCTCCGTATCTTTGTCTTCCCAAATTATCTCTCCATCAGTGTCTGTGAAGCGGTAGTAAATATTGTTCTCATGAACAATTCTGATAGCCGCTCCCATCTTGATGAAGGACTCGACATCCAATCGTTCTCAAGGATGCCCTAGGATGAGATTGAAGTGATGCTCATCCAGCTTCAAATAGCCAAGCTTCAAGGCCATATGGGTGACATATCCACCAATGAGTATATCTCCTGTGGGTTTGGTGGCAATGGACAGAAGATGGTTTGCAAACCATCTAGAAAGCGCCACCGTGAGTCCTCTTCTAGCCATCTCAAAAAGGAAGAGCTCAGATTTCCGAATGGTCCCATTGCTGTCTCCCCAAGCGAATATGCTATAGGTTATAAACCTATGCAAATATTTGTGCACTGGGGACCGAAGATGAGTGCTCTTTGTCTTCTTGACATCCCAGCCGCAATATGTGCCAAAATGGGTCCATGCTTGAGTCATGAAGAATTCCACTTTGCTGTCATTGAGGATGCCTTTTGAGGGTAGATTAAATAAATGTCCAAATTCAATGGCACTGAGGGTGTTTGGATTGTTGCAGAGTTGGAATTTCACCACTCCAGTTGGAGACACTTGTAAAGTGCTCCGAAATTCCAGTGTTGGCTCCCGTAATGTGGGCTAATGAATGTCCATGAATTCCTTCAAGTGACAGGCCTGGAGTTGCTATATCATTGTTGTTTCAAGCCCAAGAGTGCGGACAGTTTGCCATTCAAAGGACCTCAATGAAAGGAGAGGCCTTTGTTTCAAGGTGGAGTACCGGGGATGGCAATGCTCCGGAATTTTGTTCATGAGGTAATCTGCGTACCTCCTGGGAGCATGAGACTTATTTCTAGTTCCTATTGATGAGCTTGTTTCCATTTGGATTGAAGAAATGAACTTTGTGGAGTTTGGGAAAAGTTTGACAGAAAATTTGAGAACCCTAAAGAAGTATGATTTTTGATGAAGGAATGGACTTTTGATGGTATTTATAGCAAAATTTTGTGACTTGGGGGCCAGAATCTTCAATATCTCATTTAATGTGTGTAAATGAGAGAGGTTTCTAGGAGTTGAAAAGTTGAAATGTGAAAAATAACCGGCTATTTTCTTATATACCCGATGTATTCACGGGCATGAAATATGTGTTCACGATTTGCTGAAGGGGTGTTTTACCCGTGAATAAAGGCGTGAAAATGTTCATGGTTGTGACCTTTGAATGTCACGGTCGTGAATGATGAATGGTCACGGGTGTGAAAGATTGAATTTCACTACTTATGCTCATGAAGCATAGCGTGAACGTCTTTGTGAGTTTGGGGTGAATATGTTCACGGGCATGAAAATACATCACGGGCGTGAACAAGGCTTTTTCACGGGTGTGAATGAAGTCATGAACATTAGCTTCACTACTTGAAGCCGTGAACGATGTCGTGAATCAAGTCATGAATGACACTGCCTCTTTTGGCTATTTAAGTCACGAGCGTGAACATATGTCATGGGCGTGACTTCCCTAAAATTTTTATCAAATAAAATTAAGTCCTAAAAACAAAACTGAATCATTTCTATGAAGATTCTATCCCTTATAACATAAAATTTTCATCAAATTTACTACCTTATATCTAGTGATATGATACAAAATTAAGATTATTACTTTAAGATTTCATATTTTAGCAATCACAAGGTTAATCCATCAATCATACTAAGTTCTCTTCGAATGAAATTAAATATTTCCTCATTTAGAGACTTAGTAAAAATATCTACCAATTGAATTTCTGTGCTTATAAATTTTAATGTAACATCTCCATATTGGACATGATCTCTAATAAAGTGGTGTCTAATGTCAATATGCTTACTTCTTGAGTGTTGAATAGGATTCTTTGAAAGATTTATAGCACTTGTATTGTCACATTTAATAGGTATATGGTTCATATCATGACCATAGTCCTTAAGTCATTGTTTCATCCAAAGAATTTGAGTACAACAACATCCAGCTGCTACATACTCTGCTTCTGCAGTTAAAAGAGCAACTGAAACTTATTTCTTGCTAAACCAAGAAACTAAGCACTCTCCAATAAAGTGACAAGTACTTGAAGTACTTTTTCTATCTAAAAGTCCACCAGCATAGTCTGCATCTGAATATCCTATAATATAGAAGGATGAATTTCTAGGATACCATAAACCTAGATGCAATGATCCATGTAAATATCTTAGAATCCTTTTTACTGCATTTAAATGAGATTCTTTAGGACATGATTGAAATCATGCATACAAGCAAACACTATACATTATGTCGGGTCTAGAAGCAGTAAGATATAAAAGTGATCCGATCATACCTTTATAGAGCTTTTCATTAATGCTCTTACTCTTTTCATCCTTGTCCAATTTTGTTGATGTGCTCATAGGAGTCTTGGCATTCTTGCATCCTTCCATTCCAAATTTCTTAATTAAATCTTTGGCATATATGGATTGGTTGATGAATATGCCCTCATTGCTTTGCTTTATTTGTAAACCAAGGAAATACTTAAGCTCTCCCATCATGCTCATTTCAAATTCCCTAGTCATAACAAATTCTTGACAAAGCAACTCATTAGTAGAACCAAATATTATATCATCAATATAAATTTGAACAATTAGTATATCATGTTTATGCTTTTTAATGAATAATGTGGTGTCAACATTTCCCTTAGTAAAGTCATTTTCTAATAGAAAAGAACTTAGTCTTTCATACCAAGCTCTTGGGGCTTGTTTCAAACCATATAAAGCTTTTGAAAGTTTAAAAAACATGATTTGGAAAATCATAGCTTTCAAAGCCTGGTGGTTGTTCTACATAAGCTTCTTCTTCTATATAACCATTTAGAAATGCACTTTTCACATCCATTTGAAAGAGTTTGAAATTCACGTGAAATGCATATGCTAAAAGTATTCTTATGGCTTCTAATCTAGCTACAGGTGCATAGGTTTCATCATAATCTATACCTTCTTCCTGATTATATCCTTTTGCAACTAATCTAGCCTTATTCCTAGTTATTGAACCTTGTTCATCTAGTTTATTTCTAAATACCCATTTGCTACCTATAATTTGATGATCCTTGGGTCTAGGTACTAAGGTCCATACCTTACTTCTCTCAAATTGGTTGGGTTCCTCTTGCATGACAATTACCCAACTTTCATCATTAAAAGCCTCATCAACATTTTTAGGCTCAATTTGAGAAATAAAAGCAAGGTCAATGACTAAATGTTTGAAATGAGATCTAGTACTTACTCCCCCTTAAGAGATCACCCTTGATTTGCTCTCTTGGATGATCTTTTGACATTCTCCATTTTTTTGGGAGTTCTTGTTCGTTTTCTTCTTAAGTTTGAGGTAGATAATCATTTTGATGTGAATCTTCTTGATCATTTTCTTCTTTTCCATTTTCAAGATCAATTATTTCCATGTTACCTACAACATCATCAAGAACACTACCTTTCACAAGATCAAGTCTACTAGATTCATTAAAGACAACATGCATAGATTCTTCAATAGTTAATTATCTTTTGTTAAATACTCTATATGCTTTGCTAGTTGTAGAGTATCCTAAAAAGATACCTTCATCAGATTTAGAGGCAAAATTTCCAAGGTTGTCCTTGGTATTCAATATGAAGCACTTACATCCAAATACTCTAAAGTATGACATAAAGGGCTTTCTTCCATTCCATAGCTCAAATGAGTTTTTTTTTAAAAGAGGTTTTTGGAAACTCGATTTGAAATATAACATCAGTGTTTGTGGCTTCTGCCCAAAAGTAAGTTGGTAAACCATATTCATTGAGCATTGTTCTAGCCATTTCAATTAAAGTTCAATTTTTCCTTTCAACTACCCCATTTTGTTGAGGTGTCCTAGGAGATGAGAAATTCTGTGAAATGTCATGTTCAAGAAAAAAGCTTTCAAAGTTTCCATTTTCAAATTCTTTGCCATGATCACTTCTTATCTTTGAAATGCAGTACCCTTTTCATTTTGAACTTTTTTAGCAAAGTTTTTGAAATTTTCAAAAGCATCACTCTTTTGAGCCAAGAAAATTTCCCATGTAAATCTAGAGTAATCATCTATGATGACAAATGCATAATGTTTACCTCCTAAGCTAGCAATTTTAGTAGGTCCAAATAAGTCTAAATGTAGGAGTTGAAGAGGTTTTGAGGTACTTACTATGTTTTTGGGTTTGAAGGATGACTTGTGTTGTTTTCCTCTTTGGCAAGGTTCACATGTCTTGCCTTTTTCATATTTGACTCTTGGTAGTCCTTTTACTAGTTCTCCTGTGCTGAGGCTTTGTATTAAGTCCATGTTAGCATGACCAAGCCTTCTATGCCACAGCCAAGATTCATCACTAGTGGTCACAAGACACTTAGAGGAATGGTTAGACAGTTCATATAAGTTTATTATGTATGTATTGACATCTCTATTTCCTTTAAATATTTTTTGACCATCAATAGAGATCACAAGACATTCATTGGAAGTAAAGATTACTTTGTTTCCTTTATCACATAATTGACTAACACTTAACAAGTTATGTTTCAAGCCATCAATAAGTAAGACATCTTTAATAAAAGTAGTACCATTAATACCAATAGATCCAATGCTAATTACCTTACCCTTAGCATTGTTTCCAAAGGTAACTTTACCTCCATCAATACTTTTGATTTCTTTGAAGAGTTCTTTATCTCCTGTCATATGCCTTGAACATCCACTATCTACTAGCCAAGCATTTTTGTTTATTGTGGACTTGAGGCATACCTATAGAATCACAATTCAAGTATAGTTTTTAGGTACCCAAATGAGCTTGAAGAGTTCTTTATCTCCTGTCCTTTTACTAGTTCTCCTTAGCACATGAAGATTCCTAATAAGCCTTCCTTATCCAATAATGTTTATTTATGTGACCCATTTTCATACAATAATTACATTGTTTTGGTCTAAACTTGCTCTTTGGTCTTACAATATTTTTGAACGCCATATTTTTATCAAACTAATTATGAGAATAATGACATGCACAGTCATGATTAATTGATTCTTTTCTAGATGCATGCTTCTTATATATAAAGGCATGATTATTCTTTTTATGTATAGAAGATTTAATATGCTTATTCCTTGGTGTTGTTTCAACAAGTGTGGAGATGCAAGGTTCATTTGACTTAATAAAGATGGTTTTGTGAGAAGATGCTAATGTGTCCTTAAATCCTAGACCATGTCTAATTAAGGGTGATCTTTGAGACACAATGAGAGTATTTAAACTCTCTTTACCTTTGTGAAATTTAGAAATAGAATTTCTAAGTTCCTCAACTTCATTTTTCAAAGTATCATTTTCTTTAAGTAAAGAAGCAGTTGAGGGTCTTGATGAATATTCATCTAATGACTTTTTGAGAGATTCATTAGATGATTTAAGCTTTATGTTCTCCTTTTCCAAAACATTTATTTTATTTTTTAAATTTGAGATGTTATTTCTATAAGTACTGAATTTACTTCTATATTTTTCTAATTCTAGATTCAATTCTTCTATAAGGCTTTACTTATCATCTTCATCATCATCACTATCATTATTATTATCATTATCACTACTATCATTGTTTAAAGAGTATGAGTGTAGTGATCTTACCTTATTCGAGACGTGATACTCAAAAGGCATAAAACATAGGTTGACTTCTTTGCTTTCATTATCATCTCTTTCACTTGAAGAGCTTTCGTCATCTCGTGTGGCTTTGTGACCTTTCTCCCTATTGTCTGTTTGGTATTTGCTCTTATGTTTCTTGAGCCTTGGACATTCTGGTTTGATATGTCTTTTCTTTCCACACTCATAGCACTTTATCTCTTCCTTATTATTTTGTGCATAATTTGAAGTTTGTTTGAGGTTTCTTTGCCTGAATTTTCTGGAGTTGCTCATTTTCTTCTCAATGATTCTTTTTAGTCTTCTTGAAAGCATAACAATGTCCTCATTTTCATCATCACTCATTTCTTCATCATCTTCACTTTCTTCTTGAGATTTTGAAGTAGAGCCTTTGAGTGCTAAGGGCTTTCTTTTCTCTGGCTCTACTTTAAGCTCTCTATCTCTTTTCACTGCCATTTCATGTGTGAGAAGTTTGTCAATCAGCACATCAGTATTCATGATGCTCATGTCTTCATTTGCTTCTTCTATGCCAGCAACTCTTGAGCCATAGTCTTGAAAAGGATGACTTCTCAAGATTTTGTTGTATACATCTTCGAGACTCAGATGCTTCCCAAATTTCCTCATTCCATTTATAATGGCTAGAAGGTGGTTGGTCATGTCAGTGATTGACTCATTGGATTTCATCTTGAAGAGCTCATATTCTGAGGAAAGAAGTTGAATCTTCTTGGATTTGACTTGCTTAGTTCCTTCATGATAATTTTCCAATGTCTTCCACATATTGTATGTTGTTGGGCAGTGTTGTATCCTTCCACATTCTTCAATAGATAATGAGCTTGATAGGATTGTCATTGCCTTCTTGTTTTTGAAATTTGCTCTTCTTTAAGGCTCTGTCCAATCATCTCTTGATAGGATTTCTTCTTCACCATCGGCTCCTCTTCTGGTTGTTGGTGTCCATTCTTTTCGTACACTATCCCAGACTTCAATTCCTTCACTATCCAGGTATGTCTCCATCCGAAACTTCCAATGGGCATAATTTGCTCCATCAAAGTAAGGTTTGAGACTTTGGAATCCTTCACTGGCCATATCTTAATCTTTACTAGCTCTTTTTAGGCTTCGATGCTAGACTTAGCTCTAATACCAATTGTTGCCCAGATATTAAGCCAAGAAGGGGGGTTGAATTGGAGTTTTAAAAATTAAACTTTAAAGTGCAGAAATAAAAATTAATTTTATGAGGGATAGAGAAATTTGACACAAAGATTTTTATAGAGGTTCGGGTGTTAACAAACCCTACTCCTCTCCCCAATCGCAATTGGGAGTTTCACTAACACATTAAGTGTTACAATGGAGTTTTACAAGCTCACTCCCAACTATGGTGTTTCTCACAATGGCTCACACCTAACCCAGAAATCCCTTGTGTTTTAATGGCTCACACAATAACCAATTCCTTGTGTTTTACAGGCTCACACAAACAACCTTTTATCTTGTGTTTTAAAGGCTCACACAACTAACCCTTACAAGTGTTCTACTCTTAACCCAGAAATACACAAGACTCACTTGAGTAATAAATGATTACAGAGAGAAACACTTACAAATCTTTATTGCTCAATAAATGATGAGCAAAAATATTTTCACAGAGATTAGATATTGGTTATTGAAGTATTAAATGTACAAATAGCTTGTAATAAGATTTTGATTCAAAGTATTTGCTATCCTCTTTTTCTGAATGCATAAATGACTTGCATTTATACTCTCATGGCTAATTATAGCCATTAGAGTGCATTTAATATGCAACTAGCCGTTATACCAACCCAAATAATCGCGCCTGACATTTTTCTCTTTCATCCTTCACAGGCATGACTATGTCACGGGTGTGACTGTTCTTCCAAGCTGTGACTGAAGTGGTGACCTTGGTCGTGAAACTCTCTGGAAGGTTTTGAAACATTGGGTCACGAGCATGACATATTTCTTCACGGGCGTGACAAACTTCCTAGCTGTGATCCAAGTGGTGACTTTGGTCTTGAAGCTCTCTGGATGAAATTGTCATGAAGGTTCACGGGTGTGACTTAAATGTGCATTTCACGGTTTGTTGTCTTCCTTCATGGCTGTGAACTTCAAATGTTGGTTTTGGTGACGGTTAGCTATTTCACGCGCGTGACACATAGGATCACGGGCGTGAACATGCTACTTCCTTAATTTTATCTTTCAATGATTAATCTTCCATTCTCCATTCTTTCTATTTTATTCCATACCCTGTTTAATAGACTTAGAAAACAAATATGTTAAATACAATATTGATATTTTATTTGTTATCATCAAAATTTCAAAAATACCCCTTAAGGTTTAACAGCCCAGTTCTCAACTTATGGACTAACTTAGGGATAGATGGTGCACCGTTGCAGGGGCATTACGCTATCATTATTGATATGGTTTAGGAACAGGGTGGTATTAGCTTTGAGAGCACCCCTTTCCTAATTGTACACAGATGATGTGATTATACTCGGTCATTAGAGTTAAGCTCCGCGAGCGCTTTTGACTTGAGACTATAATAAGTAGGGTGCTTAAGCTCCGCGAGAAGCCTTACTACACACCATATATCCGGACAGTCCCGGAATGAGATTTGGGCTATTTATATTAAAACATTATATATAAATTAATTAAAAGACATACATGTACATGTTGAGAGATAAAATGTGTAAAATAGCTTGAATTATAAATATTTATTAAGGTAAGTTAAATTTATATTTGAGTTATATATATATTATCAATGAATTTGTAATATTGTATAATCATGTGGTTGTTCCTGTATAATGTATGTTGGAGTATTGTAAACTGTATTACGTATTATCTACGATGCAATTTTGGTAATTGTATGTTAAAATATTTATGCTTATTTGGATTGAGAATTGAGTTAACTAAACTAACATAACTTTAGGGAAATCAATTAAATTAAAATGGGTTATGGAAACATGAGAGGAGGTAGAATGCTTAATATTTTATATATTACATATGGTTGAATATGTGCAATTAATGTCGTGATACAAATATAATGATAATATCATGGAACATAAATTTTATTTTATTATAATATTTTCTAAATTTTATGCAATGATTTATTGAAATTATATCATAATTATTAGCTAAATGAAGTATACATTCTTTTTTACGAAAAATATTACAGATACCTAAAATAAAGTTATTACAAACACAAATATTCAAAATTTTATTTTCCATCTAATATTAGCTTTGATTGAAGAAAAAAAAAAAAAAGAAGAACAATGGGGGGAAGGAGAGTCATGGCCACAAGGAGAAGAAGAGAGAAGTTTGTTTGTTTTAGATGAGGAAGAAGAAGAAATAAATGACCAAAAAGTAGAATTTGACTTTTATAGTTGAATTAGATGGGTGCTTAAGATTAATGGATAATTTTGTCCCTCATTGGTTCATTAACTTAAATCACTCTTACTTTATTTTAATTCAAAGAATATTTCTATCCTTAGATAAATAATATTCCATTTTTATGTCTTCTTAATGTATATGTGCCAAAAACATTGCAATTTCCAATTTCGTTCAGCGAAAAATTATTTTTTTCCAAATTTTAATTCCAAACTTCAAAATTCTAAATTAATAATGTCCAAAATATTTTTCTCATATTTTATTATCATTTTAATTTTTTTCTTTCATGTCCAAATATAGACCCTAATCGGTTAGGCGCACCGGATTTCGGTCAACCGCGACCGTGCCCTAAATTATCGGGCATTACACCATATCTCTCAGGAATAGTGCATATCCAACGTGAGCTATGAAGTGCTTGTGTTCCAGAAGGTTTAGTGGTTACTTCATCTATATGAGTAACTAATTTAGGTTATATCAATTGATTTGTATCTGTTTGAGCATCTTCAACTTCATAAAGTTCAATCTTACTCCCACTGCAGCGCACGGGGGCCCATACGGGCCAGTGACCTTCCCAAACTATTTTTCCGTGTGATCTCATCTTGATTCATCCCAAAATAATTCTCTCATATTTTGGATCCTATCCAAGACCATTTTACTCATTCTCCATATCTTCAATGTGTGTGACCCATTAGATTCCCAGTTATGTTGGCCACTTAAATTAAAAATTAATTTAAGTAAATCATGAGTGGTATCTAGCAACACATCATGACCCCTAATTGACCGGAAAGTCAGGGGTTTGACTACGAACATTTCCATAGATAATTTCCGTACAATTATTCCTTTCACCATTCTATACCATACTTGGTTCAGAGTATGGACATGTGTCAACTCCCATTCTATACCATACCTCTGATACCAATTGTTGCCCAAACAATCACCAAGAAGGGGGGATGAATTGGTGGTAAATTTCAATTTTTGATAAGGCTAGTAATTAGGAAGTATTTAAAAGGTATAAGAGATTAAAAAAAAGTCACAAGATTTATAGAGGTTTGGGTGTTAACTAACCATACATCCTCCCCCCATTGTCAATTAGGTATTTCACTAACTCAACAAGAGTTACAATTGAGTTTTCACTAGTTCACTCCCGACTATGGTGTTTTTCTTTCTTGGCTAACACCTAATCCAATTCCCCTTGTGTTTTAATGGCAAACACAGTAACCAAATCCTTGTGTTTTATGACTCACACAATAGCTCTTACAAAACATAAGTGTTTAAGCTAATAATTCAACCAAAAACACTCACAATGAATGTAAAGAAGTTGAGAATTAAAATTTGTTAGAGTATCATCAATGGCCTTTTGGTGGGGTATTTGTAGTGTTTACCCATCATTAGCCATTACAAATAGAGCCACAACTAACATTCTAAAAACTTTGCATTAAGTGTTATCTATAGAGGCTAATTCACGATTGCAAAATATATTTTGTAGTCATAAAATGTGATTGATTATTGGTCTTTGAAATGTGGCATAATATGTCTCATTCCTACCTCAACTGTTATATTAGGTGGCAATTCACAGTCATATCATCCTTTTGTGATTGTGAGATGCCCTTTCATGGCTGTCTTCGTAGTCCTACATAAGACAAAAACCATTTTGGAACTTGGAGGAATTTTTGACATGGATAGTTTGTGGTTATAGATGTAGATTTGTAGTCACAAAATTTAAAAGTGCATACCCCTCTTAAAACCTTGAAGATTCATGGGGCACATGGTGGCTTCTAATTAAGGCAAACTTACAACTGTTATATACATATGTCACAAAAGCTTGCTTCACAGGCGATCTCGCTAGCGCAATTGACATTACAAACCATTTTGGAACTGTGGACAACTTATTTGATTCCATTATTGGTCGTAAATTCACACTTGTCATGATGATGATTCTAGCAACCTAGATGTAAAATAGAACATGTTAGAATGTAAATAAAATGCATGTTTATTAGGTCTTTAATAATCACATTATGACTCCCACTATTTTATTGCGAATCCATAGCCCTCACTATGAACCCCAGAGAACTTATATGAAAGTTCTCCTAGTGGGTCTTTATCCAACTAGCTAAGAATAACCTTGAGGCAACTCAACAAGTTATCCTTAGTTTGGTTGGTAGGTATCTAATCCATACCAATTGCATTATTCATGCAACTATCGAATCTTGTGTTATCAACTTATTTATGTGTGCACATATATTGGGCTATCAACTCTTGATATGTGTACATCTCATGTATACAAACCCAACTTCGCCTCTAATACACATTAACCTTGGCACAAATCCAACAAGTTAATAATATCAGTTAAGTTTAAACCATTAATCGTGAAATCTAATTTCAGTGGATTGAACATATTCTTATAGAGTGGGCTTGAGACAACTCAACAACCCTAACTCTAGAAGAACTCTGGTTCTCCCTATATTAATAGAAGGCGTATGACTTAATTGTTTATTTAGCGAGAGATATCTTTGTTAAGTCTTATCAAGCTATTATTTCATGCTTTTATATATCATACATTCATCATATGGATATATAAAGATAATTACATTAACTATATGGTATGATTATGGACATACTAAAGTCAATCTCTTGAGCCAAAAATAAATTGACTAGGTCTTACCTAGGTATATGCACGAATTTACAATCCAAAATAGAAATTAAATTCCTATTTTTAAGTCTTCTTGTTTATGGTATCACTTCCTTTGCTTCTTGCTCCTTTGTATTTTCATTCTATCATAATCCTATGTAATCTAATTACATATTTCAAATTATAAAAAACCTCAACTTACATTGGAAGGGAGTAAGATGAGAAGAGAAATACATAAGAAAGAAATAGAGGTAGGGAGACGCATGCCTTATTTACCATAAAATAAAACAATTTCAATCATGCTCAATCACATTAGGCCTAAGTCGATAATCATTCATCATGTCTTTTCATACACCCCTAACATGCATTCTTTAATGCACATAAAAATGATAATTTTAGATTTTAATTTGTAAATTGATTGAACGCTTGAACCGAAATTATCTATTTGTATTCTTTCGATTAATTTAATTTTGTATATTATTTTAAAGTGGAATTTAATATTTAATCAAATTAAATTAAATTTCATATTTCCATAATTAATTCAAAATAATTATCCTTAAAATCATAATATTATGATGTTAAAATTAAACAATTTAATTTTAATATACATACCAATTTCTAGTCATACTAAAATTACAATTGCACAACTTAAATTAATTTAAAATTAATTTCCAAAAATTCTAAAAATTTCCAAAACTTCAAATCATCATTCTAGTCATCTTTAGATCAACTAAAGTTCATGAAAATATTTTTGGCACAAGCCAAAATTACTAAGACAAACAAACTAACACACTTAAACGTTTGAAATATTGTTTTCTTTAAGCAAGGATTTAGTTGAGGGTCTTGCAGAGTACTCAAAATGACTCATTCGACATCAAGAATTTTTTAAATTTTAAATACTTACAAAATAATTTTAACATTAATCTAATATCAAAATAACATATTTTTAATTATATAAAAAATATTTCAAGGTGCTGGAAATAAAATAAAAATATACTAAAAAAATCAAACAAAACATCCCCACCGAGTATTCTAAAACAGTCTCATTTTTGTGTTTGTTTGAATAATTAATTAAAATAATTTTTAATTAATTATTGGATAATTTCAAAGGCATAAACATATTCTCAATATGTCTAAATAATTTTTTTCATAATCAAATTCTAAGAGAAATATAAATAGCCCCACCAATTAAGCCAAACAACAACACATGTTCATAAACAATGTAATTTTAGGCATTTTTTAAATAAATCTGAAGTTAATTATTTAAACCACATTCAAATCATTTTTAATCAAAATAATCATCCTTAATCATCTCATGATCAGATTAGAGAAAGAAAAATGTGTAAAATATATTTTACAAATTAATTTCAATTTTTCAAAACATATTAATCCAAAATCATCAATAACATGCAATTCTATTGCACTTTCAATTAAAATTAATTTTAATGGACACAAGGGGGCTCTGATATCACTATTGGATTTTGAAGAATGAATCATATTCATAAATACAGTGGAAAAATATAATTTTCAAAACCCGAAATAAAAGATCATACTTGTGTAATTAAAGAATGAATCAGATTCATTATGATATTTCCACTCCTGCCAAAGATTCCCAAGTAATGACTCTGACAAGAGATCATGGGTATACACTCCTTCTATCCGGTGTGGTGAATCCTTTGTTGGTTACCCAATTACCTTCGAATATCTCAAGTTGTATCCAATCACTACTCTATGAGCAACCTCCCTGAGGCAATAAAGAATAGTGTCAAAGTAAAGAATCAATATTCAAGATATCCTTAAGTACCTCAAGTCTAAGGATACTTGCACCATTGCTAGGATGAGACTATCACTGACATTTGAATAGATTATCAATATGATTGTCTCATAGCTGGTCATCCAATGTACTTAGATACACTTAGCAAGCATCCACATGTTAACTCTAAACATCTTATGATTATAGATTATGAAATCTACTACTCGATCCAATCAAGGAGTGTAACATGTGTTAGTCTATTCGGATTAATAATGTCCCATCTCATTAATCCAATGATTAGGGATAATTTTGATACTAACATAATTACACATGATAAGAATCTCAATATCATGATCTCATCATGATTTCCTTCATGTTATGTTATGTATCAAGGGCTTCATTAATTGATTTAAGATCACTTATCAATTCATATATCAAATGAACATCAAATTAATGAAAAAGTCTTTTATTAATCAAATAAATTTGTACAATAAGTGTTAAAGGTGATTGCCTTTAGGGCACTCCTCTAACAGTTGTTTCTCTACTTCATTTATGAATTCTTTGAACTTTTCAAAAGTTTCATATTTGTATTTCATAAGATACACGTACCCATATTGTGAGTAGTCGTCGATAAAAGTAATGAAGTAGATGAAACCACCTCTGGCATGTGTGGACATCGGACCACATACATCCGAATGCATGAAGTCTAAAAGCCTGTTAGCATGTTCGCCCTTTCCCTTAAAGGGTAATTTAGTCATCTTGCCTAATAAGCAAGATTCACGTGTCATATGATTTATAATCAAATGACCCCAAACTACCACTCTCGTGTAGCTTAGCCATGTGTTTCTCACTTATATGACCAAGGCAACAATGACATAAGTAAGATGATTTTAACATATTTTGTTTTTTCCTTTTATTATCATTGATGTTAAAAACTAGATTTGACATATCTAATATGTATATCCCATTACATAATGTACCGTTAGCATAAAGAATATCATTCAACATAATAGAACAACAATTGTTACTAAAAGCTAAATAGAAATCATCTTTATTTAAACTAGATACATAAATAATGTTTTTAGTTAAAGCAGGTACATAAAAACAATTATCACAATTTCCTATGGCTAATGCAGCAACCCTTTCTCCATTTCCAACGCGTATGTCTCACTCTCCCTTATTAAGCTGCTTACTATTCCTTAGGCCCTACGTATCAGTGCAAATGTGTGAGCCACAACCAATATCTAATACCCATATATTATTATTGGACATAGTATTAATCTCAATGAAAAAAATACCTGAAGTAGATAGGGCATCATATGCCTTCCTCTTCAAAGTCTCCAAGTAGGTCTTGCAGTTTCTCTTCCAATGGCCACCCTTGCCCCAGTGGAAACATATTCCCTTTGGGGTAGTCTCATTGGCCTTCTTCTTGGTCACACCTCCCTTAGGCTTCAAGGAAGACTTTCTAGAACTAGAAGACTCCACCAGCATTACAGTCTTACTATCCATCTTGACAGATGGCTCAGCTATCTTGAGCATATTGATTAGTTCAGGAATAGTTAGGGAGATTTGGTTCATCATATAGTTAAGCACAAAATGTGAAAAAATATCGGATAAACCAGTTAGAATTAAGTCAATACTTAATTCACGATCCATCACAAATCCCAAGGTGGCCAACCTCTCAATATAGCCATTCATCTTTAGTGCATATTGCACTAGATATATCCCCTCAACCATCTTAGCACAGAAGAGCAACCTTGAAGTTTCAAACCTTTTAGAACGTGTTTGCTCATCAAAAAGCTCTCTTAGATGGTAGACTATGGAATTAGCATCCATAGCTTCATGCTTCTTTTGCAGCTCAGCTAACATAATAGCAAGCATAATACAGCTTGTCATCTCACTATCATCAAGATGTTTTTGATATGCCTTCTGAACATCTTCAGAAGCATTAGCAGCAGGAGGATTTGAGAGTGACTCATCTAGGACATAGCCAATCTTTTCGGATTTGAGAACTATTCTCACATTCCTTAGCCAATCCAAAAAATTAGGCCTAATCAATTTGTTTAACTCCATTAGTGATCACAAATTCACACTTGTCAACATGATGATGATTCTAGCAACCTATATGTAAAATAGAGTATGTTAGAATGTACATAAAATTGCATGTTTATTAGGTCTTTAATAAATCACAATATGGCTCCCACTACTTTATTATGAATCCATAGCCCTCACTATGAACCCGAGAGAACCTATATGGAAGTTCTCTTAGTGGGACGATATCCAACTAGCTAAGAATAACCTTAAGGCAACTCAATAAGGCATCATTAGTTTGGTTGGTAGGTATCTAATCCATACCAATTTCATTATTCATGCAACTATCGAATCTTGTGCTATCATCTAATTGATGTGTACACATACATTGGGCTATCAACTATTTACATGTGTACATCTCATATACACTAACCCAATTTTGCCTCCACTACACATTAACCTTGGCACAAATCCAACAAGCTAATGATATATGTTAAGTTCAACCCATTAGTCGCGAAATCTAATTTCAATGGTTTAAACATATTAATCGTAACACCCTCTTATCCCACTTTAGTTCAGCAAGGGTAAGTGAGCATTACCTGACTATCTATCTTAGAAAATTCTCTACATGAAGTATAAATTTTTTTTTTTTTTTGCAAAAATTAATCAACACTAAAACTCAAAATTTTATTTATTTATAAAATATATTATTTTACATCCAAACTGTATCCCTTACATTAGTTTTACACATCCTCAATACATACTAGATGAGATAAAACTATAATTTAATTTACAAAACTTTTAACGTCATATACCAAAAATAGTCCAAAGCTTTAAGTCGTTTTTCATCCAGGTACCCTTCTTCTTCCGACAACTATATTATCTACAGCTATTCTTTAGAACTTGCGGGAGAGGAAACTACCCGCGCTAAGCTACTAGCTTAGTGGTGCTTCAGGGATAAAAATCTTACATACATATATTTTCTTGCATGTCATTTCATAATTTCACAAATAAGACATAAAAGAAAAGAAATACAAAAAATCAAAAAATTATATCACACATTTAATATTTAGCAATCTTGATTTAACCTAACATTATCAAAATGACATACTTTTACATTATTGTTATTTTCATTTTCTTTGTGCCCATAATACCTATAACTGAACTAACTAATAGGAATAACGGGGTTGTCATTACCAGCTTTTATCATATTGTGTCAAGTGCCTTTATAATAGTGTCATTACCGACTTTTGTAGTATTGTCATTACTGGCTTAATAACTTTGCGCTGAGCGCATTTATAGAATTGTCATTACCGGCTTTCATATTTTTGCACTGAATGCCTTTAATCCCCTAATTGACATGTCAAACTATTCTCTATTCTAATTCTATGTTAGATTTCTTAGGGCTTAACATTTTTTTTATATTTACTCCCAACATTAAGATTATTATTCACAATATTTCCAAAAATGATAATTATACTAAATTTTCACTTGTATGTTTATTTATTTTTCTTATTTGTTTCCATTATTATTGAATTAGAACCTCATACATAAATAATTTATTAAATATTTATAACTACAATTAAGGTCAAAATTCTCATTAATTAACATATGTATTCATCACACCATATGCAAAATCTCAATCTGTCAATTCATTGTTTATGATAGATTTCGGCCCTCATTTTGGGCCTCATTTTTAGCCCATTTATAGTTCGAATTTGAATTTATGGCCTTCTATTATTTTGTAACTTAATGTCTCATATTTCATATGCATCAAAAACCATCCAAATTCGTTTTTTCTAGCTAAATTTATGGTCATTTTACTGAAAGGCATTCTATTAGTTTTTACTTAGTATTTTCTATGATTTTGTGTCCCATTTTTAGCCTATTTGCAATTACAATTTGAACTTAGGTCCATAATGAATGTTTTAGTCTTATGAGTTCACTTTCATTTCCAACTAATTTCATCTCAATCTCATTACCAGAACATTAGTTATAATCAAAATTGTCAAGACTGCTCCTAGAATTCTACAGCAGAGTCATCAATTGGCACAAACCTATCTAATAAATACATCCATCATATGCATTTATTTTTTTTTTACCAAAATTTCCAAAATCACAATTATGTTTCCGTATCTTAATATCTTCACATGATCTAGTCTCATTACCATAAAAAAAAAAAATCAAAAGTAAATATCAATCACATTCCATGACAACTCACATTCATATCAAGCATAAACACATAATTTCACACATTTAGATGACATGTAAGATTTTTATCAATGAAGCACATACCTAATCAGCCTTGGAGCTTTCCTTTTCCCTTCTTTTACTTCCCTCACTAAATATCTTTCTCTCTGCCTTTGTCACCCTCTTAAGAGCCTCTCTTTTGCTCACTTGATTTTCCTACACAATCATACCATATCTCATTTCTATCATCCATTTTCAAAACTTTTCATGCCTACATAAAATCCTAATGCTACTAATATGTTTTATACTTTATTTTAGCCAAAAATTAATAAGGTTAAACTCCTTTTTTGATAGGTCATGGCTGTCCAAAAATATTATCATAGGTCCCAATTTATTTTCTTTAAATTAACACTCTATTCACACTTCACTCATCACCAATTGTCTTGCCCCTAGGTTAATTTCAATTTTCTCCAAATTACTTTAACCAAGGAAGCCCTTCCTTCTTCTATTAGAATTATCTTTCTTTAGTTTTTATGTTATAAAATAATTAATTAACATCAATTATTATTAATTAAAGGTTTGGCTTCACTTTTCTTCAATTAGTTACCAATTTCCAATCCTAAGTCTATTCTTGCCCAATAATCTTAATCTACTCATTCTAATCATATCTATCATCCTTATGGGTCTCAAATGGAATGAAAAATATTGAATTTAAGAACAATAAACTTAGGTTTATGGAGTTATAGGGCTGGCTGAATCTGCCCCCAAGTCTCCTCCCTTTTCTTTTCTTCTTTCTTCCTTCATTTTTGCTCCTTAGCTCTCTTTATGGCAATAACTCTTTAATTTTTTGGCTTTTCTCTCTCAAAACTTATTTTTTTTTCTCTCTTTTTTCAAGCATTAAATGAAGTAAAAATGGTGGCTTTTGGCATCATAGGTGGACAACACAAAGAGGAGAAAAAAGGAAGAATATAAGTTCGATATTTAGGTGGAAGAATATAGAATTTCTTCCTCTTTTTGACTTTTATACTAAAATTAAGGAGTGGGCCCCATTAATTAAACTTAATCCTAATTTCCATTAGTTCATTAACCTAACTAATTTTGATTAACTTTTAATTTTTTAGAAATTCCTCATTTTCTACCAAATTCCTTATCTTCACAATTTTTTCCCCAACAATTCCAATAATACCAATTTTGTACGTAGGGTAATTTTATTTTATTCAATTCTAGCACTAATCTTTTTAATTTCCAAATAATAATACCCTTAATTATTTTAACTTATTATTTGTCATTTTTTATGGGTCCAAATTTAGACTCCTATTGAACCAACACACCCCATTACGGTCATGTGCAATCAAGGCCTAAATCACCAGATGTTGCAGAGCTTGAGACAACTCAACAATCCTAACTCTAGAAGAACTCTGGTTCTCTCCATATTAATGGAAGGCATAAGACTTAATTATTTATTTAGCGATGGATTTCTTTGTTAAGTCTAATCATGTTTTATTGCATACTTTTATATATCATACATTCATCACATGGATATATAAAGATAGTTATATTAATTGTATGACATGATTATAGACATATTAAAGTCAATCTCTTAAGCCAAAATAAGATTGACTATGTAACATCCTTGACCTTCCCCACATGTATTTCATTGAACATAAGCATCTTGCATACAATTCAATTGAACACATGCATTTCACACATATTTTCGTAGGAACAAGTTCATGGCACGCACTAGCTACGCGTCCTAGTATTTAGCAATTGTATCGAGTCACACGTGTATCCTTATAACCTAAATGATTATAACAAAGTATTAGAAATAAATTGAATAAAGTGACTAAATTAAAGTAAGAAAAATGATTAGATTAAGATTAGTAAACATTTACATTGTTAATTTAGTTAAATCGGGCCAAATGATTAAGCTGTATTATTGTGTGAATTAGTGAAATTATAAATATATGTAAATAATAATAATAATAATATAGACAAAATAAAATGAAAATGACACAATAGAGAAATAAAAGAGAAGAGAAGAGAAAGGAGAAGAGAAAGGAGAAAAGAGATGAGAAAAAGATAAAAAGACAAAAACCAAAAGTTAGTTTTATCTTCCCATTTCTGCCTTCTTCTCCAACCCGACTTCTTCTTCAATTTCCTCCATTTCAGACTTCAATTCATCCTTGTTTCACCTAGTTTTTGAAGCATATTGATCTCTCGCAAGGTTGTTCTTGGTAAGTAATCAATTCTTATTGCTATATGGTTGATTTGAGTTGCTTAGGTTCAATATTAGGCACTGAATTGCACCCAGATTTTGATATTAATATAACTTAATTCTGGAAAAGTGTAAAACACAAAAGTTGTTCCTTTATGTCTTAGATTTATGTATATGTAAACATTTTGGCAAGATGTTATGTATAGGAAGAGATATACTCTTCGTACTGAAACTGGTCAGGGTGTGAACCCTAACCAAGTTAGCTACTGTGTGATTTGATTTAGAATATGTTAAAGTCATTATTTGAAGTATCTCAAAACATAAAATTTGTATATATATGTGTTTTATATCTGTAAACTAAATTTCAGGTCTATAGGTCTTATAAATTGTGAGTTATGGGGAATGGAACCATGACTATTCCATGGTTTGAACTGCCTATTGAGTGTCCTAGGCAGATACAGTAAATTGGTGGGCTTATTTGAGCTTGTTAGAGCTCGATTCTGTAAATTATCAAAACATGAAAGTTATAGGTATATGGCTTAGCTAAATTTTGGTACTAATTTCATATTAATTGGTTATTTATAGACTAATTTATGGCCTTTGGAAGTAATACTGGTCCGGAAGCCAATTCTATTCTGGACCAGTAAAACGTTTGTTATAATTTGAAGACCTTAGAGACATAATTGATAAAAGTTTTAAACATGAAAAATGTTATATATGAATCCATATAAATTTATGTAAATTTTCATCAAAATAGGACTTATAGATTATAAGTTATGATGAAACCAAATGAGTACCCTGAAACTGCCTAAAGGCAGAAAACAAGGCAGAACACAAAATACATTTATAAATTCCACAAAATATAGTACAATAATCCAATTTGTCTGAAATTTTAATATGTTCTATAATTATATGTTATTGTTAATTAGGAACAAGAATCAGATTAATTGGTCAAGTATAGAAAAAGTTATAGGCTAAACAATCCCACAAGGTCACACTGCCTCATAGGAAAAATCTTAACTATTGACATAAACAATGCATATTAATTTGTTTAAGCCACATTGAGTCTCCCTAATCATTAGTTAATCGATTATGTTTTCATATTAGGCTCGCAACATATTGGAAACCCACAAGGAGCGGATAGACAATAAGTTAGGGGTCGAAATCAAAGGAGAACGGTGAGTCTAATTATCCATTGAATTTTTTAGTGCAAATGAATGTTGCTTGCTATGTGATTCATATGATTGTCATGATTTGTCCTTGATAATGTAATGAGGGATAATTTGTGACATTTTGGTACATGTAAATGGTATACTTGTGGTATATTTAAGGTATATGTTTGACATATGTGATATATATATACATGGTATATGTATAGTATATGCAAGGTATATGTGTGACATATGAGGTATATATGAAATATATGTATGTTGTATATGATAAAGATGCAATGTTTGATGAATGCTTAAATACAAGTGCATATGCATATGGACTAAAAAGGCGTTGTGACTAGTTAATCGATATTGTAAAGCAAAAGAAGAGGTCTATGGCCCAACAAATGTGCAAATGAAACAAATGATCAAGCTAGCTAGCAAATGCAAATATTCACATGGCAAATGTTCACATGGAAACCCTAGGCAATGTCTGTTTAACTTAGTCATAACAAAATGAAATAAGCAAAGCATTTGCATACATAAAGAGTAATGATTATATGTTTCAACTTTATTGATACATATATGATACTGATGAATGGAATGAAATATATGGTATATATTGGATTTGTGATTTATTACTATGAGTTGTTTGGTACTTTAGAGCTCATTGGATGATTATTCTCACTGAGCCGCAACTCATCAATTTGCATCATTTTTCAGGTAAAAAAAAGTGATAGCTCATTTTGAGTAGCGTATAAAAGACATGGAGTACAGGTCACTGGCCGAGCCTCATCACTCTCTCTCATTGCATTCCACACGAGCATGAAAATATGTCATATGTGTTTTGTATTTACGTGCTTGAATATGTATAGTCATTTTGGAATGAGTCTAAAAATGTATAAATGAAAGCAACTCGAAAATACTTATGTGTAAAGTTTATGTTTTGATATATGTGACATCATATTGTGGTGAAAACCTTAGTGTTAACTTTGCAAAATCAGTGAATAATATTACAGGATACGAGACTTGCAAGTCATTGAATGAAATTATAGGATATGAGACTTGCAAAGTCATTAGTTGATTTTATAGGATATGATATGAAAAAATTTACTACTATTGTTAACAAGTTATTTTACCTTTTCAGTATGCTATGTATGATTACTTGATACAGAGATAGGTTATACTCAAATGCATAAGATGTGGTGTTACAGACTAGGTCTTACTAGGTATATGCATGAATTTACAAACTTAAAATAGAAATCAAATTCATATTTCTAAGTCTTCTTGTTTATGGCACCACCTCCTTTGCTTCTTGTTCCTTTATATCACCATTATGTCTTAATCCTATGTAATCTAATTACATATTTCAAAATATAGAAAAACTCAATTTACATTTGAGGGGAGTTAGATGAAACGAAAAATACATGAGAAAAATAGAGAGACAGGGACATGTATGCCTTATTTACCATAAAACCAAAATATCATGCATGCTCAATCACATTGGGCCTAAATCCATAATTATCCATCATGTCTTTTCATACACCCCCTAACATGCATTCTCTAATGCATAAAATAAAATAATGACAGTTTTGGATTTCAATTTGAAAAATCAATTTAATGCTTGAACTGAAATTGCCTACTAGTGTTAATTCGGTTAATTTAATTTTGTATGTCATTTTAATGTGAAATTTAATATTTAATCAAATTAAATTAAAACCCATATTTCTAGAATTAATTCAAAATTAATTCACCTTACAAATATATTATTAAGATGTCAAAATTAAAAATTTTAATTTTAATAGACATACTAATTTCTAGACATACTATAATTATCATTGCTCAACTTAATTTAAATCAAAATTAATTTCCAAAAATTATAAAAAATTTCAGAACTTCAAATCATCATTCTAAGAATCTTTAGGTCAGCTCAAGTTCATCAAAATATTTTTGGCATAAGCCAAAATTACTAAGATAAACGAACCAACACACTTAGATGCTCAAAACGATTCATTTGACATCTATAATTTTTTTAAAAAAATTTAAATTCGAGAAAAATAATTTTGGCATGAATATAACATCAAAATAACATTTTAATCATATAAAAATTATTTCAAGGTGCTGGAAAGAAAATAATTATATACAACAAAAAAAACAAAACAGTCCCAACGGGTATGTCAAAACATTCTCATTTTTGTGTCTTCTTGAAAAATTAATTAAAATAATTTTTAATTAGTTATTGGACACTTCCAAATGCTTAACTGCATGAATAATATGCATGAATAATTTTTCCATAATCAAATTACGATAAAAATATAAACAGCCCCATCAATAAAGCCAAACAACAACACATATTTAAAAACAAAACAATTTTCTGCATTTTTGAAATAAATCCAAAATTAATTATTTGAATCACATTCAATCCATTTTTCAATCAAAATAATCATCCTTAATTATCCTATAATCATATTAAGAAAGAAAAATATGTAAAACAAATTTTACGTATTAATTTAATTATTCAATTCTATTGATCCAAAAACCATCAAAACCGTACAACTCCATTATACTTTTCATTAAAATTAATTTTTAAGGGACACAAGGAGGCTCTGATACCACTGTTGGATTTTAAAAACAAATCTCATTCATAAAATACAGTGGAAAAATAAAATTTTCAAAACAAAAAACAAGAATCTTGCTTATGTCATTAAAACTAATTTATCAAAACACAGAGGTAAGAAATTATACCTTATAATTTCTTGATTTATTCTTTAAATATTCACTTGTTGTATTATTGCATACCACAACAATCCACTTCAGGTTGTCTCTAATATTAATCCATGCAAAAATATGAGAAGAAACTATAAGACAAATGTCATATCCGCTAACTTAAGCATCAAGTCGCACATGTCATGAAGTTGATGCGTTTGATCAATCAAAGTCTAAATTCGGATTTTGACATGGATTTCTCAAGTAATGATTTAATTATGTTGATATATGCTTAATAAAGTATATAAAGGGTTTAAAAGATGTTAAAAATGGTAAAGGATTAAATTACAAATTTGACTAGTTTTGAGGGTCAATTTGCAATTTTCTGAGAATTGAAAGATCTTATGAGTTGTTTGTTAGTTAAAAATAAGTTAAGGACATGATTATATATATATGGCTGATTTTCTTAAGGAAATAAAGAGGATTAATGTGTTATTATGCTAATTGATCAAGTGTTGATATATAAGTCAAAAGTGTGAATCCCTAGTTAGATTTTCTCTTTCTTTTTATTTTTATTCTTTATTTTCTTCCTTCTTCCTGAACATTTCTTCTTCTTCTTTTTTTCTCTGCCCAAACTAGTCATGCTAACCACCCTTGTGAATCCTCCATAACCAACCTTGAGTTCTAGTGAGAGAAAGGAAGGGAAGATAGGGAAAAGAACAAGACAGAGTGATTTTCATGATCTACAAGTCTTAAAGAAGCTTGGAAGAGCAAAAAGGAGGAAGAACAAATAAGTTTAGTGGAGAGAGAGAATCTTCAAGGTTGTGATCAAGTGAAGAAAAGTGTAAAGGTAAGAAGCTTTTCTTCTTCTCTTTCATCTTTTCTTAAGGAAGATAGGGTTTTGAGCTCATTTAAAGCTTATATGGAAAGAGAGAGAGTTTAGGGTTTTGTGAGAGAGAGTTTAGGGTTTAGAAAGTTTTGAGAAATTAAGGCTTTGATGATGATTTTATGATGTTGTAGGAGTTCCAAGTGACGATGAACAAGCTCAAGGGAGTAAAGGCAAAGAGAAAGCTACCTAGAAGAGTGAAGGAGAAAAATAGAGGTTTGTGCATAATTTAAGGCAATAGCCTATTGTTGTTTGAAATCATGCATGTTTAACAAGATAATTAATGATTTAATTGAATTAATGATGATTATGGCATGAAATCATAGGTTTAGATATAAAGAATGAGATTTTGTGATATGTTGAGTTAAGTAGTGTATGTTAGAGAATTGAGTTATGATAAAGGCATTTATATATATTAGAACATGATATGTTGAGTAAAGGACTTTAGAAATGCATGAGTTTGTAATTTGTATGACTTGGTGCAACTAGAAATGAATAAGGAAAGTGAATATGCAGGTTTCCTGCAAATAGTCACAGGCGTGACTTTTGGGTCACAGGCGTGAACATGATAAGTTCACAGGTGTGACTAAATTGTATCACAGTTGTGACTTCTGTGTGGTAATGGCACTATTCATTCTAGAAGCATTCACAACTTTAAATTACAGACATGAACTAATTCACAAGCATGAATGAGTAATTACGGCCGTGAATGCTCTGTTTTTAGTAATTATGAATTTTGTTAACTAATGAAGTATTCAGGTAAGTAAATGAAAAGATATTATTTATCTAGTAAAATAAGATTGTTGATATGTTTGGAAAGGTAATTAAGTAAAAATATATGAATAATGTGGAAATATGGATATGCCTATTACTCTAACTCCGGATTAGAGATAGAATAGATGACATATCATTATGGGGACGATCGGTACCATACTATATGAGATATTTCTCAGTCAATGTGGCTTTAGCTTTGGGAGCATCATTGATTTGAGATGCTCAGTTGAGCATACATAAATCGAGAATAAGGTGGCTTTAGCTCTGAGAGCTCTCTTAGTCTGCTAATTCATATATGATGATATATTACTCAATCAATCCGGCTTTAGCTCTAGGAGCTCCATTTATTTGGGAAGCTCTGATGAGCCAAATAGTGGACAGGGTGGCTATAGCTCTGGGAGCGCCCCTGATCTATAACCCGTATCCAGTTAGTCCAATTTAAAGTGATGCGGGCGAACTAATGAAGTTAAGTTGAAATATAATAAAAAAAGAATATGAAATTAATATAGAATTTTAAAGAGATGAAAAGTAGCTGATATATAAAGATAGCTGAAGGTTGTAGATAAAGCAAGCGGTGATCCTAGTCAATTAAAGCAGTCAATCTTGAAATAATGGGTCACAATCTTTTGAACTTTCATATTTTGCTTTTCATATTATATACTTTCAGATTTGTAAATTGACTTTAATAGTTTGTTAAGAATTGACTTGATATTTATAATTACTATCTTCTGTAAATAAAATGTATATTATTTCTTGTTTATCTATGAGCTAAGAGTTTTTTTTTTTTTAAATATGCATGGCTTTCTAGCATTTATTAAAATAGTGATTAGTGTAGCCCTCCCTTATCCAGACACATGTTGTTTGGGTAAGGGGGTATTACAAAAAATGGTTGATCATACCTTAAAGTGCTAACAATGGTGTATATTCAATATGAGAGAATATGAAAATTAATTATTATTTTTTTAATTTCTTAATTTTCAAAAATAATTTTGAGACTTTTAAAATTTTTTAATAATGTTTTATCTCAAAATTGGTATAGGTACAAAGTGCACAAGATAAGGATAGGATTTTTAGGATTTTTGCCTTAATTGGCCTTAATTAGCCTTAATTGGCCAATTAAGCTAGTCGACCAGGCCAACCAGCTACTTACACAAGCCCATGAGCCCTCTGAACAATTTTTTCATGCGATATCATCGCAATCCATCCCAAAATAATTCTCTCATATTTTTGGATCTCATCCAATACCATTTCACTCATTATTCACATCTCCAATGCATGTGACTCATTAGGTTCCCAGTTATATTGACCACTTAAATTAACAATTAATTTAAGCAATATATGAGTTGTATCTAGCAACACATCATGACTCCCAATTGATCAGAAAGTCAGTAGTTTGACTACAAACCTTTCCATAGACAATTTATGTGCAATTATTCGTTTCACCATTCTATACCCCATTTGGTTCAGAGTATGGACATGTGTCAACTCCCACTAGATTGACTACATCATGGCTAGTCCAAGTAATGTTATTTCTTGTTCATGAGGCTCATTACTCTATTAAACATGTCATTGAAGACTATCTTCATGACATTTCCACTCTAGCCAGAGCTTGTCGAGTAATGTCTCCGACAAAAGGTCATGGGTATACACTCCTTCTATAAGCAGTGGTGAATCGTTTGTTGGTTAGCCAATTACCTTCGAATACCTCAAGCTATATGCAATCACCACCCTATGAGCAACCTCCGTAAGACAACAACAAATAGTGTGAAAATACAGAATTAGTATCCAAGATATCCTTGAGTAGCTCAAGTCAAAAGATACTTGCATCATTGCTATGTTGAGACTATCATTGACATTTTAATAGATTATCCATATGATTGTCTCATAGCAGGTCATCCAATGTACTTAGATGCACTTAGCAAGCATCCACATGCTAACTCTAAATATCACATGTTTACATAGTATGAGATTTATTGCACGATCTAATCAAGGAGTATAACATATGTTAATTTGTTTGGATTAACAATGTCACATCTCATTAATTCTATTAATAGGGATAATTTAGATATTAACATAATTACACATGACAAGAATCTCAATATCATGATCTCATCAAGATTTTTTTCATGTTATGTTATGTATCAAGAACTTCATTAATTGATTTAAGATCACTATCAATTCATATATCAAATGAACATCAAATTAATACAAAAGCCTTTTATTAATCAAATAAATTTGTACAATAAGTGTTAAAAGTGATTACCTTTAGAGCACTTCTTTAACCCTAGCTATGTATGAAAGAATGTTCTTAACTGTTCTTGTTCCAGGAACTCGAAATCCTAAAGACAAACTTGATGTGTACTTACAGTCTTTAATACATGAGTTGAAGATATTAAGGGATTATGGGGTTGAATCATATGACATTTCTCAAAATCAAAATTTTCAGCTTCCAACAGCATTAATGTGGACTATTAGCGACTTTCCTACTTATGCAATGTTGTCTAGATGGTCAACCATAGGACGATTGGGTTGTCCTTATTGCATGAATGACTCTGATGCATTCAAACTAAGTACGAGCAGTAAGCAATCCTGGTTTGACAATAATAAGAAGTTCTTGGACCCTGATGATCCATTTAAACATAATAAGAATGCACTTACAAAAAATAGAATTATAACAAACATCGCACCTTCAGTTAGATCGAGTTTAGATATATTAAACACAATTGATCAACTGGGATTGAAGAAAGTAATAGAAATTGATGCTGCTGAGATAAACAAAAATGATTAGTCAATCATGTGGTTGGAGAAAACATAGCATATTTTAGGATTTTCCTTATTAGAGCTCAAATCTAATTCAACACAACCTTGATGTCATGCACATTGAAAAAAAATATTTTCGAAAACTTATTCAATACAATGTTGAATATTCCTAGTAAAACAAAGGACATGCCTAAATCAAAGCAAGAGCTCAATGCATATTGTCGGAGGCTTGAGCTTGATAAGTTGGATTCAATTGGCAAATACCCTAAGGCTTGCTACACACTAGACAATAGGGCTAAGAAAGTATTGTTTGAATGGGTAACAAAGTTGAAATTTCTTGACGATTACATATCGAACATGGGCAGATGTGTGGACAAATAGATGTTGAGGTTATTTGGAATGAAAAGTCATGACTGTCATGTTTTCATACAAAGGTTGATGCCAAATGCATTTCGAGAACTGCTACCTGCTAATATGTGGAAGGCTATCATCTAGCTTAGCTTGTTTTTTAGAACTCTAACTGCAACAGTAATTACAAATGAAAATAGGGCGAGACTTGAATTATTCATCCAATCATTTTATGTAAGTTGAAAAGAATATTCCCTCTAAGTTTTTTTGATTCTATGGAACATCTTCCAGTTCACTTGCCTCATGAGGCATGCATTGTCGGGTCTATGCAATTCAAATGGATGTATCCATTTAAAAGGTAAGTAAAACATAACTTCTCAAACATAATGATATAATAACAAGTAATTATCGCAAATATCTTATTAACCATATCACTCTATAGGTATCTTTGGAAATTAAAGCTCAATGTTAGGAACAAAACACATGCAGAAAGCTCGATTTGTAATGCATATGTAGTTAAGGAAGCATTAACTTTTTGTTCGTACTATTTCGACGATCTCATGCAAATGAAATCAAAATTCGTGCCTCAAAATTATAAAGATGGTGATGATTATATTCCATCAGATGACCCTTTAAATCTATCCATTTTCAAATACAGAGGTAGGCCACTTGATCGTGCTAGAACAAGAGATATGACTCCTCAAAAATACAAGGCTGTTTATTCTTACATTTTGCTTAATTGTGAAGAAATTGAACTATATGTTAGGTTAGTATTCAACTGAGTGGAATATCTCACCTTTTTTATACTTTTTACAACTCAATAATATCTTGATTAATATGTGCATACCTCCTTCAAATCATAGGATTTACTCTGATATGTTGCAACACCTATATCCGAACATTACTAACATAGAAGTGGATTTTAAACTTGAGGTGGATTTTGCTATCTAGTTCAAAGCCTATGTGAGCCTTCCTTTCTCAATATGTCAATTGAACTTATTATAACATGTGCAAAACACTATATCATTTTGATTCAGACACATGATCCAAACTCTAATATTAACAACACCTTTATCAAAGATCTTGCAAAAGGTCCTTTGGGAACTATTGCAACATTCAATGTCTATTTTGTCAACGGATATAAGTTTCACATAGTTAGACATGGTGCAAATACAATGTCAATGAACAATGGAGTTTGCATAAAGGGCCAAAACTATAGTCATAATGCGAATGATTGGCATGGTCAGTGAAAAGAAGATGTGCAACTAGAATATCCTAATTGGCCAATTAAGAGAACATTTCTCTTCATGTGTGATTGGTTTAATCCTACTCCTAAAATGGGTACAAGGTTCACGAGCAGTACAATATAGTTGGGGTAAACCATCAAAGATGATATGGCAAATACGAACCCTTTGTCCTATCAATGCAAACAGCTCAAGTGTATTATTATTCATACCCAAGCTTGCGAAGGGACAAAAACGATTGGTGGGTCACAATAAAAGTCAAACCAATAGGAGTTGTTGAGATGTTAGAAAACTCTTCTCGGAGTACACGTGTGCATGAACCTCTTACATTTCAAGAAGAGTAAATTGAAATCCACAATGTTGAGATTACTGAGGAGGATCAACAAATGACATTGAATGATCCAATAGGTGACCCAGAAGATATTGCAGATGATGCTGATTATATTGAAAAAGAAGAAGAACAAGAAGAATCATAATTATAAATAGAAAGTTCATCCAATTCATATGAAGAATTTGATTTTAATGATAAAAGTGAAACTGACACTGAATAAAGGTAGTAGTAATTGGGTATTGTTTTCATATACGATCTAGTTAACTATTAATTGTGATTTGTTATATGATTTTTTGGTCCAGTATGAAAGGTCGAGGTCGGTCTGGAGATGGCTCTACTAGAAGTTGTAAAGGACGAGGCATCAGAAGGGGTGTTATTTCATCTGCAACAGATTCTACTACGTCAATATCATTTGGAGCCACCACTGCATCAGCTGGCACAGAGACAACTGACATATCCACAGCTATCCCATCCACATTAGTAGGCCCATCAACATCAACAGACCCATCCTAACGTCTACTTGGTACTGTGGGACCATCCATAGGGAGACTTGAGATATCATATTCTCTAGGAGTAGTGTTATATCCACAAATTTATGCTCGAGTCACGTGTGTCATTAAATTGATGCATCGGTTTGACCGGAATCTGAATTAGGATTTTGACCAAAAAATAATTAAAATAATGGCAAATAATTATGAAAAATATTTAATAAAGTGTTTAAAATATTTAAAAATGTTAAATTACGATAAGGGACTAAATTGCAAATTTTGAAAAGTTTAGGAATCAATTTGCAATTTACCAAAAATTGGATGATTAATTGGGATAACCATCAATTAAATACATGATTGTGACATTAAACACATGGAAGGGGCTGGCCACACCAAGTAGCGTGCAACAATTAGCCAAGTGATGTGCATGAATTAAACATTAATGAAAACATCTAGATTATGGCTTCAGTGTTTCCATTAATTAATTAATTTTGTCACTTTGCTCTTAATTGCTTATCCTTTCTTCATTATCACTCTTGATCTAGAATTTTCTATCTTTTAATTGTCTCCCAGTTTCCCTTTGAAACACCATACACCAAGAGAGATGAACACATTAATTAGCCAAAATATCTAGATATTTATGGGCTTAGGTGTCCCATTATTGATTAAATTTGTCTTCTTCCTTTTAATTGCCTATCCTTCTTCCTTATCACTTAACATCTAGAATTCTCTAATCTCCTCAAACCAGCCCACGTTTCCTCTTGTTCTTCATGGCCAAAACTTGATGCTAAGAAGAGAAAGTGAGAAAGAGAGGGAGAGAGTCATGGAAGAGTAGGTTTTCATACAAAAATGAGCTTAAAGAAGCTTGAGAGAGCAAGAGAGAGAGATTAAGGTTTATTAAGTTTTAATTATCTCTTTTATGTTTTAGGAACTCAAATTGACAAGGAGCTAACTCAAATGAGCAAACAAAAAGAGAAAGAGAAGTAAAGAGAAAGAAAATGGAAAAGTAGAGGTTTGTGCATAATTTAAGGCAATAGCCTATGTGTTGTTTTCAATTGCATAATTTGAGCATTTGGCATGTTAATAATTGCAAATTAATGATATCTTGTGATGAAAATCTTAGGGATGCATGTTTGCTAGACTTAGGATTAATTTGGTAAAAATTGAATGTGATTAGTTTGTATGTTCTTTGCTAAAATCGATAAGCAGTGAGTACTTAAACTGTCATAACTTAGTTTTGGAATTAGGATTTGTGAGTTTTTTGTTGGTTTTGAAAGATAAGACATAGGTCTATAACTTTCATTCAGACCATAAAACCTGAATATGTCTGTAATTGTCCATAAAAATTCATAAAGTTCAAACTTAGAATTTATCCAGGAAATTCTAGACAAAATTGTTAGTGACCAGTTAGTGTTCATTTTATCATATCTTTTGATACAGAACTCAGAATTAAGTGATTAAAGTTGTATATTAAAGCTAAGATCTATACCGAAAATTGTTAATAAGACTATGTAACTAAATTTAGATTTTAAAGGATCAAAATTAAGGTCCAAAATAGAGAACAAAATCTGTCAGTGATAGGGCAGCATATGAGTTCTGGAATTAAAAGAGTAAAATGATGTGAATCTTGTTATATTATGCAAATATTATTTTTCTTGAGTAATTGTGTGATTAATTGAACCTTTACATGCATGAAATGGGTGAATTTAATAACTATGAATTTTAATGACATTGAGTAACCCCTAGAATACCTAACTAGAATCAGACTTAAGATAGTTTGGCATGTCAAGCAGGGGGAAGTATAATTAAATCCATTAATGGTATGATTAGCGATGCCAGGTATGGCACTATTATCTACACTGGGAATAGCATTATTAGCTACGCTGAGTATGACACTATTATCGACACCGAGTATGGCACTAGTATGAAGTTGGTAAATCATATTGTCCATGTGGCACTCCTAAGTGCCTGGATGACAACTTCATTATCCTAGTCAAGTGTTCACAGGTGTTATGGGCAATAAAAGGCTATGAATAATAATGATTTAATAAAGTAAAATAAATATGAGATATAAAAGAATAAAATTTATGAAATGTATGTTTGCTTGAAAAGATGATTGGATGTTGTGGGCATAGAAAGGTTAAGGAAAATAAAAGGAATAATGACTTATAACATGGTTAATTATGATGTGTTATATAATGATGTTTTAATAAAGTAAACAAATATGAGATAAAAGAATATAATTTGATGTTTATACATGCTAATTTCCTTTGCAAAAATAGGGTGAATATCATTGAAATGCTTCCAAGCAATTGAATCAGAAGGATGCTTCATTACATCATCATTAACCTCATGTTCTGCATGTCATCTCATATCATTAGTAGTGGCTTTAAATGCGTATAATCTTAGAAGTCGCAACGTCAACGGGAAGTAATACATTTTCTTGAAAGGCACATATGTTTTTCCTCCCTTTTCCATCAGTGCCATAGTTTCCCTTAAAACATGCATGATTACAGAACTTGCAAAAAGTCATGTTCATATCTTTCCCCTAATAAATCATGCATCCATTAGGATGACAATGTATTTTCTCCACCAGAAAAACCAAACCCCAAGTCGTATGTTTCATTTCATAAAAGCTTTCAACGACAAGATTTTATTTGGGCATAGCATCTTTCATTAGTTGAGCTATTGCATCAAATGCACACTCAGATAAATAGTGTTTGGCCATTATATTAAGCATTCTAGTAACCACTGTGAATGATTTTGACACCCAAGTCACAACAAATTATTGGCAGCGCGTAGCATATTATAAAATTATTATGCTACTGGATTAGGATTCTCCTTATCAATATAATTTTGATTGAATGAAGAACCAGCAGTAACCATAACCATTGTCTGGTAATCGTTAATTGGATCAGAAAAGCCAGACACATTCATAATATATTGTTCATTTATTATTTGCACTTTTTCTTGTCCTTATTCCACACAAAATATCCTGGTTTGAAGTCATATCTCAATAGATGATATTTCACCGTGTCCATATCAAGAAACTGACAATTATGACACTTGTATTTCGGACATGGACACTTTATTTTTTTCTACCCATCCACTCCAGATTACTTGATGCAAATTCTACAAATTTTTCAACCCTAGAAACAAACTCGAGATTAAGAAGACCATCTTTCAACCGCTAGTACATCCAATTTATGTCCTTACTCATTGTTGACAACTGCAATAAGTATCTCATGACATTAGGGACATAACACAGTTGCATGCTTATCGTTTTTTTTTTACTTTTTGTCATCTTTAGCACTTCTATATTCATTATAAAGCTGGGAAAATATCTCATTCAAGAATGCATTGTCTATATGTCACTATCGTATACGTTATATACATACATATGCAAAAATTTCGATAGCATATCCCCCCATTTCTTCAACTGCATGAACTATAAAATTTTTGTATAAAATTAAAGAACGAAATGATATACAACTAAATTTCTACATATGTATATCATATAATATGTAACAATCATAATTTATATATATATATATATATATATATATATATATACATGTATTCTGTATTCTCAAATTGTCCACACTGTAAAATTCAATGATTTCTCGTAATCCAATGAGAAAGTCATCAAATGCGTTTCTATGGATAAAAACCAAGCTTATGCACATTTAGTTTTTATTAATTTATTTATCTTATTTCAAAAAATCTATCAAAATTATGATATAATTTCCTCCAAAACTAAGCACTTTCGATTGTTTTTTTTACCAGTGAGTTGTCAAACACAATCATAAACTCAAAAACTATATCCAAATTTCTTTTATTTTTATAAGTTGCATAACAAGTTTAGCACAATTTTAATTTTTATCATGAATGGCATGATTAAAAAACAAAAAAAAATTACTACAAGGTCATTCTTTTTTTTTTTGTCACCCATCAAGTTTATCAAAATTGAATCATATTTCGAGAGTTTTTTTTTTAAAGAAACTACTAGTAACCAACAAAGTCATAAAGCACGTCTGTATATAAAGTCATAAGTAAATGATGTTTGAGATTAAAGTGAACATCACAATTTTAGGCATAAGGATAATATAAACACCAATTTGGGGTTTTTTATTTTCTGCATAAATTTTCAATTTTTTCACTCTTCATATGAGAAACAACTGATATAGTTTAATAGAATAAAATCATAGTAAAAGAAAGAACATGTTATTTACTAATTTCCTATATCTAAGTCTCTAGCGACCAAGACTGGCAACACTTGATGTCACCCAAATAAATTCAAACCTTGCGAGTTCAACTCTTTAATATGCATGAATAGGACATAATGCAATAAAAAATCACAATTTTGACATCAAAAACAAAAATCATAAATCACTCATCCTATATAATTAATGCACCTAAATATATAAAATTGAAGTGTTTTTTCAAATATATAATAGAATATGCTAGGTGATCTTAATCATTCGTTCATAAATGAACAGTTAAGAATTTAAAATTAAATCTTATTAAATAATTCATCTTTTTAAAATATTTTATAAACTTATATCAAAACTATTCATTTATAATTAATGAAATTTCAATTTCGTGTATATATATATATATATATAGAGAGAGAGAGAGAGATGAAGTAGGCATTAGAATAAAGAGTTAGAATCTTATTTGAAGAAGCATATCAATGGGCTGATATAAAAAATAATTTGACTGGTTTTATTAGCTGGCCTAAGTTGGTACATATAACTATTCGATCATCAAATTATGATAAGATTATTTCAAGTACACATATGTATTTATATTCTGAACCATGGCAAACATTTTTATTAATGAAAATAAAATCCAAGCTTGTACTTGTGTGATTTTCCTCTCTCTATCTCTCATTGATCATTTCCACATGTAATATGTTTGCTGAATAAAATAAGATTCACTTTTTTTAGATAAAATTTGAAAGAAATTGAACTAAAAAAATACTAGCAATATTTTCTTTTTAACACTTATTTAGATACTTATTCTATAATTAGTTCATATTATCAACACTTTGTTAGATGCTTATTTTATAATTGGTTCACATTATTAATTATTGCTAGCAATTCTCTTTGAACTAAATGGAGACATTACTGCTGGAAATGAAATTTTAAGCCCTATCTTCTATAGTACAACTCTTAATGAGCTTGCCTCTCTATTAAGAAATTAAAATATATTTCTTTTAATTTTATCACTAATCTGATATTGTTTATAAAATATATTTTTTTAAAAGGAGGCCACATTAAAAAGACTTTTAATGCTACAGCAAATAGACATGTTTTCTTCTACCTCTTTTTTTTATTTTTTTATATGTCTATTAGCGGATCTAGAATCTTCTACTAATTATTTATTAAAGGGAAAGAAATATATACTAAGTTAATATTATTTCAGAGTAGGCTTAGGTGAGACCATGCAATGCATACATTAATGTAAGAAAGAATGTGCTTTCTTAATACTCCCACCAACTTGAGAATAATTTTTAACCAACAAATTTTACTAAAAGAAAGCAATTTAATTTGTAGAATGTCATGCCAACACAATAATAGAGCACATGGGTGACATAAAGCACGCAATAAGCCAAACTAATTGAAGTGGAACAGGAATATCTCATTAGGTTTATTTATTTATCAAATTTTAACCAGTAAACAGAATAACTATATAATAGCATACCAAGGGCATCAACCGATGTACATAAATGAATGTTTCAAGTTAATTACAGTTGGGCAATAAATGCATCTATTATAAAGAAGCAAACACATGTGACACAAATATGCATCCAAGAATTATAGCTTCAAGCAGTGTTGGGATCCAAATTCGGGACGCTAGTAGTAGCATAACTAAGCATGAGAATTGAGATATTTTTGAATCATAACCTGAATGTTTATCATGGTAATAAATCAGAATACATACAATCAAAAAAGAAATTAAATTAGTTATTTAATGAATGAGTTATAAACACATCATTCAATTTACAATATCAGAAATTAAATAAGTTATTATTTAATGAATGAGTTGTTCAACAACATTATTTACTAATACTCTATTTCTTAAGATATTTGACCAAAAAAAGTATTAATGTATTATAAATAACCATACTTACCAAGCAAAAAACTAAAAATCCACAATTTCTCATCCTTTTCTTACACATAGTATCTTACAATCCTCACACACATTCCTTTAAATCCCTCAATTTCAAATTCCTCCAACTTCACTTCCAATCTAACCTTCGTTTCCTCCTCCTTTCCTTATCCAATACTTTCTGGTACAAAATTCATACCTAAAGACGTAGTCAAATTCCCCTTCATTTCCTCCCTCTTTCCTCTCTACCAAATCCCAACTAATTTTTAATCACCTCTCTCTCTCTCTCTCTCTCTCTCTCTCTCTCTCTCTCTCTCTCTCTCTCTCTCTCTCTCTCTCTCTCCCCTTTCTGATATTGTAAGTTTATTACAAATCCTCAAGTCCCCACTTGTGGAAATATGCAGAAAAAATTAAGGAGAAGAGTCAAATACTTAGTCACTAAGTCCTTCAAAAAACCTCAAAAACAATAATATATAAAACCCATATCTTTGATCTCACCATCTCTGCTTCGAATAAATCCAACCTAGGTACACAAAAAAAAAAAGTCATGTAATTTCTTCTTTTACTGATCTTAGTGTCACATTGGAGATTCTTCCCTCTTCAAATTTTTCCTTCTTTCTTATAAGAGGGAGCCCTTTTTGGATATGTTCAGTGAATAGTAGTACTGCAATTTCTATATCAATTATCCATGCCATTCTTTCATTATGTCAAATAGCTCACTCACCAAGTATACGGTTAAGCTTACCGTATTTTTCTAACCAAGCATAATAGAAAATTCATAATGCTTAGTCAAATTTCTCACAAATATTTAAAAAAAAAAAAATCATAATGCTAAGCATGTTAACATGCAGATTTTAGATTTTAAACAACAGAAAAGTTGAAGCAACTAGGCAGTGGCATTTTGGCATTTTAGCACAACATTGGGGGTTACAAGGTTAACAACAATTGACATGGTTAACCTATATGATCCATAACTTTCTCATAAGGGCTAACTAGCTAAAATTTAAACAAATGAATCGATATTGATGTGCAAGACTATTTTCTTTGATGATGCCAATAATAAAGTATCAAAAACATAAGAAATCAATCAAGTTTTAAGCCTCTATCATTGATCATTATTGTAAAATTCAATTCTATATGACAAAAGACAACAAGGTGATAACATATAGGTTACATTCTTTTAGATAATTTCTTACTCATATAAAAAAAATGATTTTTATTTATAAAATACTAAATTAATTATAAAAATTACATTCTTTTAGATGACAAAAAGTTATTAAATTCAGATATAAATAAAGATAGGAATAAAACTTTTTATCTAACAGATAATTGTTTCAGTTCATTAAAATGAACTCTAAATTCTTCATAAAAATAATAAAGGATTGAGCTCAAAACAAGAAAACTAGAAAAAACTAAATAAGAAAGGGATTATTATACTGAGTTTTGGGGAAAATTTTGAAATTATGCAAACAAACCACAAAATTTACAGAAATTATGAAATAAGAGACATGAAATCCTAAGAAAGAGATAGAGAGAGGAGCTAACTCACTTGAATCCTAGAAAGTCCGAACTTCGTTTGTTTACGGTTCGTAGGTGACTGGAAGTCTTTGTCTCTTTGTTTGCTATGAGACAGAGTATAAGAAGATGAAGGAGAAGGAGAAGAAGGACAGAGAGAGAGAGCGAGAGAGAGAGCGAGAGAGAGATCTACAGACCTGAAGAGGGCCTTGATGAATATGATCTGCAACACTTGATGAGCAACCACCAACGTAGAGGATGTTAGGTTATATTTTCTTTGATAGTCCAAGCATATGATGAGGAAGAAAGGATGGACATCAGATGACGTCGTTGGCATTTTTAAATTCAATTAATATATTTAATTTTATATTTTTATTTTTAGACAATTTCTAATAGATTTAATTTAATAATAATTATAATTTAAAAAGCTTTTATTAAATTTAATAATAATTTTAATCCTCCAAGGTTTAAGTGGTTAATGAGAAATTGAAAAATTAATTGTACGTAGTTGAATTATATATATATATATATATATATATATATATATATATATATATATATATATAATTTATATTAGTATATAAGTTTAATATGATACAAGCATTTTGATAATTAAATTTAAATTTAATATAATATTATAAAATTTACATCACTCTATTACATTTGATGTTGAACTTAAATTAATTAAACAGAATCAAATTGGGATTCAATTTATTAATTGAACTGAATAATTTTTTATTAAATTGAATCTCAATTGACTAAATTGGGTTTAGATTGGAGTTCAACTAATCAAATTGAATTAAAATGATATTAATTACAATTGAAATTAAATTGAATAAATTATTATTAAATTAAATTTCAATTGATATCAATTGCACTTAAATTCAAGTTTCATTGGTCAAATTAAATCAATTTGATTAATTGAACTTAAATTTAATAAATTATTATAAAATTCAACCTCAATCAATAAAATTGCACTTAAATTGAATTTTTATTGATCAAATTGAATCAAATTGGAGTTCATTTAATTAATAAATTATTATTAAATTAAACCTTAATTAAATTATGCTTCAATTATGAATTCAATTTATCATATTGAAATTCAGTATTAATTAAAACTTTATTGAACTTTAATATACTAAAGTTCAATACATTAATTATTTGATTAATCAATAACAAGGAAGTCTTATTATATATTAAAAATTATATTTATTAATATTTATTATTGTATTAATATTAATTATTATATTTACATAATATATTATATATTAACATAATATATTATATATTATTATATATTATATTAATAAATTTTATAATTATTATTATTATTATTAATAAAAAAATAGCAACCACAATGTAATGTAGTCGCTAAATAGAAACCACTTTCTCTGTCGTTTCTAAATATTAGTATTGACCACATTAACGTGGTCTCTAAATAGAGACAATGCAGAAATGTAGTCTCTAAATAAATACTATAAATAAATATGACATCTAAATAGAAACTATACAAATGAAACTAGTTGGAAATTACAGTAGACTAATAGATACAAAAACTTTATGCAAAGTATAAGTGCTAGTTATGATTTATTTTAGACCTAAAATTTGATACAAAATCTCGGACCTAAAAATATTATGGAAAATATTGGACATATTTTTACTGAGTACTATACGGTTATTTGGACATAACTTTAGCTAGAAAATTCAGATTTATATGATTCTTTTTGTATATGAAAGATAAGATATTAATCTAAAAATTCATAGAATACCATAAGGTCAAATTCGAATAAAAAATAGTTGAAATGTACAATCCAAAATCAGGGTAGGAATCTGTCCATAAATAAAATTTAGTAATTTGGTATTTTAAATAATGGGTGACATATATATATGTTTTAATTTTAAATAATATGATAATAGTTATATTTAAAATTCTTATTGTGTATTGACTAAATTAATATGATGTGTTGTGATTTGAGATTTCAAATGAGATTGAGAAATTTTTATATGTATAGGGCATGTAAATCGAAAATTATTATGAATATGTGAATTTTGATGATTTATGTAAACAATAAGATGATAACATCAATTAAGCCAAATTCTCTAATTTAGGACTAGAAATAGGATAGATGACATGTCATTGAGGGGTTTACGGTACCGTAGAAATTATGATGATATAAAAAATTTCATTATATGGACAAGGTGGCTTAAGCTCGGGTGAGAGCGCCCTTCATCATAAATGCATGTAATTATTTATTTTACGCAGTCAAGATGGTTTAAGCTTGGGTGAGAGCGCTCTTGACTTGAGAAGCTCGGTTGAACACTTATATAGATAGATACAGATAGTGAGCAGCGTGGCTTAAACTTGGGTGAGAGCGCTCCTGTTTCACAACCCGTATCCAAATAGTCCGGTTTGTTAATTCCGCATATAAAATAGATTCATTAATTGAATGATATATTGCTATCATGAAAAAAAAATTAGTTAACATATGAAAATATAATAACTAAAATGGAAGAAACTTTAATTCAAACGAATTTTAAGGTAATAGGCAGGTGACATTCTCCTATATAGTTAGGATTATTCCTAATTATATAAGAGGGTGTTACACTTATAAATCTATAATTCTCAAAAAATGATGAGCAAAAAGATTTTCGCGGAGAACAAATGTTTGTTTTGAAAATATCAAATGCACAAATGACTTACAACAAGATTTTGATTCGAAGTATTAGTTATTCTCTTGTTTTTGATTCATAAATGACTTGCATTTATACTTCCATGACGAATTATAGTCGTTTGACTGCATTTAATGCGGAAATAGCCGTTGCACCAACTCTTATTTTCGCGCCTGACATGTTTCTCTTTCTTCTTTCACGGTCGTGTGTATGATTGTCACGGTTGTGACTGTTCTTCCAAGTTGTGACTTGAGTGGTGACTTTGTCCATGAAGCATTCTGGAAGGATTTGAAGTGTTTGATCACGGGCGTGACATTATATCTTCACGGGCGTGAACATCCTTCCTAGTCATGGTCTAAGTGGTGACTCTGGCCGTGAAGCTCTTTAGAATAATTTGTCATGTCTTATCACGGGCGTGACTTTCTTACACAGTCGTGATTGATATAATCATTCACAGTTGCTATCATTCTTCATGGCTGTGAACTTTAAACGTTGGATAGTTGGCGTTCAGCTTCATCACGGGCGTGACATATAAGGTCACGAGCGTGAACATGCTATTTCTTCATTTTTTGTCTGTTTAAGATTAGTCTTCCATTCTCCATTCTTGCTATCATATTCTATACCCTGTTCAATAAATTTAGAAAACAAGTATGTTAAATACATTATTGCTATTTTATTTGTTAGCATCAAAATGACGGAAATACCCTTCAAGGTTCAACAGTAAGTTAAATTTATAATTAGGTTATATATATATATATATATATATATATATATATATTAGTGAATTTGGTAATATTGTATAATCATGTGTTTGTTCATGTATAATGTATGTTGGATTATTGTGAATTGCATTATGAATGATCTACTATGCATTTTTTGTAATTGTATGTTAAAACATTTAGCCTTATATGGATTGATATTTGAGATGACTAAATTAAAATAATTTTAGAGAAATCAATTAAATTAAAATGAATTATGAAAATTTATTAAATTAAAATAATATGTAAAAAAAATTATTTAAATTAAGTCTATATGTGAAAATTTAATAAATAATTTAAAGGATATGGTAAGAAAGGTAATAAAATATGGAAACATGCGAGGGAGTAGAATGTTGAATATTTTATATATTACATATGGTTGAATATATGCAATTCATGTCTTGATGCAAATATAATGATAATATAATGGAACATAAATTTTATTTTATTATAATATTTTCTAAAATTTTATGCAATGATTTATTGAAATTATGTCATAATTTTTATGACCTATGTTTGTGTGACTGCATGAAAAAACTTAAATACTTATATGTACCACTAAACTAGAAATGACTTAGCGTGAATTTTTTCCGCACTGAAACTAGAGCTTACAAATAGTAAACTGTGAAGTTGAAAGAGGAAGTACAAACTCATACTATAGGAGACGTGTCAGAATTGGTTGAGGGTGAGATGCATGTTATTTTTGCATTTTGTTCATTATCATACATATGGGTTTGATAGACATGTCTTGTATATAGTTAAGAATATGTCTTGTATTTTGGTATTATATCTATATAGTTATATGCGAGGTAAAAACCGTTAATTTTGATAGTTATAATAAAGTATAATATTTTATGTAACATGATAGTGTATTTTGATAACTGAATTTGTATGTATATTTGAATATTAAAAAAATATCAATTAAGTTATTAAATAAAAATTTTAAACTCAGGCTAGTTTTATTTAGTTTGTCTGTATCATTCCGCTTATATAATGAGATTATTCCTATTATATAGGCGGGATGTTACACACCTAGAAGATAAAGAATATTTTTCTTTAAAAATTAGGAAATATGAAAGAATGAGGCCATAAAGAAAAAAGGGGATTTTCTTGCAAAATTTGATAAAAAAAATTAAATTGGAAAAGGATTAAAAAGTGGCATCAATATAGATATTTTGACATAATTTCAAATAATTAATTCAAATATATATATATATAAAATTGAGAAGAGCCATGAATATAGATAGTTTTTTATTAAATTTAATAATGCAGTGAATTAGTATTTAAAGATTTGATTGAAAGAAGACAAATGAAAAATAAGAGTTCGAATGACCAACATAATAAATAAATATAAATGTAAAATATTTTGTATTTAATTTTTATATTTAAACCTAATTAAAACCTATAATTATTTATTTAATAAAAATATTTATATGTATATTCATCAAACTAGTTTAATTTAAAATAAATGCAATAATAAAAAGATGACGATCACATTCAATCTGTAACGTTGGTATAAAGTAATGCAGTGAAGGAGAAAATTTGTAAATCAGATGAATTTTATGTCCTGAGAGGGACAACGTGGATTATTTTAGTTATATTTTATTAATTTATTTGCCTTTTCATAAATATTTTAATTATATTTGGAATTCGAATTTAATATTATTTATTTTATTTATTTAAAAATATATTTATTTATAAAATTGTAAATATATTTATAAATATTACTTAAAAATTTGAAAATTTATTTATTTACAAGTTTACCAATACATTTATAAATATATTTATTTATTCACAAATATTTTTATAAATTTGTAAACAAATATATACAAATTTTTACATAAATATATTTATAAATCATTCATAAATTTGATAATTTTTAAATAAATCAATCTTAAATTTAAATATAAAAATTTTAATTGAATTTAATTTTAATTTTAATTTATAATAAATAAATTTAAAAAATTCAATATTATCCATATTTGGCTCGATTGAGTATTACATGAAACTGTATATAGAAACTGTGCTCTCTAATGTCTATCCAAAACCCAAAAAGCAGACACTGTAATGGATAGAATATAATATTACAAATAGGACACAGATATTAACCCATCGCCACTTGCTAATCAGCATCTGTGCCACCGAAGTCATCTCTTCTAGGGTTACAGGTAGCTTGATTTATCCTCTTTCTGAAAACTCATAACATGCTGCTGCTCTTTCTGAATCATCTGGGTAGCTGACTGAAATCAGGCATCAGAATTATTTCGTTAGTTCATAATGATGATTAGTTCATAGATATATTATTCCTTTTCAATGATGGATAAAAATTAGTTTTTTTAGCTCTATTCTATTATTTTCTTTCTTTTATTCTGTGTTGTTGCTTTTATAGGGTCTGTGAGTAGATATTTCCTTTTCATGTTATTGATTGAGGAGTATTTTCCATTTTGCCTCACCTGCTATTCTCATTGTGTTTGCCTTTTCTCCTCTTTTCAGCTATTTTTTCAAACTTGTAAAAATTGTTTTGGTATATTAACCCAAGTGGGTGTGTAAACTGATTTTTGTGTACCTATCTATGTATGTATATAGGGATGATTGTTGATGCACATTCTTGGTATATGTATGTATATAACGATGGTTGTTGATGCAAATTCATGGTATATGTAAGCACATAGGGACGGTTGTTGATGCACATTCTTGGGATATGTATGCGTATAGGGATGGTTGTTGGTGCGCATTCTTAGGTATGAACGTTTACTGCATAATTATGGACTCATGGTGGATCTCTTTTTTGACAGGGAAAATGCAAGGGGCTGTTAATGCATTTTTGTCCCCTGGAAATTTTATAAAAAATGCTATTTTGCAACGTCTCCGTGTTGCCAATCCAGTACTAAGGCCAATTGTTTTTTCACGTTTTGAATCGGTCTCATCTGCTCGTATGGAAGAGCAAAGCTTTGAAAGCACTACTATTGCAGACATTTTGAAAGCCAAAGGAAAAAGTGCTGATGGCTCTTGGCTTTGGTGCACCACTGAGGACACTGTTTATGATGCTGTTAAGTCGGTATGCATCTTTGCGTCGAAATAAGTTATTACTCTTGTTGTTGCTGTCTTTGATTGGAAGATTTATCATAACCCCATTTCATTTTTCCAGTGCTTGGCCTAATTGAATTAATTTCCTGGCAGATGACACATCACAATGTTGGAGCCTTGGTGGTCGTCAAACCAGGAGAGCAGAAATCAATTGCCGGAATTATCACTGAGAGAGGTATTTGAACAGTATCTTACTTGCATTAAGAAGGTTATAGAATATAATAAAGGCAAATGTGTTTATAAATTATAATGTCTAAAGTTTGCCACCTCCACTTTTGACAACTGCCTTCTTGTAAAGGATTAGGTCCTCCCTTGTCTCGACAAGTTCGGCTATTACCCCTGCAATCTCTTCTTTAAGATTCACAATCTCGGCTCAAAGGATTTCTTCCAAGGCCCTCACTTGGTCTTGACATCCTCTGTAAAATATGAAGAAGCCACTTTGTATGTCCCCAAAACCATTATTTACGTGGACAAGTTGCCATCAGAAATTTACTATAATAGAAAACTGCTTGGTTTTCTGTCATTGCTTTTTTCACCTTTATTTTGTGTGATGCTTTTGTTTGCCAAGCCAATATACTGCAAATAAGGGTGAACTTAGGATATAATTTGAACCTTTTCCACCCCTTGGCTGCAAGCTTGATAATATTATTCTTCATTTTATTTTATTTTATTATTATTTTTTTAATAATTCTAGATTACCTGAGGAAGATCATAGTACAGGGAAGATCATCCAAGTTGGCAAAGGTTGGGGACATAATGACTGAAGAGGTATAATACTATTTTCAGACTGTAATAGGAAAAGTTTGACTTCCATATTACGTATCGATTTACATATAAATATACACGGTGATTGCAGAACAAGCTTATCACAGTCACTCCTGACACAAAAGTTCTTCAAGCAATGGAATTGATGACAGGTATTAGATGCTATATATCTCTGTGGGATGTTTTAATTTTCTAGTTCACTGATTTCTTTATACATTGAGGCTGGTGTAAACTGGAAGTTATAATGGTCGGCAGATAATCGGATCAGGCACATTCCAGTCATCAATGATAAGGGTATGATTGGGATGGTGTCCATCGGAGATGTGGTGCGTGCCGTGGTGACTGAGCACAGGGAGGAATTGGACCGCTTGAATGCATACATACAAGGAGGTTACTAGATGATGATGACACATATTATGGAAAATGCAGCTCATGTGCCTTGTTTCAAGGAACAGTAAGCTTAGGGCCTGTAAATATGGTGTGTTTTTGCTTGTGTCCTTGTAATGTTGTTTCACCTGTTTCCATAGCAGAATATCTGATGTCGGATAACAGAATCTGGACTAAATGCTTAATAATAAGCTCTACCATGCTGCTTGAGACCTTTAGACGAGTGGTTCATGTACATGGTCATCGCCTTTAATGTTGAAATCCTTCAGAAACAATATTTTTGAAGATCTTTTATGGCCACTTTACACCAATCTATATTCATATCATCTTCTACTGGTGAATCATAAGTAGGCAGCTATGATTTTTTATTTATATGCATGTTGCCTAAAAAGTTGAACTTTATGTTGTGCAAGAAATAGAACACTTCGAAGTTATTTCTTCCGCAATTCAATTACCTAACATAATATTGTAGTGCCTGATTTATATGGGGCTGAGTATTTATATTATTGAGCTAAGCTTGGTTGTAATTGTCTAGCATAATATTTTGATCAATTATGAAAGTACTACGGCTATGTTTGGTTTGCAGAATAAAGTATACAAGGATTAAAATAATTATTCCTAAGGAATAGAATAGGCAAAAAATGAAATAGTTATTATTCTTATTCCATAATTTGGTTTATGACCTAGAATTATTCCTCTCTTCATATTCCATTATTTGGTTTATAAGCACTGCTATGTGAAGTATATTTAAGCATTAATGACTTTGATATCCTTATAATGAATTTCGTTATTAATATCAAAATTAAATTTTCATACAATTTGAGCATGATTTACTTTTAAGAAAATAAACATATAATATATATTAAAATTAACATGTATATTTTATTTCTCCAAAATAATTTAAATGCATAATAAATATTTTTTTTGAAATTTTTTAAAAGTGTATCAATTAATCATAAAAAATTAATAATACAAACATATAATATAAATAAATTCCATTAATTTATGGTTGCCAAATTTGAATTAAATTAAATTAAGAGAAAAAATATTCAAAAATCTAAATTAAATTATTGTATTACTCTTTAGTCATTATTAATTAGGTGTGTTTAAAAAAAAAGAAGAAAAGAAATAGAGAAAGCAAAAACATGCACATAAAGAGAGAACAAATGATGTCCTAAACAAATGTCAATTCCCAAAAGGTACCGTAGCACAAATGATGTCTTTAACCCTAGCTATGTTATCATATCCCAGGATAAAAATTATATTGTTGAATTTTGAAAATAAATTTTATTCATAAAATGTAGTGAAAAAATAAAATTTTCAAAATCCGAAACAAGAATTTGTTTGTACTATTAAAACTAATTTATCAAAACAAATGGATAAGAAATTATATCATGTCATTTCGTGATTTATTTTTCAAAATTTTATCTTATTGAGTTGTTGCAAATCACAACAATCTACTTTAAGATGTCTTTAATGTTAATCCATGCGAAAATATGATAAGAAATTACAAGATAAATTGTGGAACACACCTCAAAGTATTAGAAATGATGTATGTTCAATTTGAGATAATATAAAAAATAATTATTATTTTTCTTTTTTTTTGAATTTCATAATTTCCAAAAATAATTTTCAGACTTTAAAACATTTTAAAAATGTTTTTCCCCAAAAATAATATAGATACAAAATACACAAGACAAGAGGGAGAGATTTTGAAATTTTTACCTTAATTAGCCTTAATTGGCCAATTAAGACCTATTAGGTCAGTTGCTGGCCAGTACCATGTTGGGCATGCCTGCCAGGCAAGCAAGCATTCCGCGCGGGCCCATACGGGCCCGTGACTCACTCCAAACGATTTTTCCGTGTGATCTAATCGCGATCCGTATCAAAATAAATTTTTCATATTGTTTAATCCAATCCAAGACTATTTTACTTATTCTCCATAATTCTCTAATAGTGTGACCTATTAGGTTCCCGGTTATATTGACCACTTAAATTAACAATTAATTTAATTAAGTCATGAGCGGAATCTAACAACACATCATGACTCCCAATTGATCAGAAAGTCAGTGGTTTGACTATAAACCTTTCCATAGACAATTTTCATGCAATTATTCCTTTCACCATTCTATACCTTACTTGGTTCAGAGTGTAGGGTTTTGAAGAATGAATCATATTCACAAACGCAGCGAAAAATAAAATTTTTCAAAACCCAAAACAAAAGATCATACTTGTACTATTAAAACTAATTTATATAAATGTAAATGTTAAAAATTATACCTTGTAATTTTTATTTGTTCTTCAAATCTTCACTTTGTTGGGTTGTAGCAAACCAACAACAATCAACACTAGGATGTCTCTAATGATAATCCATGCGAAAAATGAAAAAGAAACTATCAAGAAAAATGGTCTGAACAAATTCAAAGTGCTAGCTTTGAAAGTGTTCTTGAGTGAATTTTTGTTGTCTTAACATGTCTATTTTCTATCATTTGATGTCTTTTTTATTTGAATCAAATTCAAAAATAAGATGAAAAGTCAAAAATAGAGAAAATGGAAACAAATGAATAGTAATTGGTCATAATTGGCCTAATTAAGGCCAAAAACTGTCGTTGGCCAACGGATGGAAGGTAACAGGCGGGCTAGGCCTGCTGCGGGCTGCTGCTGGGAGGCCCAACTGGCTCGCCTGCCTAGCCTGTACGGGCCCGTGACACTCCCGACCGATTTTTCCGTGCGATCTCATCGCGATCCATCCTAAAATAATTCTCTCATATTTTGAATACTATCCAAGACCATTTTACTCATTCTCCATATCTTCAATACATGTGACCCATTAGGTTTTCGATTATGTTGGCCATTTAAATTAACAATTAATTTAAGCAGGTCATGAGCAGTATCTAGCAACACATCATGACCCTCAATTGACCGGAAAGTCAGTGTTTTGACTACGAAACTTTCCATAAACAATTTATGTGCAATTATTCCTTTCACCATTCTATACCTCACTTGGTTCAGAGTATGGACATGTATCAACTCCCACTAGATTGACTACGTCACGTCTAGTCCAAGTAATGTTAGTTCTTGTCCTTGAGGCTTATTACTCTATTAGATATGTCATTGAAGATTATCTTTATGACATTTCCACTCTGGCCAGAGATTCTTGAGTAATGACCATGACAAGAAGCCATGGGTATACACTCCTTCTATCAAGAGTGGTGAATCCTTTGTTGGTTACCCAATTACCTTTGAATTCCTCAAGCTGTATCCAATCACCACCCTATGAGCTACCTTTCTGAGGCAACAAGGAATAGTGTAAAAATACATAATCAATATTCAAGATATCCTTGAGTACCTCAAGTCTAAGGATATTTGCACCATTGCTATGATGAGACTATCATTGACATTTGAATAGATTATCCATATGATTGTCTCATAGTTTGTCATCCAATGTACTTAGCTATACTTAGCAAGCATCCACATGTTAACTCTAAACATCTCATGTTTATAGATTATGAGATCTACTACTCGATCCAATCAAGGAGTGTAACATGTGCTAGTCTGTCTGGATTAATAATGTCTTGTCTCATTAATCCTATGACTAGGGATAATTTTGATACTAACATAATTACACATGATAAGAATCTCAATATCATGATCTCATCATGATTTCCTTCATGCTATGTTATGTATCAATGACTTCATTAATTGATTTAAGGTCACTTATTAATTCATATATCAAATGAACATCAAATTAATGAAAAAGCCTTTTATTAATCAAATAAATTTGTACAATAAGTGCTAAAGGTGATTGCCTTTAGAGCACTCCTTTAACAAGCTCCCACTTGCATTAAAGCCAATCGCCTTTGTATTTAATTCCATAGGCGAATACATGAGAATCATATTTCTTTTGGGGAAGTGGCTTAGTTAAAGGATCAGCAATATTCTGATCAGTGGGCACTCTTTCTATCTTTACATCATTCCTACCAATGATTTCTTTAATCAAATGGTATCTTCTGCGCAATGGCTCCATTATTATCACAATACAATTGTATTGGATCAATAATGATGGGAACCACTCTAAGTTCTGTGATGAATTTCTTTATCCAAACTGATTCCTTTGCTGCTTCAGAAGCTGCAATGTACTCTACTTCGGTTGTGGAATCAATAGTCGTTTCCTGTTTGGAACTCTTCCAACTAACTGCTCCACCATTTAGTGTGAATATATAACCTGACTGAGATTTTAAGACATCCTTGTCAGATTGGAAGTTGGCATCGGTATACCCGCTCACAGTAAGATCTTCATCTCCATATACCAAGAATACATCCTTAGTTCTTCTTAAGTACTTAAGGATATTCTTGACAGCCACCCATTGACCCTCACCAGGGTCCGATTGGTATCTACTCGTGACACTCAAAGCATATGATACATCGGGTCTTGTACATATCATAGTATACATGATTGATCCTATAGCTGAAGCAGATGGAATCAAACTCATGTGTGTCCTCTCATCTTATATCTTTGGACATAAAGACTTTGAGAGAGTAATCTCATGGGTCATGGGAATATATCCCCTTTTGGACTGCTCCATGCTAAATCTCTTTAGCATCTTATCTATGTATGTAGACTGTGAAAGACCAAGTAATCTTTTAGATCTATCTCTATAGATCTTTATCCCTAAAATATAGACTGCTTCTCCAAGGTCTTTCATGGAGAAATTCTTGGATAACCAAATTCTGACTGATTGTAAGAATGAGACATCATTTCCCATTAACAATATGTCATCTACATATAACACAAGAAATACGATTGCAGTCCCACTAACCTTCTTGTAAACACAAGGTTCATCCGAATTTTGTAAGAAACCAAACTGTTTGATTGTCTCATGAAACTGAATATTCCAACTCCTAGATGCTTGCTTTAGTCCATAAATGGATCTTTGAAGCTTACATACCTTTTTGCCATCTTTGGATATGAAACCTTCTGTTTGTGTCATGTACACATCCTCAGTCAGATTTCCATTAAGGAAAGCTGTTTTCACATCCATTTGCCATATCTCATAGTCATAATGAGTAGCAATGGCTAGAAGTATCCTTATGGATTTAAGCATAGCTACTGGGCTAAAAGTTTCATCGTAGTCAATTCCTTGTCTTTGATGATAACCTTTAGCAACAAGTCTAGCTTTATAGGTAATCACATTACCATCCATGTCAGTTTTCTTTTTGAAAACCCACTTGCACCCTATAGGCTTTATTCCTTCGGGTGGGTCAACCAAAGTCCATACTTGGTTTTCATACATGGGATCCATTTCCGACTTTATGGCTTGAAGCCATTTGTCAGATTCTAAACTATTCAGAACCTCTTCATAGGTTGTAGGCTCATCATTTTCTATGAGCAATACATCGTTCTGTTCACTAATGAGAAATCCATATCTCTCTGGAACAGTACGTATCCTACTTGACCTACGAAGCTCTTGTGCTTCAGAAGGTTGAGATGTTATATCATCTGTATGAGTAACAAGCTCGGGTTCAGGCAATTGATCAACATCTGTTTGAGCATCTTGAACTTCTTTAAGTTCAATTTTGCTCCCGCTATCTCCTTTTAGAAGGAATTCTCTCTCTAAAAAGATAGCATGTCTTGAAACAAAAACCTTTTGTTCCAAGGGGTGGTAAAATTGATATTCATATGATGCTTTTGGATATCCCACAAACAGACATCGGTCAGACTTAGCTTCTAGCTTATCTGACATTGTCTGCTTCACATAAGCAGGACAACTGCAAATTCTCATGTAAGAAAATGTGGGCCTCTTGTTATACCATATCTCATATGGAAAACATCAACTGACTTTGAAGGAACTCCATTTAATATATAAATGGAGGTCTCTAGTGCATAACCATAAAAGGATTTAGGCAATTCTGCAAAACTCATCATAGACCTTATCATGTCTAACAAGATTCGATTTGTTCTTTCAGCCACACCATTGTGTTGTGGCATGTAAGGTGGAGTCCATTGAGATAAAATCCCATTATCCCTAAGATAATCTAGAAACTCTTGGCTCAAGTATTCACCTCCTCGATCTGATCGAAGTGTTTTAATACTTTTGCCAAGTTGTTTCTCTACTTAATTTCTGAATTCTTTGAACTTTTCAAAAGCTTTAGATTTGTATCTCATAAGATACACGTATCCATATCGTGAGTAGTCATCGATAAAAGTAATGAAGTAGATGAAACCACCTCTAGCGTGTGTAGACATTGGACCACATACATCTGAATGTATTAAGTCTAAAAGTCCATTATCACGTTCACCCTTTCCCTTAAAGGGTAACTTAGTCATCTTGCCTAGTAAACAAGATTCACATGTGTCATATGATTCATAATCAAATGACCCCAAACTACCACTTTTGTGTAGCTTAGCCATACATTTCTCACTTATATGACCAAGACGACAATGCCATAAATAAGATGATTTCAACATATCTTGTTTTTTCCTTTTATTATCATTGATGTTTAAAATTGGATTTGACATATCTAATGTGTATATTCCATTGCATAATGTACCATTAGCATAAAGAATTCCATTCAACATAATAGAACAACAATTGTTACTAAAAGCTAAAAGGAAACCATCTTTATTTAGACTTGAAACAGAAATAATGTTTTTAGTCAAAGCAGGTATATAATAGCAATTATCCAAATTTAATATAAGCCCACTAGGGAGGGTCAATACATATGTTCCTATAGCTAATGCAACAACCCTTACTCCATTTCCAATGCGTAGGTCTGACTCTCCCTTATTGAGCTGTCCACTGTTCCTTAGGCCCTACATATCAGTGCATATGTGTGAGCCACAACCGGTATCTAATACCCATATATTATTATTGGAAACAGTATTAATTTCAATGACAAAAATACCTGAAGTAGATGGGGCATCAGATGCCTTCTTCTTCAAGGACTCCAAGTAAGCCTTGCAGTTTCTCTTCCAATGGCCATCCTTGCCACAATGGAAGCATGTCCCTTTTGGAGCAATCTCCTTAGCCTTCTTCTTGGCCATGCCTCCCTTAGGCTTCATGGACTTCTTCTTCTTCTTAAGGTTCTTCCTTTTAGAACTTGAAGAGTCCACCAGCATCACAGTCTTACTGTCTTTCTTGACAGATGGCTCAGCTGTTTTAAGCAAGTTAATTAGCTCAGGAATAGTGGTAAAGATTTGGTTCATCCTATAGTTAAGCACAAAATGTGAATAACTATCAGACAAACCGGTTAGAATTAAGTCAATACTTAATTCACAGTCCATCACAAATCCCAAGGTGGCCAACCTCTCAATATAGCCATTCATCTTCAATGCATATTGCACTAGAGATGTCCCCTCAACCATCTTAGTGCGGAAGAGCAACCTTGAAGTTTCGAACCTTTCGGAATGTGTTTGCTCATCGAAAAGCTCTCTTAGATGGTATACTACGGAATTAGCATCTATAGCCTCATGCTACTTTTGCAACTCAGCTGACATAGTAGCAAGCATAATGTAGCTTGCCATCTCACTATCATTAAGATGCTTTTGATATGCCTTCTGAACATCTACAGAAGCATTAGCAGCAGGGGGATTAGGGAGTGCCTCATCTAGGACATAGCCAATCTTTTCGGATTTGAGAACTATTGTCAGATTCCTTAGCCAATCCAAAAAATTGGGCCCAGTCAACTTATTTGATTTCATTAGCGATCTCAAATTCACACTTGTCATGATGATGATTCTAGCAATCTAGATGTAAAATAGAACATGTTAGAATGTACATAAAATGCATGTTTATTAGGACTTTAATAAATCGCATTATGGCTCCCACTATTTTATTGTGAATCCATAACCCTCACTATGAACCCGAGAGAACTTATATAGAAGTTCTCCTAATGGGTCGATATCTAACTAGCTAAGAATAACCTTGAGGCAACTCAACAAGCTATCCTTAGTTTGGTCGGTAGGTATCTAATCCATACCAATTGCATTATTCATGCAACTATCGAATCTTGTGCTATCAACTTGTTGATGTGTACACATACATTGGGCTATCGACTTTTGATATGTGTACATCTCATGTATACAAACCCAACTTCACCTCCAATATACATTAACCTTGGCGCAAATCCAACAAGTTAATAATATCGGTTAAGTCTAACCCATTAATCGTGAAATCTAATTTCAATGGATTGAACATATTCTTATAGAGTGAGCTTGAGGCAACTCAAAAACCCTAACTCTAGAAGAACTCTGGTTCTCCCCATATTAATGGAAGGCGTAAGACTTAATTGTTTATTTAGTGAGGGATTTCTCTGTTAAGTCTCATCAAGTTATTATTTCATGCTTTTATATATCATACATTCATCACATTGATATATAAAGATAGTTACATTAACTATATGGCATGATTATGGACATACTAAAGTCAATCTCTTGAGCCAAAGAGAGATTGACTAGGTCTTACCTAGGTATATGCATGAATTTACAACCCAAAATAGAAATCAAATTCCTATTTCTAAGTCTTCTTGTTTATGATACCATCTCCTTTGCTTCTTGCTCCTTTGTATCTTCATTCTATCCTAATCCTATGTAATCTAATTACATATTTCAAATTATAGAAAACCTCAATTTACATTTGAGGGGAGTAATATGAGAAGAGAAATACATAAGAAAGAAAAAGAGGGAGGGACACGCAGACCCTATTTACTATAAAACAAAATAATTACATGCATGCTCAATCACATTGGGCCTAAGTCCATAATCATCCATCATGTTTTTTCATACACCCATAACATGCATTCTCTAATGCACAAAATAAAAATGACAATTATGAAATTTAATTTTGTATGTCATTTAAAGTGAAATTTAATATTTAATCAAATTAAATTAAATTCCATATTTACAGAAATAATTCAAAATTAATTCTCCTTAAAATCAGAATGTTATGATGTTAAAATTAAACAATTTAATTTTAATATACATACCAATTTCTAGTCATACTAGAATTACAATTGCACAACTTAAATTAATTCAAAATTAATTTCCATTTTAGCAGTCGATTAAAGTTTATCTTTTAGGACCTCATTTCTCTTTTTTTTTTTTGGCTAATGATATGATATTGTTTATGGAGGCTAGTTTTTGTGTTCTTATTTAATATAATTTTTATCATGTTTTAATATAATTTTTATTCATATTTTTTTGCTGATTGCAGGTGCTGCAGGAAAAGTGTAGAAGTGAAGCTCTTCACATGCATGATAAGGTGTCACACTCATGAGGAGGATTAGTGCAAAGAAACCTATTATGTGCATAACATGGTGTCACGCTTGTGAGGGTGAACTTTACAAAATGTTTGACTATTTGCAGCATTATTACTGGCATTATTTGATATTTGAGGCATTGACTTCATGGGATCTTTTTCCCATTCTAATAGTTTTGAATTTATATTTGTTGTTATAGATTATGTGTCTAAATAGGTTGAGGCAATTCCTACCCATACTAATGATGCTAAAGTGGTTGTCAAATTTGTGAAAGACATTATTTTAGTAGGTTTGGAACTCCAAGGGTAGTCATCAGTGATGGTGGGAGCCATTTTGTAACAAGGTGTTTAGTGGGCTCTTAAGGAAATATGGTGTTACTCATTGGGTATCCATGCCATATCATCCTCAAACTTTAGGCCAAATGGAGGTAAATAATAGACAAATTAAGTTTATATTGAAAAAAATAATACGACCTTCATATAAGGATTGGGCTCGAAAGCTAAATGATGCCTTATGGGCATACTGAACAACTTACAAGACCCCTATTGGCATGAGTTTGTATAGGCTAATGTATGGAAAAGCATGTCACTTACCAGTTGAGTTGAAGCATAAGGCATATTGGTCTATTTATGCTTTAAACATGGAGATGAGTAAGGCTCATGAGGAAAGACTAATTTAGTTGCATGAATTGGAAGAGATGAGAAATGAGGCATATGAAAATGCCAAGATTTATAAAGAAAGAACCAAATGACTACATGACAAGTTTTTGACTTGTAATAATCTAATTCATGGTATGATTAAACTCTTTCTAGGAAAACAAAAATTGAAATGGAGTGGCCCCTTTTATTTGGTTCAAGTGTTTCCTTATGGAGTTTATGCATCTATAGAATGGAGAGAAATTTAAAGAGAACAGCCATAGAGTAAAGCCTTATTATGAGTGCATTCCATGACTAAAAGAGGTGGTAACTATGACTCCATCCCTTAAGAAAGTTTAAAGTCAGTTATGTCTTGCCTGGACAATAACTGTGGCACTTCTTAGGAGGCAAACCAAGTTTATTTGTGCAATTTTTAGTTTTTAAGTTATTTGATTTACTTAAGTAATTTTATATATTTTCTATAACACCACATCTTATACATTTGAGTTCAACCTATCCCTATATCAAATAATCACACATATTATGCTGGAAAGACAAAATATCTTGTTAACTGTGATAGTAAAATTTTTTTTTATATCCTGTAATATCATTCAATGACTTTGCAATTCTCATATCCTGTAATATCATTCAATGACTTTGCAATTCTCATATCCTGTAATATCATTCAATGACTTTGCAAGTCAACACTGAGGTTTTCAATACAATATAATATATCACATCTATTAAAACTTAAACTTTACATCTAAAGGATTATGAGTTGCTTCCATTCATACATTTTAAAACTAATCTAGAGTACTATACATATTCAAACATGTTGAACCTTAGGGAGTATTTCCATCATTTTGATGCTAACAAATAAAATAGCAATAATGTATTTAACATACTTATTTTCTAAGTTTATTGAATAGGGTATGGAATATGATAGCAAGAATGGAGAATGGAAGACTAATCTTAAAAAGACAAAAAATGAAGAAATAACATGTTCACGCCCATGACCTTATATGTCATGCCCGTGATGAAGCTTAGCGCCAACTATCCAACATTTAAAGTTCACGGCCATGAAGAATGATAACAACCGTGAATGATCATATCAGTCACACCCATGAAAGAAAGTCACGCCCGTGAGAAGACATGACAAATTCTTCCAGAGAGCTTCACGGCTAGAGTCACCACTTGGACCACGGCTAGGAAGGTTGTTCACGTCCGTGAAGATATAATGTCACGCCCGTGATCAAACACTTCAAATCCTTCCAGAATGCTTCATGACCAAAGTCACCATTCAAGTCACAGCTTGGAAGAACAGTCATGACCGTGACAACTATAATCACGATCGTGAAAGAGGAAAGAGAAACATGTCAGACGCAAAAACAAGAGTTGGTGCAACGACTATTTCCGCATTAAATGCAATCAAACGGTTATAATTCGCCATGGAAGTATAAATGCAAGTCATTTATGAATCCAGAACAAGAATATAGCTAATACTTCGAATCAAAATCTTGTTGTAAGCCATTTGTGCATTTAATATTTTCAAAACAAACATTTATTCTATGTGAAAATCTTTTTGCTCATCATTCTCTGAGCATTAAAGATTTGTAAGTGTTTCTCTCTGTAATCATCTACTCAAGTGAGTTTGAGTATTTTGGGGTTAAGAGTAGAACACTTGTAAGGGTTATTTGTGTGAGCCTTTAAAACACAAGGAATTGGTTTATTGTATGAGCCATTAAAACACAAGGGATTTCTGGGTTAGGTGTGATCCATTGTTAGAAACACCATAGTTGGGAGTGAGCTTGTAAAACTCCATTGTAACACTTAGAGTGTTAGTGAAACTCCCAATTGAGATTGGGGAGAGGAGTAGGGTTTGTTAACACCCGAACCTCTATAAAAATTCTTGTATCTTATCTTTCTATCCCTACTTATCTTAACTTTTCTTTCTGCGCTTAAAAGTTAAAATTTTTAATATCCAATTCAACCCCCCTTCTTGGTTTAATATCTAGGCAACAATTGGTATCAGAGCTAAGTCTAGCATCGAAGCCTAATTAGCGCTAGTAAAGATCAAGATATGGCCATTGAAGGATTCCAAAGTCTCAAGCCTTACTTTGATGGAGCAAATTATGATTATTGGAAGTTTCAGATGGAGTCATATCTGGATAGTGAAGGAATTGACGTCTGGGATAGTGTTCGAAAAGAATGGACACCACCAACTAGAAGAAGAGTTGATGGTGAAGAAGAAATCTTATCAAAAGATGATTGGACAGAGCCTCAAAGAAGAGCAAACTTCAAAAATATGAAGGCAATGACAATTCTCTCAAGCTCATTATCCATTGAAGAATGTGGTAGAATACAACATTGCCCAACAGCTTACAACATATGGAAAACATTGGAAAACTATCATGAAGGAACTAAGCAAGTTAAATCCAAGAAGATTCAACATCTTACTTTAGAGTATGAGCTCTTCAAGATGAAATCAAATGAATCAATTACTGACATGACCAACCGTCTTCTAGCAATCATAAATGACATGAGAAAACTTGGGAAACACCTGAACTTGGAATATGTAAATAACAAAATCCTGAGAAATCTTCCTCTCAAAGATTACGGTTCAAGAGTTGCCGGTATAGAAGAGACAAATGAAGACATGAGCATCATGAATACTGATGTGCTTATTGGCAAACTTCTCACACATGAAATGACAGTAAAAAGAGATAGGGAGCTTGAAGCAGAGCCAGAAAAAAGAAAGCCCCTAGCACTAAAAGCCTCTACTTCAAAATCTCAAGAGGAAGTTGAAGACGATGAAGAAAAGAGTGATGATGCAAATGAGGACATTGCTATACTCTCAAGAAGACTGAAAAGAATCATTGAGAAAAGAATGAGCAACTCTAGAAAATTCAAGCAAAGACACCTCAAATAGACTTCTAATGATACAAAAAGAAGTGAAGAAGAGGTAAAGTGCTATGAATGTGGAAAGAAAAGGCATATTAAACCGGAATGTCCAAGGATCAAGAAGCACAAGAGCAAATACCAAAGAGACAATGGGGAGAAAGGTCACAAAGCCACATGGGATGACGAAAGCTCTTCAAGTGAAAAATATAACAATGAAAGTGAAGAGGTCAACCTATGCTTCATGGCTATAGAGGATCACGCCTCGGATAAGGTAAGATCACTTCACTCATACTCTTTCAATAATGATAGTAGTGATAATGATAGTAATAGTGAAGATGATGATGATGAGCAAAGCCTAATAGAAGTATTGAATCTAGAACTAGAAAAATATAGAAGTAAATTCAATACTTATAAGAATAACATTTCCAATTTGAAAATAAAAAAGGATGCTTTAGAAAAGGAGAACTTTAAGTTTAAATCATCGAATGAATCTATTCAAAAGTCATTAGATGAATACTCTTCAAGACCCTCAACTAAATCCTTGCTTAAAGAAAACAATACTTTGAAAAATGAAGTTGAGAAACTTAGAAACTACATTTCAAAATTTCACAAAGGAAAGGAGAGCTTAGATACTCTCATTGTGTCTCAAAGACCACCCTTAATTAGACATGGTCTAGGGTTTAAGGGTACATCATCATCTTCTCACAAGACTACTTTTGTTAAGTCAAGAGAACCTCACATCTCCACATTTGCTGGAACAACACCAAGGAATAAATGCACAAAATACACTAAATCTTCTATACATAAGAGGAATAATCAAGGATTAGTAAGCCTAAGAAAGAAACCTCAAAAGCTAATCATGCCTTTATATATAAGAAACATGCATCTAGAAAAGCACCAATTAATCATAATTGTGCATGTCATTGTTCTCAAACTCAGTTTAATAGAAATATGGCATTCAAAAGCATTGTGAGACCAAAAAAGCATTTTTAGACCTAAATAGTGTAATTATTGTATAAAATTTGGTCACATAAATAAACATTGTTGGATAAGGAAGGCTCATTGGGAACCTTCATGTGCTAACCCCCAAGGACCTAAGCTCATTTGGGTACCTAACAACCATACTTGAATTGTGATTCTATAGGTATGCCTCAAGTCCACAATAAACAAAAATGCTTGGCTAGTAGACAGTGGATGCTCAAGGCATATGACAGGAGACAAATAACTTTTCAATGAAATCAAAAGTATTGATGGAGGTAAAGTAACCTTTGGAAACAATGCCTTGAGCAACTTACTTTTGGGGTAGTCGAAAGGAAAAATCGAACTTTAATTGAAATGGCTTACCAACTTACTTTTGGGCAGAAGCCACAAATACTGCTTGTTATATTTCAAATCGAGTTTTTAATAGATCTCTCCTAAACAAAACTTCATTTGAGCTATGGAATGGAAGAAAGCCCTTGATATCATACTTTAGAGTATTTGGATGCAAGTGCTTCATATTGAATACCAATGACAACCTTGGAAAATTTGCCTCTAAATCTGATGAAGGTATCTTTTTAGGATATTCTACAACTAGTAAAACATATAGGGTATTTAATAAAAAGTCATTAACTATTGAAGAATCTATGCATGTTATTTTTGATGAATCTAGTAGACTTGATCTTGTGAAAGGTAGTGTTCTTGATGATGTAGTGGGTACTATGGAAAGACTTGGTCTTGAAAATGGAAGAGAAGAAAATGATCAAGAAGATTCACATCAAGATGATTCTCTACCTCAAGCTCAAGAGGAAAATAGGCAAGAGCTCCCAAATGAATGGAGATTGACAAAAGATCACCCCAAAGAGCAAATCATTGGTGATCTTACAAGGGGAGTAAGTACTATATCTCATCTCAAACATTTAGTTTCTGACCTTGCTTTTGTTTCTCAAATTGAGCCTAAAAATATTGATAAGGCTCTTAATGATGCAAGTTGTGTGATTGCTATGCAAGAGGAACTCAACCAATTTGAGAGAAGTAAGGTATGGACCTTAGTACCTAGACTCAAGGAGCATCAAATTATAAGTAGCAAATGGGTATTTAGAAATAAACTAGATGAACAAGGTTCAATAACTAGGAATAAGGCTAGATTGGTTGCAAAAGGGTATAATCAGGAAGAAGGAATAGATTATGATGAGACCTATGCTTCTGTAGCTAGATTAGAAGCCATAAAAATACTTTTAGCATATGCATGCCATATGAATTTCAAACTCTTTCAAATGGATGTGAAAAGTGCCTTTCTAAATGTTTTATAGAAGAAGAAGTTTATGTAGAACAACCACCAGGTTTTGAGAGCTATGATTTGCCTAATCATGTATTTAAACTTTCAAAAGCTTTATATGGTTTGAAACAAGCCCCAAGAGTTTGGTATGAAAGACTAAGTTCTTTTCTCTTAGAAAATAACTTTACAAAGGGGAATGTTGACACTACATTATTCATTAAAAAGCCATAAGCATGATATTCCAATTGTTCAAATTCATGTTGTTGATATCATATTTGGGTCTATTAATGAATTGCTTTGTCAAGAATTTGCTAAGTGTATGACTAGGTAATTCGAAATGAGCATGATGGGTGAGCGAAAATATTTCCTCGGTCTACAAATAAAACAAGGCAATGAGGGCATATTCATCAACCAATCCAAATATACCAAAGACTCATCTTTACGTCTAAAGGATTACGAGTTGCCTCCATTTATAAATTTTAAAACTAATCTAGAGTACTATACATATTCAAACATGTTGAACCTTGAGGGGTATTTCTGTCATTTTGATGCTAACAAATAAAATAGCAATAATGTATTTAACATACTTGTTTTCTAAGTTTATTGAACAGGGTATGAAATATGATAGCAAGAATGGAGAATGGAAGACTAATCTTAAAAAGACAAAAAATGAAGAAATAGCGTGTTCACGCCCGTGACCTTATATGTCACGTCCGTGATGAAGCTTAGCGCCAACTATCCAACATTTAAAGTTCACGGCCATGAAGAATGATAGCAATCGTGAATGATCATATTAGTCACACCCATGAAAGAAAGTCACGCCCGTGAGAAGACATGACAAATTCTTCCAGAGAGCTTCACGGCCAGAGTCACCACTTGGTCCACGGCTAGGAAGGTTGTTCACGTCCGTGAAGATATAATGTCACGCCCATGATCAAACACTTCAAATCCTTCCAGAATGTTTCACAGCCAAAATCACCACTCAAGTCATGGCTTAGAAGAACAATCAAAACTGTGACAACGATAATCACGACCATGAAAGAGGAAAGAGAAACATGTCAGGCGCGAAAATAAGAGTTGGTGCAACGACTATTTCCGCATTAAATGCAATCAAACGGTTATAATTCGCCATGGAAGTATAAATGCAAGTCATTTATGAATACAGAACAAGAATATAGCTAATACTTCGAATCAAAATCTTGTTGTAAGCCATTTGTGCATTTAATATTTTCAAAACAAACATTTATTCTCTGTGAAAATCTTTTTGCTCATCATTCTCTGAGCATTAAAAATTTGTAAGTGTTTCTCTCTGTAATCATCTACTCAAGTGAGTTTGGGTATTTTAGGGTTAAGAGTAGAACACTTGTTAGAGTTATTTGTGTGAGCCTTTAAAACACAAGGAATTAGTTTATTATGTGAGCCATTAAAACACAAGAGATTTCTGGGTTAGGTGTGATCCATTGTTAGAAACACCATAGTTGGGAGTGAGCTTGTAAAACTCTATTGTAAAACTTAGAGTGTTGGTGAAACTCCCAATTAAGATTGGGGAGAGGAGTAGGGTTTGTTAACACCCGAACCTTTATAAAAATTCTTGTGTCTTATCTTTCTATCCTTACTCATCTTAACTTTTCTTTCCACACTTAAAAGTTTTTCTTTCCACACTTAAAAGTTAAAATTTTTAATATCCAATTCAACCCCCTTCTTGGTTCAATATCTGGGCAACAAAACATATAAATCCAAAATACAGATGACATGTTTTCATGCTCGTGTGGAATGCAAGGAGAGAGAGTGATGAGGCCCGACCAGTAACCTATGCTCCATTTCTTTTATATGCTACTGAAAATGAGCTATCACTTTTCTTTACCTAAAAAATGATGCAAATTGATGACTTGTGGCTTAGTAAGAATAACCATCAAAAGAGTTCTAAAGTACCAAACAATTCATAGTAATAAATCATAAATCCAATATATACCATGTATTCCATTCCATTCATCAGTATCATATAAGTATCAATAAAGTTGAAACATATAATCATTACTCTTTATGTATGCAAATGCTTTACTTATTTTATTTTGTTGTGACCAAGTTAAACAGACATTGCCTCGGGTTTCCATGTGAACATTTGCATTTGCTGGCTAGCTTGATCATTTGTTTCATTTACACATTTGTTGGGCCATAGGCCTCTTCTTTTGCTTTATAATATCGATTAACTAGTCACAACGCCTTTTAAGTCCATATGCATATGCACTTGTACTTAAGCATTCATCAACCATTGTATCTTATCACATATAACATACATATACCGCATATATGCCTTATATGCCACACATATACCATGTATATATATCACATATGTCAAACATATACCTTAAATATACCACAATTATACCATTTATATGTACAAAAAATGTTACAAATTATCCATCATCATACTATCAAGGACCAATCAAGACAATCATATGAATTACATAGGAAGCAACATTCATTTGCACTAAAGAATTCAATTGATAATTAGACTCACCTTTCTCCTTTGATTTCGATCCCTAAATTATTGTCTATCCCCTCCTTGTGGGTCTCCAATATTTCATGAGCCAAATATGAAAATATAATCAATTAACTCATGATTAAGGAGACTTAATGTGGCTTAAACAAATTAATATGCATTGCTTATATCAATAGCTAAGATTTTTCCTATGAGGCAGTGTGACCTTGTGGGACTGTTTAGCCTATGTATTTCTCTATACTTGAAAAATTAATATGATTCTTACTCCTCCTTCAAATTAACATATATTTATGTAACATATTAAAATTTCAGATCAATTGGATCATTGTACAATTTTTGGTGGAATTTCTAAATGTGTTCTGTTTTCTGCCCTTAGGCAGTTTTAGGGTACCAACTTTGGTTCATTCTAACTTATAATATATAAGTAATATTTTAATCAAACTTTATAGAAACCTATATGAGTTCAAATGGAATATTGTTCATGTTTACAAATGTTATCAATTATATCTCTAAGGCCTTCAAATTATAAGAAACATTTCACTGGCCAGAACAAAGTTGGCTTCCGGACCAGTATGACTTACAAAGGCCATAACTTAGTCTATACATAACATATTAATATGAAATTAGTCCCTAAATTCATATAAGACATATACCTACAACTTTAATATTTTGATAATTTACATAATCGATCTCTAAGGAGCTCAAATTAGCCAAAACACTTATTGGATCTGCCAAGGGCACTAAGTAGAAAGTTCAAACCATGGAACAGTCATGGCTCTAATAACCATAACTCAAAATTTACAAGAAATATGAACCTGAAATTTGGTATAAAGATGCATAACACATATATCTACAACAGACGGTCGTTTCCAAGAAAACTTCGTTCGACTTGCATGTGTTAAGAATATAGCTAGCATTATGCTTAACACATGAACTTGATCTTACATGGTGCATTCCACCCAAATGGTTGAGAAATTCAAATGTTATAACTCCATATTCGAAACTGTCATTGTGCCCCCTGCCACCTTTTATGTTTTGATGTACTTCAAATAATGGCTTTATCATATTCCAAACTAACAAACACAGTGGATAACTCACTTAGGGTTGACATTCGGACCAGTTTCAGTAGAGAGAAAATTTCTCTTCCTATACATCATATAATGCAAAATGGTTTAGAAGTCCATAAATCTAAGACATAAAGGAACAACTTTCATGTTTTAAACTTTTCCAGTTTCGATCTCTAAGATCATCAAAACCATGGCACAAAACACTGCCTATTTATGAACTCTAAACACCATAATCAAGCTTAACATAAAATAAATGTTTACTCATCTATAATCACTCTTGGCTAATCTTGTTGCTGCAATTTTTTGGAGTGAAAGAGAGAAGAAAAGGTGGCAAGAACTTCAAAGAAAATGGATTGATGAAATGAAGCAAAGAAGAAGAAGAAGATAAGGAAAGGAAGGAAGATAATGGCAACCTAATAGGTTAAAAGCCACCACCACCATTTTGTCTTTCCCTTTTCCATTCGTCCCTTTTCCAGGCCCACTGGGCCTACTGCAGGCTGCTGTTGGGCAGCCCAGCTGGCCCGCAAGGCTGGCCAGCAGCTTGCCTAGCCCGAGCGGGCCCGTACGGGCCCGTGACACTCCCGAACGATTTTTTTCGTGCGATCTCATCGCGATCCATCCTAAAATAATTCTCTCATATTTAGGATCCTATCCAAGACCATTTTACTCATTCTTTATATCTTTAATGCGTGTGACCTATTAGGTTCCCGGTTATATTGGCCACTTAAATTAACAATTAATTTAAGCAGATCATGAGTGGTATCTAGCAACACATCATGACCCCCAATTAACTGGAAAGTCAGTGGTTTGACTACGAACCTTTCCATAGAAAATTTATGTGCAATTATTCCTTTCACCAATCTATACCCCACTTGGTTCAGAGTATGGACATGTGTCAACTCCCACTAGACTGACTACGTCACGTCTAGTCCAAGTAATGTTAGTTCTTGTCCTTGAGGCTCATTACTCGATTAGATATGTTATTGAAAACTAACTTTATGACATTTCCACTTCGGCCAGAGATTCCTGAGTAATGACCATGACAAAAGGCTATGGGTATACACTCTTTCTATCAAGAGTGGTGAATCCTTTGTTGGTTACCCAATTACCTTCGAATACCTCAAGTTGTATCCAATCACCACCCTATGAGCTACCTCTCTGAGGCAACAAGGAATAGTGTCAAAATATAGAATCAATATTCAAGATATCCTTGAGTACCTCAAGTCTAAGGATACTTGCACCATTGCTATGATACGACTATCATTGACATTTGAATAGATTATCCATATGATTGTCTCATAGTTGGTCATCCAATGTACTTAGCTACACTTAGCAAGCATCCACATGTTAACTCTAAACATCTTATGTTTCTAGATTATGAGATCTACTACTCGATCCAATCAAGGAGTGTAACATGTGCTAGTCTGTCTGGATTAATAATGTCCCATCTTATCAATCCTATGACTAGGGATAATTTTGATACTAACATAATTACACATGATAAGAATCTCAATATCATGATCTCATCATGATTTCCTTCATGTTATGTTATGTATCAAGGACTTCATTAATTGATTTAAGATCACTTATCAATTCATATATCAAATGAACATCAAATTAATGAAAAAGTCTTTTATTAATCAAAAAAATTTGTACAATAAGTGCTAAAGGTGATTGCCTTTAGAGTATTTTATCTAGGTATGCAGATTGTGAAAGACCAAACAACCTTTTAGATTTATCTCTATAGATCTTTATCCCTAAAATATAGACTACTTCTCCAAGGTCTTTCATAGAGAAATTCTTGGATAACCAAATTTTGACTGATTGTAAGGCTGAGACGTCATTTCCCATTAACAATATGTCATCTACATATAACACAAGAAATACAATTGCACTCCCACTAACCTTCTTGTAGACGCAAGGTTCATCCGGATTTTGTAAGAAACCAAACTGTTTGATTGTCTCATCAAACCGAATATTCCAACTCCTGGATGCTTGCTTTAATCCATAAATGGATCTTTAAAGCTTACATACCTTTTTGCCATCTTTGGATATGAAACCTTCTGTTTGTGTCATGTACACATCCTCAGTCAGATTTCCATTAAGGAAAGTTGTTTTCACATTCATTTGTCATATCTCATAATCATAATGAGTAGTAATGGCTAGGAGTATCCTTATGGATTTAAGCATAGCTACTGGACTAAAATTTTCATCGTAGTCAATTCCTTGTCTTTGACGATAACCTTTAGCAATAAGTCTAGCTTTATAGGTAATCACATTACCATCCATGTCAGTTTTCTTTTTGAAAACCTACTTGCACCCTATAGGCTTTATTCCTTCAGGTGGGTCAACCAAAGTCCATACTTGGTTTTCATACATGGAATCCATTTCTGACTTCATGGCTTAAAGCCATTTGTCAGATTCTAATCTATTCAGAACCTATTCATAGGTTGTAGGCTCATCATTTTCTATAAGCAATACGTCGTTCTGTTCACTAATGAGAAATCCATATCTCTCTGGAAAAGTAAGTATCCTACTTGACCTACGAAGCTCTTGTGCTTCAGAAGGTTGAGCTGTTATATCATCTGTATGAGTAACAAGCTCGGGTTCAGGTAGTTGATCAACATCTGTTTGAACATCTTGAACTTCCTCAAGTTCAATTTTGCTCCCACTATCTCCTTTTAGAAGGAATTCTCTCTCTAAAAAGATAGCATGTCTTGAAACAAAAACCTTTTGTTCCAAGGGGTGGTAAAATTGATATCCATATGATGCTTTTGGATATCCCATAAATAGACATCGGTTAGACTTATCTTCTAGCTTTTCTGACATTATTTGCTTCACATAAGCAGGACAACCCCAAATTCTCATGTAAGAAAATGTGGGTCTCTTGTTATATCATATCTCATATGGAGTAACATCAACTGACTTTGAAGGAAATCCATTTAATATATAAATGGTGGTCTCTAGTGCATAACACCAAAACGATTTAGGCAATTCCGCAAAACTCATCACAGACCTTACGATGTCTAACAAGGTTCGGTTTCTTCTTTCAGCCACGCCATTGTGTTGTGGAGTGTAAGGTGGAGTCCATTGAGATAAAATCCCATTATCCCTAAGATAATCTAGAAACTTTTGGCTCAAGTATTCATCTTCTCAATCTAATCGAAGTGTTTTAATACTTTTGTCAAGTTGTTTCTCTACTTCATTTCTGAATTCTTTGAACCTTTCAAAAGCTTCAAATTTGTATCTCATAAGATACACGTATCCATATCGTGAGTAGTCATCGATAAAAGTAATGAAGTGGATGAAACCACCTCTAGCGTGTGTAGACATTGGACCACATACATCTGAATGTATTAAGTCTAAAAGTCTATTAGCACGTTCACCATTTCCCTTAAAGGGTAATTTAGTCATCTTGCATAGTAAACAAGATTTACATGTGTCATATGATTCATAATCAAATGACCTCAAACTACCACTTTTGTGTAGCTTAGCCATGTGTTTCTCACTTATATGACCAAGACGACAATGCCATAAATAAGATGATTTCAACATATCTTGTTTTCACCTTTTATTATCATTGATGTTTAAAATTGGATTTGACATATCTAATATGTATATTCCATTGCATAATGTACCATTAGCATAAAGAATTCCATTCAACGTAATAGAACAACAATTGTTACTAAAAGCTAAAAGGAAACTATCTTTATTTAGACTTGAAACAGAAATAATGTTTTTAGTCAAAGCAGGTACATAATAGCAATTCTCCAAATTTAATATAAGCCCACTAGGGAGGGTCAATACATATGTTCCTATAGCTAATGCAGCAACCCTTGCTCCATTTCCAACGCGTAGGTCTGACTCTCCCTTATTGAGCTGTCTACTGTTCCTTAGGCCCTGCATATCAGTGCATATGTGTGAGCCACAACCAGTATCTAATACCCATATATTATTATTGGAAACATTATTAATTTCAATGACAAAAATACCTGAAGTAGATTGGGCATCAGATGCCTTCTTCTTCAAGGACTCCAAGTAAGCCTTGCAGTTTCTCTTCCAATGGCCATCCTTGCCACAATGGAAGCATGTCCCTTTTGGAGCAATCTCCTTAGCCTTTTTCTTGGCCACGCCTCTCTTAGACTTCATGGACTTCTTCTTCTTCTTAAGGTTCTTCCTTTTAGAACTTGAAGAGTCCACCAGTATCACAGTCTTACTGTCCTTCTTGACATATGGCTCAGCTGTTTTAAGTAAGTTAATAAGCTTAGGAATAGTGGTAGAGATTTGGTTCATCTTATAGTTAAGCACAAAATGTGAATAACTATCAGACAAACCGGTTAGAATTAAGTCAATACTTAATTCATGGTCCATCACAAATCCCAAGGTGGCCAACCTCTCAATATAGCCATTCATCTTCAATGCATATTGCACTGGAGATGTCCCCTCAACCATCTTAGTGCGGAAGAGCAACCTTGAAGTTTTGAACCTTTTGGAACGTGCTTGCTCATCAAAAAGCTCTCTTAAATGGTATACTATGGAATTAGCATCCATAGCCTCAAGCTGCTTTTGCAACTCAGCTGACATGGTAGCAAGCATAATGCAGCTTGCCTTCTCACTATCATCGAGATGCTTTTGATATGCCTTCTGAACATCTTCAGAAGCATTAGCAGTAGAGGGATTAGGGAGTGCCTCATCAAGGACATAGCAATCTTTTCGGATTTGAGAACTATTCTCAGATTCCTTATCCAATCCAAAAAATTGGGCCCAGTCAACTTATTTGATTCCATTAGCGATCGCAAATTCACACTTGTCATGATGATGATTCTCACAACCTAGATGTAAAATAAAACATGTTAGAATGTACATAAAATACATGTTTATTAAGTCTTTAATAAATCGCATTATGGCTTCCACTATTTTATAGCAAATCCATAGCCCTCACTATGAACCCGAGAGAACTTATATGAAATTTCTCCTAGTGGGTCGATATCCAACTTGCTAAGAATAACCTTGAGGCAACTCAACAAGCTATCCTTAGTTTGGTTGGTAGGTATCTAAACCATACCAATTGCATTATTCATGCAACTATCGAATCTTGTGCTATCAACTTATTGATGTGTGCACATACATTGGGCTATCGACTCTTGATATGTATACATCTCATGTATACAAATCCAACTTCACCTCCAATACACATTAACCTTGGTGCAAATCCAACAAGTTAATAATATCGGTTAAGTCTAACCCATTAATCGTGAAATTTGATTTCAATGGATTGAACATGTTCTTATAGAGTGAGTTTGAGGCAACTCAACAACCCTAACTCTAGAAGAACTCTGGTTCTCCCTATATTAATGGAAGGCGTAAGACTTAATTGTTTATTTAGTGAGGGATTTTTGTGTTAAGTCTCATCAAGTTATTATTTCATGCTTTTATATATCTTACATTCATCACATTGATATATAAAGATAGTTACGTTAACTATATGGCATGATTATGGACATACTAAAGTCAATCTCTTGAGCCAAAGAGAGATTGACTAGGTCTTACCTAGGTATATGCATGAATTTACAACCCAAAATAGAAATCAAATTCTTATTTCTAAGTCTTCTTGTTTATGGTACCATCTCCTTTGCTTCTTGCTCCTTTGTATCTTCATTCTATCCTAATCCTATGTAATCTAATTACATATTTCAAATTATAGAAAACCTCAATTTACATTTGAGGGGAGTAAGATGAGAAGAGAAATACATAAGAAAGAAAAAGAGGTAGGGACACGCAGGCCCTATTTACTATAAAACAAAATAATTCTATGCATGCTCAATCACATTGGGCCTAAGTCCATAATCATCCATGATGCCTTTTCATACACCCCTAACATGCATTCTCTAATGCACAAAATAAAAATGACAATTATGAAATTTAATTTTGTATGTCATTTAAAGTGAAATTTAATATTTAATCAAATTAAATTAAATTCCATATTTCTAGAAATAATTCAAAATTAATTCTCCTTAAAATCAGAATATTATGATGTTAAAATTAAACAATTTAATTTTAATATACATACCAATTTCTAGTCATACTAGAATTACAATTGCACACTCATGAGGAGGATTAGTGCAAAGAAACCTCTTATGTGCATAACAAGGTGTCACGCTTGTGACGGTGAACTTTACAAAATGTTTGACTATTTGCAGCATTATTACTGGCATTATTTGATATTTAAGGCATTGACTTCATGGGATCTTTTTCCCATTCTAATAGTTTTGAATTTATATTTGTTGTTATAGATTATGTGTCTAAATAGGTTGAGGCAATTCCTACCCATACTAATGATGCTAAAGTGGTTGTCAAATTTGTGAAAGACATTATTTTAGTAGGTTTGGAACTCTAAGGGTAGTCATCAGTGATGGTGGGAGCCATTTTGTAACAAGGTGTTTAGTGGGCTCTTAAGGAAATATGGTGTTACTCATTGGGTATCCATGCCATATCATCCTCAAACTTTAGGCCAAATGGAGGTAAATAATAGACAAATTAAGTTTATATTGAAAAAAATAATACGACCTTCATATAAGGATTGGGCTCGAAAGCTAAATGATGCCTTATGGGCATACTGAACAACTTACAAGACCCCTATTGGCATGAGTTTGTATAGGCTAATGTATGGAAAAGCATGTCACTTACCAGTTGAGTTGAAGCATAAGGCATATTGGTATATTTATGCTTTAAACATGGAGATGAGTAAGGCTCATGAGGAAAGACTAATTTAGTTGCATGAATTGGAAGAGATGAGAAATGAGGCATATGAAAATGCCAAGATTTATAAAGAAAGAACCAAATGACTACATGACAAGTTTTTGACTTGTAAGAATCTAATTCATGGTATGATTAAACTCTTTCTAGGAAAACAAAAATTGAAATGGAGTGGCCCCTTTTATTTGGTTCAAGTGTTTCCTTATGGAGTTTATGCATCTATAGAATGGAGAGAAATTTAAAGAGAACAGCCACAGAGTAAAGCCTTTTTATGAGTGCATTCCATGAGTAAAAGAGAAATTTAAAGAGAACAGCCACAGAGTAAAGCCTTATTATGTGTGCATCACATAAAAAAGTATTTCAAGGTGTTGGAAACAAAATAAATATATACAAAAAAATTAAACAAAACAGCCCACTGGGTAAGCTAAAACAGTCCCGTTTTTGTGTTTGTTTGAAAAATTAATTAAAATAATTTTTAATTAATTATTGGACACTTGCAGAGGCCTAAAAATATTCTCAATATGTCTAAATAAGTTTTTCGTAATTAAATTACAAGAAAAATGCAACCAGCTCTATCAATTAAGCCAAACAACAACACATGTTCATAAACAAGGCAATTTTAGGCATTTTTGAAATAAATCTGAAATTAATTATTTGAGTGACATTCAAATCATTTTTCAATCAAAATAATCATTCTTAATCATCCCATGATGACATTAAAGAAAGAAAAATGTGTAAATTATATTTTACAAATTAATTTCAATTTTTCAAAACCTATTGATCCAAAATCATCAAAAACATGCAATCCCATTACACTTTCAATTAAAATTAATTTTAATAGATACAAGGAGGCTCTGATACCAATGTTGGATTTTGAAGAATGGATCATATTCATAAACGTAGCAAAAAATAAAATTTTTCAAAACCCAAAAGAAAAGATCATACTTGTACCATTAAAACTAATTTATATAAATGTAAATGTTAAAAATTATACCTTGTAATTTTTATTTGTTCTTCAAATCTTCACTTTGTTGGGTTGTAGCAAACCACAACAATCCACACTAGGATATCTCTAATGATAATCTACGTGAAGAATGAAGAAGAAACTATCAAAAAAAAATGGTTTGAACAAATTCAAAGTGCTAACTTTGAAAGTGTTATTGAGAGCATTTTTATTGTCTTAAAAATATTTTTTTTCACAAAAAATATTTTCATGTATATTTTCTATCATTTGATGTCTTTTCTATTTGAATCAAATTCAAAAATAAGATGAAAAGTCAAAAATGGAGAAAATGGTAACTAATGAACAGTAATTGGCCATAATTGGCCTAATTATGGCCAATTACAGTCGTTGCCCAACGGATGGAAGTTGCAGGCGCGCTGGGCCTGCTGTGGCCTACTGCTGGGCAGCCCAGCTGGCCCGCAAGGCCTGCCAGTAGCCTGCCTAGCCAGCGCGGGCCCGTGACACTCCTGAACGATTTTTTTTTCGTGCAATCTCATCGCGATCCATCCTAAAATAATTCTCTCATATTTTGGATCCTATCCAAGACCATTTTACTCTTTCTCCATATCTTCAATGCATGTGACCCATCAGGTTCCCAGTTATGTTGGCCACTTAAATTAACAATTAATCTAAGCAGGCCATGAGCGGTATCTAGCAACACATCATAACCCCCAATTGACCGGAAAGTCAGTGGTTTGACTACGAACTTTTCCATAGACAATTTCTGTGCAATTATTGCTTTCACCAATCTATACCCCACTTGGTTCAGAGTATGGACATGTGTCAACTCCCACTAGACTGACTACATCACGTCTAGTCCAAATAATGTTAGTTCTTGTACTTGAGGCTCATTACTCTATTAGATATGTCATTGAAAACTATCTTTATGACATTCCACTCCGGCCAGAGATTCCTGAGTAATGACCACGATAAGAGGCCATGGGTATACACTCCTTCTATCAAGAGTGGTGAATCCTTTGTTGGTTACCCAATTACCTTCGAATACCTCAAGCTGTATCCAATCACCACCCTATGAGCTACCTCTTTGAGGCAACAAGGAATAGTATTAAAATACAGAATCAATATTCAAGATATCCTTGAGTACCTTAAGTCTAAGGATACTTGCACCATTGCTATGATGCGACTATCATTGACATTTGAATAGATTATCCATATGATTGTCTCATAGTTGGTCATCCAATGTACTTAGCTACATTTAGCAAGCATCCACATGTTAACTCTAAACATCTCATGTTTATAGATTATGAGATCTACTACTCAATCCAATCAAGGAGTGTAACATGTGCTAGTCTGTCTGGATTAATAATGTCCTGTCTCATTAATCCTATGACTAGGGATAATTTTGATACTAACATAATTACACATGATAAGAATCTCAATATCATGATCTCATCATGATTTCCTTCATGCTATGTTATGTATCAAGGACTTCATTAATTGATTTAAGATCACTTATCAATTCATATATCAAATGAACATCAAATTAATGAAAAAGCCTTTTATTAATCAAATAAATTTGTACAATAAGTGCTAAAGGTGATTGCCTTTAGAGCACTCCTCTAACATTTTGCAAAGTGCTAAAGGTGATTGCCTTTAGAGTACTCCTTTTATTAATCAAATAAAGTTGTTAAAGATTGCTTAGATAAATTTTGCAAAGTAGCAAGGCAGTTGGTGAATTTTCCAAGTCCATCTTATTTGTTTCTTCTAATGTTGACAATGATCTTGCTAAGGAACTATCTTTTATTTTTGGTATTCCTTTCGTCTCTCATTTGAGTGTTTATTTAGGGGCTTCTACAATTCACAGGATAGTGAATAAGTAGACTTACAATTACATCCTTGACAGGATGAATAACAAGATGGCAAGCTAGAAGGCCAAGAATTTATCATTGGTTGGTCAAATCACTCTTACTCATTTTTTTCTTTCATCTATGGCGTGCTATATTGTGCAAAAAAATTTTGCTTCCATTTGAGATTTGTGATGCTTTGGAAAAATTTTGTAGGAACTTCATTTAGGACTATAATAGTGATTAGCAAAAGGTGTTAGAGAAGTGCTCTAAAGGCAATCACCTTTAGCACTTATTGTACAAATTTATTTGATTAATAAAAGATTTTTTCATTAATTTGATGTTCATTTGATATATGAATTGATAAGTGATCTTAAACCAATTAATGAAGCCCTTGATACATAACATAACATGAAGGAAATCATGATGAGATCATGATATTGAGATTTTTATCATGTGTAATTATGTTAGTCTCAAAATTATCCCTAGTCATAGGATTAATGAGACAGGACACTATTAATCCGGACAAACTAGCACATGAGATTTTAGAGTTAACATGTGGATGTTTGCTAAGTGTAGCTAAGTACATTGGATGATCAACTATGAGACAACCATATGGATAATCTATTCAAATGTCAATGATAGTCTCATCATAGCAATGGTGCAAGTATCCTTAGACTTGAGGTACTCAAGGATATCTTGAATATTGATTTTGTATTTTGACACTATTCCTTGTTACCTCAGAGAGGTAGTTCATAGGGTGGTGATTGGATACAGCTTGAGGAATTCGAAGGTAATTGGGTAACCAACAAAGGATTCACCACTCTTGATAGAAGGAGTGTATACCCATGGCCTCTTGTCATGGTCATTACTCAAGAATCTCTGACTGGATTGGAAATGTCATAAAGATAGTCTTCAATGACATATCTAATAGAGTAATGAGCCTCAAAGACAAAAACTAACATTACTTGGAATAGACGTGATGTAGTCAATGTAGTGGGAGTTAACACATGTCCATACTCTGAACCAAGTGGGTATAGAATGGTGAAAGGAATAATTGCACGAAAATTGTCTATGGAAAGGTTTGTAGTCAAACCACTGACTTTCCGATCAATTGGGGATCATGACATGTTCCTAGATACCGCTCATGACTTGCTTAAATTAATTGTTAATTTAAGTGGCCAACATAATCGATAACCTAATGGGTCACACGCATTGAAAATATAGAGAATGAGTAAAATGGTCTTGGATAGGATCCAAAATATGAGAGAATTATTTCGGGATGGATCGCAATGAGATCGCATGAAAAAATCGTTCGGGAGGGTCTCGGGCCCGCGTGGGCTAGACGGGCTACTGGCCTACCTAGCGGGCTAGCTGGACTGCCCAGCAGCAACCCGCAGCATGCCCAGCGCGCTGCTACCTCCCACCCATTAGCCAACGGCAGATTTTGGCCTTAATTAGGCCAATTATGGTCAATTACTATTCATTCATTTCATTTTTCTCCATTTTTGAGTTTTAATCTTTTCTTTGAATTTGATTCAAATAGAAAAGACATCAAATGACAGAAAATAGACATAAAAATATTTTTTTGTGACATTAGACACCATTTTATTAGAGATAATGTTCAATATGGAGATATTATATTGGAATTTATAAGCACAGACAATCAATTGGCAGATATCTTCACTAAGTCTCTAAATGAGGAAAGATTTAATTTCATAAGAAGAGAGCTTGGTATGATTAATGGATTAACTTTGTGATTGCCAAATTGTCAAACCTTGATTAATAATCTTGTTTTTGTCTCATCTTACTAGAAATAAGGTAGCTAAATTGATGGAAATATGTGTTATAGGGATAAAAGCTCCTTAGAAATGTTTTAGTCTTGTTTTAGACTTAATTTTATTTAATGAGAATTTTAGGCAATTCATGCCCGTGACATATATTCACGATCGTGAACTAAATCGCCAAAAGAACCAGTAGCTTTCACGACTTGATTCACGACATGATTCATAACTGAAGGTAGTGAAGACTATGTTTCACGGCCACAACCTTTTTCATTCACCCCCGTGAAACCCTTTGTTCATGCCCGTGATGATTTTTCACGACCGTGAATATTTCCACCAAAAAGGTACAACAGCATTCACGCTTTGTGTCACGCTTTGTTTCACGATCATAAGTAGTGAAGTTTATACTTCACGCCTGTGACTCGTATGTCACCATCGTGATAGTTCATCATTCACGCTCGTTACCTTTAAATTTCACGACCGTAAATAATTTCACCTTTCTCTTCACGGGTAAAGCGTCTCTTCAGCAAACCATGAACATGACACTTCATACCCGTGACTTAGTTTTTCACGCCCGTGAAGATATCGGCTATATAACGTTTCTGCCGTTATTTCTCTCATTCCAACTCTCCAACTTCTCTCAATTTCTCTCATTTATCACCATTGAATACCATTTTGAAGATTCCGACCCCCTAGCAACTCATTTCATTTATAAATATCTTCAAAAACCATTTCCATCATCAGAAATCACATCACCTTAGGGTTTACTCAAATTTTCTATCAATTTCTCACTCTTCAAAAGTTTATTTTTTTAATCAAAATGGAAACCGGTTCCTCCAAGGGTACAAGGAAGAAGTCTCATGCTCCAAGAAGGTACACTGATTACCTTCTAAACATTATTCTACAGCATTGTCATCCTAGATACTTAGTGCTCAAGAAAAGGCCACTCCTTTCCTCTAGATCATTTGAGTCACAAACCATTCGTACAATCGGCCTCGAGACAAGCATGATGGAACAACTCCAGGCTTGTCATCTGAAAGAATTTGTTGATATTCATCAACCAACTCTAAGGGAGCCAACTTTAGAATTTCTAAGCACCTTGCAAGTCTCTCCTATCGGCACGGTGAAATTCCAAATTTGCAAGCATCCGAACACCCTCTCTGCCAAAGAATTTGGAGACTTGTTCAACCTTCCCTCTAATGGCATCCTGAATGATAGTAAAGTGGAGTTTTATGCTACTCAGGCATAGACTCACTTTGGGCTTGACTGCAGCTGGGACGTCAAGAAGATGAAGAGCACCCATCTTCGATCCCCAGTGCATAAGTAATTGCATAGGTTTCTAACCTATAGCATTTTCGCCAGAGGAGACAGCAATGGAATGATCAGGAAGTCAGAGCTCTTTCTCCTAGAGATGGCCTGAAGAGGCCTAACAATGGCTTTATCTCGATGGTTTGCAAACCATCTTTTGTCAATTGCCATCAAGCCCTCCAAAGACATTCAGATTGGTGGGTACGTGACTCACATCGCCATGAAGCTCGGCTACTTGAAGCTAGATGAACACCACTTCAATCTCATACAAGGATATCCTCGAGACCGACTAGATGTCGAGTCCTTCATCAAAATGGGAGTGGCAATTTGTATAGTGTTTGAGAACAACATCTACTACCACTTCACCAACACTGCTGGTGAGATCATTTGGGAGGACAATGACTTGGATGACCCTCCAAGGAATCCAGCAGAGGAAGAGAGTTTGAGTTGAGGTGGCGCCTCCAGAGGTTGAGCAGAAAATGGGACAATCCTCTGCCTCCACACCAAACTTGGCTCAGCTGGCTGACCTCTTGGCACCATGGTTCGAGCAATTGCAAGCTTTGATGGATGAGAGGTTAGAGAACCTCAAGGATTTCATGAAGTCTCTCATGGAGTGCCTCGAGGCGGAAGTAGCTCGCCTTAGAGACAGGATGTCTGGCTAGTCTTTATGTTAGCCTTGTTATTTTTGTTTCTAGCTTGTTTGCTGTAGGAATTTCATTTCCTTTTAGAATTTCAATTACTTTTGTATTTGGTTTTTGTTTTCCATTATGTTTTATCTTTTTATTATTCTTTTTGTTGATGACAAAATGGGGAGAACCTAGCAATATATTGTTTAAGCAAATGAATATGCAAGTATGCAAATGAGCTTCATATACCTTAAATATACCTTAAGTATACTTTGCATATACCTTGATGCAAGTTACATGAATGAATATGCATTTGATATACTCTGAATATACCTTAAATATACTTAGCATAAACTTAACTTGCTTTAAGGAAAAATTTTAGTATACATTGGATATACTTTGCATATAACTTGTATATACTTAAAATTAGGAAGCATATTTTGATGCTACACTTCATCATTCTTTACAATTCTTGCACTTCAACATTCTTTATCACGACCAGAAAGAGGGAAGAGAAATATGTCAGGTGCGATAATAAGAGTTGATGCAACGGCTATTTCCTCATTAAATGCAATCAAACAGCTATAATTCGCCATGGAAGTATAAATGCAAGTCATTTATGAATCCAAAATAAGAGAATAGCTATATACTTCGAATCAAAATCTTGTTGTAAGCCATTTGTGCATTTAATACTTTCAAAACAAACATTTATTTTCTATGAAAATCTTTTTGCTATCATTCTCTGAGCATTAAAGATTTGTAAGTGTTTCTCTCTGTAATCATCTACTCAAGTGAGTTTGGGTATTTTGGGGTTAAGAGTAGAACACTTGTAAGGGTTATTTGTGTGAGACTTTAAAACACAAGGAATTGGTTATTTGTGTGAGCCATTAAAACACAAAAGATTTTTGGGTTAGGTGTGATCCATTGTTAAAAACACCATAGTTGGGAGTGAGCTTGTAAAACTCCATTGTAACACTTAAAGTGTTAGTGAAACTCCCAATTGAGATTGGGGAGAGGAGTAGGGTTTGTTAACACCCGAACCTCTATAAAAAATTTTGTGTCTTATCTTTCTATCCCTACTCATCTTAACTTTTCTTTCCACACTTAAAAGTTAAAATTTTTAATATCCAATTCAACCCCCCTTCTTGGTTCAATATCTGGGCAACACAAGTTAAATTCTATAAGATTCAACTTCTCACTTCAGAGTACGAACTCTTCAAGATGAAATCCAATGAGTCAATCACCGACATGACAAACCATCTTCTAGCCATCATAAATGGCATGAGAAAGCTTGGAAAACACTTGAGCTTGGAAGATGTAAACAACAAAATTCTGAGAAGTCTTCCTCTTAAAGATTACGATTTAAGAGTTGTTGGTATAGAAGAAGCCAATGAAGACATGAGCGTCATGAATACCGATATGCTTATTGGCAAACTTCTAACACATGAAATGGCAGTAATAGAGAGCTTGAAGCCAAGCCAGAAAAAAGAAAGCCTCTACTTTAAAATCTCAAGAAGAAGTTGAAGATGATAAAGAAAAGAGTGATGATGCAAATGAGGACATAGCAATGCTCTATAGAAGACTGAAAAGAATAATTGAAAAGAGAATGGGCAACTCTCGAAAATTCAAGCAAAGAAATCTCAAACACTCCTTAAACGACTTTCAAAGGAATAAAGAGGAGGTAAAGTGTTATGAGTGTGGGAAGAAGGGACATATTAAACCAGAATGTCCAAGGCTTAAGAAACATAAGAGCAAATGCCAAAAAGATAATGGGGAGAAAGGTCACAGAGGCACATGGGATGAAAAAAGCTCTTCAAGCGAAAAAGATGACAATGAAAGTGAAGAGGTCATCCTATGCTTCATGGCTATAGAGGATCACGTCTCTGATAAGGTAGAATCACTTTACTCATACTCATTCAATAATGATACTAGTGATAATGATAGTGATAGTGAAGATGATGATGAGCAAAGTTTGGTAGAGGTATTGCATCTAGAACTAGAAAAATATTGGTGTAAATTCAATACTTACAAGAACAACATTTCTAGTTTGAAAAGCAAAATGGAAGTTTTAGAAAAAGAAAACCTTGAGCTTAAATCCTCTAATGAATCTCTTCAAAAATCATTAGATGAGTACTCCTCAAGTCCCTCAACTAAATCCTTGCTTACAGAAAACAATGTTTTAAAAAATGAATTTGAGGAACTTAGAAACTCCATTTCAAAATTTCACAAGGGCAAAGAGAGTTTAGATATTCTCATTGTGTCTCAAAGACCACCTTTAATAAGAAATGGTATAGGATTTAAAGGAACATCATCTTCATCTCACAATACCACTTTTGTTAATTCAAGTGAACCCCACATCTCCACATTAGCAGTAACAGCCCCAAGGGCTAAGTGCACAACATACACTAAATCTTCTATACATAAGAGGAATGATCAAGGGTTGGTAAGCCTAATAAGGAAATCTCAGAAGGCTAATCATGTTGTTATGTATAAGAAGTATGCACCTAGGAAAGCACCAAGTCATCATGCATGTGCATGCCATTGCTCACAAACTCTACCCAATAGGAAAATGGCAGTCAAAAGCATTGTCAGACCAAAAAGCATATTTAGAGCTAAACAATGTAATTATTGTATGAAATTTGGTCATATAAATAAACATTGTTGGATAAGGAAGGCCCATTGGGAACCTTCACGTGCTAACCCCTAAGGACCCAAGCTCATTTGGGTACCTAAAAACAATACTTAAATTGTGATTCTATAGGTATGCCTCAAGTCCACAATAAACAAAAATGCTTAGCTAGTAGATAGTGGATGCTTAAGGCATATGATCGGAGATAAAGAACTATTAAATGAAATCAAAAGTACTGATGGAGGTAAAGTAACCATTGGAAACAATGCTAAGGGTAAGGTAATTGGCATTGGCTCTGTTGGTATTAATGGTACTACTTTCATTGAAGATGTCTTCCTTGTTGATGGTTTGAAACATAACTTGTTAAGTGTAAGTCAATTATGTGATAAGGGGAACCAAGTAATCGTTACTTTTAATGAATGTCTTGTAACCTCTATTAATCGCCAAGAGATATTTAAAGGAAGTAGAGATGTCAATACCTATATAATAGACTTACACAAAATATCTAACCTTTCCTCCAAGTGTCTTGTGACTACTAGTGATGAATCTTGCTGTGGCATAGAAGGCTTGGTCATGCAAGCATGGATTTAATTTAAAGCCTCAGCAAAAAAGAGCTGGTAAAGGGACTACCAAAAGTCAAATTTGAAAAAGACAAGACATGTGAACCTTGCCAAAGAGGAAAACAACACAAGTCATCCTTCAAATCTAAAAACATTGTAAGTATCTCAAAACCTTTACAACTTTTGCATATAGATCTTTTTGGACCTATTAGAGTTGCAAGTTTAAAAGGTAAACGCTATGCCTTTGTCATCATCAGTGACTACTCTAGATTCACTTGGGTAATTTTCTTAGCTCAAAAGAGTGATGTTTTTGAATCTTTCAAAAACTTTGCTAAGAGAGTACAAAATGAAAAAGGATATTGTATTTCAAAAATAAGAAGTGATCATGACAAAGAATTTGAAAATGAAAACTTTGAAAATTTTTGTTTAGAATATGGCATTTCACAAAATTTTTCATCTCTTAGGACACCTTAACAAAATGAGGTGGTCGAAAGGAAAAATCAAACTTTAATTGAAATGGCTCGAACAATGCTCAATGAGTATGGATTACCAACTTACTTTTGGGTCGAAGCCACAAATACTGCATGTTATATTTCAAATTAAGTCTTTAAAAGACCACTCTTAAACAAAACTTCTTTTGAGTTATGGAATGGAAGAAAGCCCATGATATCATACTTTAGAGTATTTGGATGCAAGTGTTTCATATTGAATACCAAGGACAACCATGGAAAATTTGCCTCTAAATCTGATGAGGGTATATTTTTAGGATACTCCAACACTAGCAAAACTTATAGAGTCTTTAATAAAAAGTCATTAGCTGTTAAAGAAACTATGCACGTTGTTTTTGATGAATCTAGTAAGCTTGATCTTATGAAAGGTAGTGTTCTTAATGATCTTGTAAGTATAATGGAAAAACTTAATCTTGAAGATGAGAAAGAAGAAAATGATCAAGAAATTTTACATTAAGATGACTCTCTACCTCCAGCTCAAGAGGAAAACAAGCAAGAGCTCTCAAAGGAATGGAGATTGACAAAAGATCACCCCAAGGACCAAATCATTGGTGATCCTACAAAGGGAGTAAGTACTAGATCTCATCTCAAACCTTTAGATTCTAATCTTGCCAAAGAGTCAAATTTGAAAAAGACAAGACATGTGAACCTTGCCAAAGAAGGAAGCAACACAAGTCATCCTTCAAATCAAAAAACATAGTATGTACCTCAAAACCTCTACAACTCCTGCATCTAGATTTATTTGGACCTACTAGAATTGCAAGCTTAGGAGGTAAACACTATGCCTTTGTCATCGTAGATGATTACTCTAGATTTACTTGGGTAATTTTCTTAGCTCAAATGAGTGATGCTTTTGAAACTTTCAAAAATTTTGCTAAAAGAGTTCAAAATGAAAAAGGATATTACATTTCAAGAATAAGAAATGACCATGGCAAAGAATTTGAAAATGAAAACTTTGAAAGTTTTTGTCTTAAACATGGCATTTCGCAGAACTTTTCATCTCTTATGACACCCCAACAAAATGGGGTAGTCGAAAGGAAAAATCGAACTTTAATTGAAATGGCTTGTCAACTTACTTTTGGGCAGAAGCCACAAATACTGCTTGTTATATTTCAAATCGAGTTTTTAAAAGACCTCTCCTAAACAAAACTTCATTTGAGCTATGGAATGGAAGAAAGCCCTTGATATCATACTTTAGAGTATTTGGATGCAAGTACTTCATATTGAATACCAATGACAACCTTGGAAATTTTGCCTCTAAATCTGATGAGGGTATCTTTTTAGGATATTCTACAACTAGTAAAACATATAGGGTATTTAATAAAAAGTCATTAACTGTTGAAGAATCTATGCATGTTCTTTTTGATGAATCTAGTAGACTTGATCTTGTGAAAGGTAGTGTTCTTGATGATGTAGTAGGTACTATGGAAAGACTTGAGCTTGAAAATGGAAGAGAAGAAAATGATAAGATTCACATCAAGATGATTCTCTACCTCAAGCTCAAGAGGAAAACAGGCAAGAGCTCCCAAAGGAATAGAGATTGACAAAAGATCACCCCAAAGAGCAAATCATTGGTGATCTTACAATGGGAGTAAGTACTAGATCTCATCTCAAACATTTAGTTTCTGAACTTGCTTTTGTTTCTCAAATTGAGCCTAAAAATACTGATGAGGCTCTTAATGATGAAAGTTGGGTGATTGCTATGCAAGAGGAACTCAACCAATTTGAGAGAAGTAAGGTATGAACCTTAGTTTATAGACCCTAGAAGCATCAAATCATTGGAAGTAAATGGGTATTTAGAAATAAACTAGATGAACAAGGCTCAATAACTAGGAATAAGACTAGGTTAGTTGCAAAGGGATATAATCAAGAAAAAGGAATAGATTATGATGAGACCTATGCTCCAGTAGCCAGATTAGAAGCCATAAGAATACTTTTAGCATATGCATGCCATATGAATTTCAAACTCTTTCAAATGGATGTCAAAAGTGCTTTCTTAAATGGTTTTATAGAAGAAGAAGTTTATGTAGAACAACCACCAGGTTTTGAAAGCCATAACTTGCCTAACCATGTATTTAAACTTTCAAAAGCTTTGTATGGTTTGAAACAAGCCTCAAGAGCTTGGTATGAAAGACTAAGTTCTTTTTTTTTTAAAAATAATTTTACAAAGGGGAATATTGACACTACTTTATTTATTAAAAAGCATAAGCATGATATTCTAATTGTTCAAATTTATGTTGATGACATCATATTTGGGTCTAGTAATGAATTGTTTTGCCAAGAATTTGCTAAGTGTATGACTAGGGAATTCGAAATGAGCATGATGGATGAGCTCAAGTTCTTCCTCGGTCTACAAATAAAACAAAAAAATGAGGGCATATTCATCATCCAATCCAAATATGCCAAAGACTTAATCAAAAAATTTGGAATGGAAGGATGCAAAAATTCCAAGACTCCAATGAGCACATCAACAAAATTAGGCAAAGATGAAAAGGGTAAGAGCATTAATGAAAAGCTCTATAGAGGTATGATCGGATCACTCTTATATCTTACTACCTCTAGACCTGATATAATGTATAGTGTATGCTTATGTGCTCGCTTTCAATCATGTTCTAAAGAATCACATTTGAATGCTATGAAAAGAATTTTAAAATAATTACGTGGCTCATTGCATCTAGGTTTATGGTATCCTAGAAATTCATCATTTCATATTATAGGATATTCAGATGCTGATTATGCTGGAAGTCTCTTGGATAGAAAGAGTACTTTAAGCACTTGTCACTTTATTGGTGAATGCTTAGTTTCTTGGTTTAACAAGAAACAAGTTTCAGTTGCTCTTTCTACCGCTGAAGCGAAGTATGTGGCAGCAGGATGTTGTTGTACTCAAATCATTTGGATGAAACAACAACTTAAGGATTATGGTCATAGTTTGGACCATATACCTATCAGATGTGACAATACAAGTGCTATAAACCTATCTAAGAATCTCATTCAACACTTTAGAAGTAAGCATATTAACATAAGACATCATTTGCTTAGAGATCATGTTCAATATGGAGATGTTGTATTGGAATTTATAAACACAGACAATCAATTGGTAGATATTTTAACTAAGTCTCTAAATGAAGAAAGATTTAACTTCATAAGAAGAGAGCTTGGTATGATTGATGGATTAACTTTATGATTGCCAAATTTATCGAACCTTGAATGTTAATCTTATGTTATTGTCTCATCTTTTAAGGTATGAAGTGGTAAAACTTGATGAAAAATATGTTATAAGGGATAAAAGCACCTTAGAAATCCTTTAGTCTTGTTTTAGACTTAGTTTTATTTAATGAGGATTTTAGGCAATTCATGCCCGTGACATATATTCACAGTCGTGATCATAATTGCCAAAAGCTCCAATAGCTTTCACGCCTTGCTTCACAACATGCTTCACGGTTAAAGGTAGTGAAGACTATGTTTCACGCCCATAACCTTTTTTTGTCACTCCCGTGAAAGTTTGTGTTCACGATCGTGACACTTCTTCAGGACCATGAACATTACCACTAAATACTTACAGAAGCGTTCACGCTTTGTTTCATGCTTTGTCTCACGGTCACAAGTAGTGAAGATTGTACTTTACGACCGTGACTCATTTTATCATTCACCCCCGTGACTATTAAATGTCATGACCGTGAATCGTTTCATATTCTTCATCACGGGTATAGCGCCTTTTCAACAAACTGTGAACACGACATTTCATGCCCGTAACTTAGCATTCACGACCAAGAAGATATCGACTATAAAACATTTTTTGCCATTTTTTCTCTCATTTATAACTCTGCAAATTCTCTCATTTATCACCACATTCAATACCTCTCATAGATTCCGGCCCCCTAACAGCCTTTTCCATCTATAAATATCTTCAAAAACTCTTTCTTTCATCAGAAATCACAAAATCACAAGGTATTCTTCAAAAATCCTATCAGAATTTTTCTCTTCAAAAATCAATCTCAACTCAAAAATGGAATTCGGCTCCTCTAAAGGCACCAAAAAGAAGTCTCATGCTCCAAGAAGGTACACAGACTACCTTTTCAACATCATTCTGGAGCACTGTCATCCAAGGTATGCGGTTCTCAAGAAAAGACCACTCATTTCTTCTCGATCCTTCGAATGGCATGCTATTAGGACCCTTGGTCTTGAGACAAGCATGATGAAATAACTACAGACTTTTCATCTAAATGAGTTCATTGATATCCATCAACCGATGCTAAGGCTCTCAAGTTCCTTAGCACCTTGCAATTCTCTCCCACCGGCATGGTGAAATTTCAACTTTGCAAGCATCCGAACACCTTCACAGCAATGGAGTTTGGTGACATCTTCAAACTTCCCTCTGACGGTATCCTCAATGAGAGTGAGATGGAGTTCTATGCCAATCCAGCATAGACTCATTTCGGACAAGATTGCAGCTGGGACGTCAAGAAGACGAAGAGCACCCACCTTCGATTACTAGTGCACAAATACTTACATAGGTTTATGACCTATAGCATCTTTGCAAGAGGAGACATCAATGGTGCAATTCGAAAATTCAAGCTCTTTCTCCTAGAGATGGCCCGAAAAGGTCTAACAGTGGCTCTATCTCGATGGTTTGTAAACCATCTACTCTCAATTGCAACGAAGCCCTCGGGAGATATCTTGATCGGTGGGTATATGACTCACCTTGCTATCAATCTTTGATATCTGAAGCTAGAAGAGCACAACTTTAACCTCGTACCAGCACATCCTAGAGACTGGCTAGACATCGAGTCTTTTATCAATATGGGAGCAGCGGTTCAAATAGTTCATAAAAATAATATCTACTACCGCTTCACCACTCCGGCTGGTGAAATTATTTAGGAAGACAATGATTCGGACGACTTCAAAGTTGGCCTCCAAGGAATCCATAAAAGAAAAAGAGTTTGAGTCGAGACGGTGACCCCAGAGGTTGAGCAGGAAGTTGGTCAATCCTCAGCCTCCACACTAAACTTGGCTCAACAGGTGGCTGATCTTTTAGCACCTCGCTTTGACCAACTGCAGGCTTCAATCGATGAGAGGTTGGAAAACCTCAAAGATTTTATGGAGTCTCGTATGGATAGCCTCGAGGTGGAAGTAACACGCCTTCAAGATGGGTTATCCGGCTCCAAGTCTAGCTAGAGCTTTAGTTTTTTTTTTATTTCATTTTGTTTACTAGTTTCTAGTATTGCAAATGTAGGACTTTAATTTACTTTTCAAACCTTTGTATTTTTACATTTGGTATTAATATAATTGCATTAGTTTTTCCCTTATGATTTATCTTTTATGTTTTTTTTGCTGATGACAAAAGAGAGAAAACCTAGCAATATAATTGAATTAAATGAATATGCAAGTACATGAATGCAAATGTGTCCATATTTTGAATATAGTATTGAGATACACCTTCAATATACTTTGCATATACTTAACTAGTTAAAAGCAAACAATTTGATATACTTTGAATATACTTTGCATATACTTAACTAGTTAAAAGCAAACAACTTGATATACTTTGAATATACCTTCATATACCTAAACTAGCAAGCAAACATACATGCTATACTTCCTTAATTCTTAAAGATTCTTGCACTCTATTATTTTTTTGTCTTAAGCATCTTTTGAGGAGGAGACTTCTCAAAAGGACATATTGCTAGATTATTTGTCACCATCAAAAAGAGGGAGATTGTTAAACCTTGAGGGGTATTTTCGTCATTTTGATGCTAACAAATAAAATAGCAATAATTTATTTAACATACTTGTGTTCTAAGTTTATTGAACAGGGTATGGAATATGATGCAAGAATGGAAGACAAACTTTGAAAGTCAAAAAATGAAGAAATAACATGTTCACCCCTGTGACTGTTTATGTCACGCCGGTGATGTAGCTTAGCGCCAACTATCCAACATTTAAAGGTCACGGCCATGAAGAATCATAGCAACTGTGAATGATCATATCAGTCATGCCCGTGAAAAATAGTTAAGCCCATGAGAAAATATGTCAAATTCCTACAGAGAGCTTCACGATCAGAGTCACTACTTGGACCACGGCTTGGAAGGATATTCACGCTCGTGAAAGAATAAAGTCACGCATGTGATCAAACACTTCAATTCCTTCCAAAATGCTTCACGGTCAGAGTCACCACTTGGACCATGACTTGGAAGAACATTCACGATCGTGACACACATATTCACGACCGTGAATAAGGAAAGAGAAACATGTTAAGCACAAAATTAAGAGTTTGTGCAACAACTATTTTTGCATTAAATGCATCCAAACGACTATAATTCTCCAAGGAAGTATAATGCAAGTCATTTATAAATCTAGAACAAGAGAATGCAATTACTTCAAATCAAAATCTTGTTATAGCCATTTTGTGCATTAATTACTTTAAACAAAACATTATTTCTCTGTAAAAATCTTTTTGCTTATAATTACTGAGCATTATAGATTTGTGAGTGTTTCTCTTTGTAATCTACTACTCAAGTGAGTTTGGGTATATTGGATTAAGAGTATAACACTTGTAAGGGTTATTTGTGTGAACCATAAAACACAAAAAATTGGTTTATTGTGTGAGCCATTAAAACACAAGGGATTTCTGGGTTAGGTGTGATCCATTGATTGAAACACCATAGTTGGTAGTGAGCTTGTAAAATTCTATTATAACACTTAGTGTGTTAGTGAAACTCCCAATTGAGATTGGGGAGAGAAGTAGAATTTGTTAACACCCGAACCTCTATAAATTTCTTGTGTGATATCTTTCTATCCCTACTCTACTTAACTTTTTATTCTGCACTTCAAAGTTAAGAATTTTTAATATCCAATTCAACCCCTCTTCTTGGTTCATTATTTGGGCAACAAAAAAGTTCATTTGGTTAATTGGAATACCATCACCAAACCCAAGCTTTAAGGTGGTTTAGGCATTCACAAGTTGGTTGATATGAATAAGGCATTTCTTACGAAATTTACTTAGCAAATGGATAGTGGGATGAATTGTTTTTGGGTGTCTATAATGATCAAAAGGTATTTGCAATGTGGGCCTGATATAGGAAGAATTACTAATACGAGGAATGTGTCTTCGGTGTAGAGGGGTATATGTGTTGGGCATGATCTGATCTGTAAAGGAAAGAGGAGGAATGTGTGGAATGGATAGGCCACACTTTTCTATATTGATCCGTGACTTCTTGATTATTATTTATTGAATTAAAGTATGGCCCCCATCCTTTATACTGAGCAGACTAAACTAGTTTGTGATTATATATTGGCAACAAAATAGGGAATGGAATTACCAAATTGCTTTCAATCTATTCAGATCTTAATTTGAAAAAAAGCTCATTCGAGATCATTTATTACTATTAACAAGTCAAACTTTTGCTCAAATCCAAGTTCGAGTTTAATGTTGTTTGATTCGTTAACTCGTGAAAATATTTATTTATGAGTCCGCGAACATATTTATTTAAAAACTCAAGAACGTGTTCATTTAAAAGCTTTCGAATGTATTTGTTTAAAAGCTCAAAAATATATTTGTTTAAAAGCTCATGAATATGTTCGTTTGAAAGCTCGCAAATATATTCGTTTAGAATTCGTTTATATTATATTTTGTTATCAAACTCAAAATCAAAGTCAAGTTTTTATCATTATCAGTGAATGAGTCAAATTCGAACTTTTATCATTATTAGTTAATTAGTCAATCTCAAGCTAAGCTCGTTAAACATAATAAACAATTTTTTTATGAACCACCTCGAGCCACTTGCATACTTAATAATTTTCAAATGAGCCGAACTTAAGTTCGAGCCTGTAATAAACTTAAATGAGTCGAGTTCGAGTTCATCAATATTCGATTCGACTTAGCTCGTTTACAATCCTAATTATTGCATAGGAAAAAGGGTTCATTCACCTCATCATTGAGGTTGATTCATAGATTGTTGTGCAGTGACTCAATGTAGCCTTCGATTATGTTAGGCTGCATTCTAATTTGGTTCACTCTTGTACTTGCTTAATTTTCAGTTTGTCTAATGTTCGTATTCAACATGTTTTCAGAGAAGCTACTAGGGCTATAACTTGGCCTTCAAATGAGGCTCTTAACTGTGATAAAGGTATTTTGGAGCTGTAATAACCTCTAGAGGGTGTTATGTAATGTTTGATGAATGATGTTCTTGGAGTGGCTTGACCTCGGAGAGTGATTGTGTAGTTTTTTGCTTCTTACTTTAAGCCTCCTTTGTTAAAAAAAATTATTTAATTGTAATTTTATTCTAAATTAAAATAATTGGTTAATTACAGTTTTAAAAATAACAAAATTTAAAATTATGCATTCCATCAAGGCCTCAAATATGCTTTAAATTAGTTTTAGGCAAAAAATATATTTGAGTCCATGTACTTTTTGATTTTTAGAGTTTCTATATTTTTTGTTTTAATACCTATTATGCCTTTTTATATGATCGCCAAAATAAATAGCGACAAAAAATACCTAAAATTTGTCTACTATTTAATTGTTTAAAAAAATAATTTTTTTTAATAATATGTGAAAAACAAAAATTTAATTCTAGAGCATTAAAACAACTAAGTGATTATATATATACATATAATGCAAACTATATAATGTTGTAATATATATTAACATATGAAACTAATACTAATTATATCTCCAAGTAATGCGAAACAATCCAAACCAACTATAAAAACTAAACATATTGAATAAAGTAGTTTAGTTTGACTTAATTTTGCTATTAGTTGGATAAGTACCACAAGAAGAGAATAAATATGTTGAGTCTAATAGGTTTAGGTTCTAGTCAAAACGAACCAAGTCATTTCAAATTTCAATCTAGTCGATTCAAATTATGAGTCTTACATCCTAAAAAAATATTTATATTAAAGAAGAAAAAACTTGAAATTCAATTTTTTTTCCTATAATATATAATAATCCACATTGTAACATATTGCTTCAATTTTAACTGCTTAGGGAAATTACAAATCTTAGTATCATTGATGAGTGAGAATAAAACCCAACAGGCAGGATATTTGTATAGTTAAATGTGCATATGAAATGCAACTTCCTTATAGGTTGTAGCAAATTCATCAGTTGAAAATCCAACATTCTGAGCATGATTGCAGCAAACCTACTAGAGAATATATATATATATATATATATATATATATATATATATATATATATATATATATATATATATATATATATATATAAGAAAATGAAAAAAAAAACATAAACTTTAAATCGCAATCACTTAGATCTAACATGCTATTAGCAGAAATAAAGCCGTTTGAAATAGAACCAAGTAAAATGCTCATAGCAATCCAATCAAATGAAATATAGTCTAAAAGAATTTTCAGGTAAGAGAGATGTCATGTTTTCCACTTGCTAAGAATTTTCCCTCCCATGCTAATGTTGACTATGAAGCAACTATAGTGATTGGAATGCTCAAAATATCTTTTGGCTCTTAACATTTTTGCATAAATATGTCCCAATGTTTTTATCTCCAAATGACTTCTCATAATAATATTCTACAAAAGTTCAACTTATAAAGAGGATCCAAAATGACAACAAATAAGAGAATATCATGTAGGAAGCCTAATAGTCCTCAAATATTTCAAGCATTTTCCTAGCCATTTCTTTTAGACATTTATCTTCACTTTTCTCCCCTTTCAACAATAGCAAATGAATGTTTCAAACACTAACGAAGTATAAATTTGAAATGGGATATTGTGTTCCAAAAAAAAATTTTGCAATATCTTGAAAAGGTCCTAATATATATATATATTGCAACATTAATGGAGTGAGAGAAAATAATGTAAAATATATAGATAATTGATAAAAAGAGTAATTTGGTCAATTGAAAGTAATTTTTTGTGTAAAATTGAGATTCCTCAAACATAATCTTAATTCTTGTGTAAAAACAATGTCTATTTTGAAGTGGACGACGAGTATAATTTTATTTGTACGTTTTAATATTTTCTTTTTGATTATTAACGATAATTTAATTTTTATTAAAAAAATTATCTAATATAAAATTGTATCAAATTAAATATCCTATTAAAGATGAAATAAAAAATACATTTTTTTTATCTAGAATAATATGTATGTTAGCTAATACAACAAATAATAGAGATGAAATAAAATAAATTAAAAAGTTAAAATAATGTGCATATTTCTTTTTTTCCTAAAATAAACCTCTTATATGTGTATTATTTTATTTTGCGATCCAATAAATAATAATTCAGTGTGTAAATTCAATAATTATTTAATAGTGCAGCCTAATAAAATTAAAATTTAATTAAGTATCCAAAATTAGTCCGGGTGAAGAGAGAAGATTCTCATACCAACTCTTCTAGGCTCATTTAGAAATTTAATAGCTCCAAAATTAGGAGTTTCAGACTTGTAGAGTATATATTTATATATATATATATAATTTACTATTCTATCACTTTGTAAGTGAATAAAGAAAAATTTTTAAAAATAATTTTTTATCCTTTTTTATTTTTAATTTTTTTCTCATTCATTAATTAAAAGATGAGTATTATAAAGTATGATAAAATTTGAGTGTTTTTTTTTTTTTTTTGCATTCCTCTTTACCAAAATTAAATGTCAAATTCATATTTGGAAAACAAAACAAAGATTGTTTTCTTCCAAAAGCAGGAAATTACTTTAGACGAATAAAAGCTAGTGGTGCGTCTGCGTAAGGCGAGGGAAAGAAGCCAGGTGTGGGGTCCAACCCAAGATGAGGAGAAATGAAATTTAATGGTGAAATGGATGAGGTGAAGAAGAGGAGGAAGAAGATGAATCACTGTCACTGATTAAGTCTCTGCTCTTTATTAACTTAAAAAGAGAATTTTGAAGTAAAAAAAAAGGATACCCATTTACTTATCCATCCATTCCTTCAATTTTCATTCATTAATTCCCCTGCCCAATCACTCACCGGGTACTGAATCCGCATCTCTCTCTGTCTCTCCTTTACTCGCCTCTTCTTCCTCTTCTTCCTATTGTTTGTGTTTTTGTTGAAGTCATCAAGTGAGCAAAGAGTTTTTGCTGCTGCTTCTTTAACTCTACTAACTGTAAGTACCCTTTTACCTGTTCTACTCCCCTGTCCCTAGTTCCGAATTATTCTTTTCTAAAATTCCGTTTGGCTTTTTATTTCTCCTTCTCCATACTCTGTGCTTAAACCTTGTTTAGATTCGTTTTTTTTTTTTCTATTATTTATCAGCTACAATGTTCTACTCCAGAAAGTTTCTGCCTTTTGTATATTTCATATCTGGATTCTTGAGTTAAAATTGTTAATTTTTTTTTGTAAGACTATGTACATTATTTGGTAGGAATACAATATGTCAGTGTCACTGCTATTCCATTATTGATGTTCAATTGCCAATAACCAATCCAGTTTTTTAGACTAGAATTCTGATTAAATTCGTCACATTTTTTCAGCCTTTTTAATTTTCTGTTTCATTTTGTGGGTCCAAGTTAACAACCCTATTGCGTCCACAGATTTTGGGAAATTTTATAATTTCTTCTTTTTTGCTTTAATGCTTTCATTCATTTTTATGGGTTACCATACACCAATAATTTGAAAACTGCGCGGCCCTATCCAATATTCTGTCAATATTCATCAATTATGGAAAATCAACGACTATGCTTTCTGAATGATGTAGGCCGAGTCCTATATTTTCTGTAGTTTTGTTCCCAGCAAAGCATTATGGGTTTGCCTTTCCCTCAAGCTCTTTTATCAATCTCGGGTATTGTCAGCCCATCCTGGCTGGCTTCAATCTTTTCTGGTATCATCATGTGCATAATTGTAAGTATGAGTCTTAAATTCTGCAAATTATTGTGCATGTTTATTAGATTTTTAAATGATTCCATAGTAAGTATATGTCGCTTGTAGCCTAAACTATTAAGGAATAAGGTCTCATAATATGTGCAATAACTTGTGATAAACAAGCTGCATTTTCTTTTTGAATAATGCAATAGGGTTCAGCATACCTTGGTGCTAGTGAGTCTTGTTATATCAAGGAATGCCTTCTAAGTTTGGTTTCTATGTGGGTGATTGTGGATTTGGATTTTGACTAGAGATTAAAGCACTAAACTAATTAGGGGAGGTTTGGGTGGATAAAAATTGCTCTACATGTCCCCTGGTACAACATTACCTTACAATGTGATTATTAATAGTGCTTGTGGTTCAGCATCATATTAGTAACTTTGATTTCAAATTTACTAATTTGGGCAGATTCTCTCTATTGTGACTATTAGAAAAGTTGACTTATTTGCTAATATTTCTCGCTGCTATATCTTAATGTAAAACTTTCCAACATATAAGTAGTAATATCATTATTAATAGTGCTTGTGGTTCAGCATCATATTAGTAACTTTGATTTCAAATTTACTAATTTGGGCAGATTCTCTCTATTGTGACTATAAGAAAAGTTGACTTATTTGCTTAAATTTCTCACTGCTATATCTTAATGTAAAACTTTCCAACATATAAGTAGTAATATCAGAATGGGAAATGGTTTGGTTTGAATCCCTTGAAAGATGACATGGACAAATGGTTTGTGCAGTTGCTTTCTTTCTCTTGTATATTATGTGAATTGTTCTTGGCTTCTTTAAGTGTTTTTCTCGTTTTCTCTGTTTATCATTATTGAACTGAAAAATGATGCATTTTAATGAGTATTAGCATGTTGTTTTTACTGCATTTCACATCTGAGAAATAACTTCTAATTTATTTAAGTTTGATTCTTGAAGGTTTACAAATTGACAGGTTTAGTTAGCATTTTGTGCTTCCAAGGATATGGCAAACTCAGCAAAGCAGAAAAAATTGAATGGAACAACCGGTAGAGTTGTTTATAAAATATTTCAAAATTGTGTTCAGTTTTTATCTGAGCACAAATATTGATTGCCTTAATCATGCAGGGGGTTCTCTACATTCCATGCTATTATTGTAGCATCAGCTTCATTCTACCTCGTGTCATTATCAAGTATTTTTAAGGAGGATTCTCAAGATGGCTTAATGATTAATAGAAACTCAGTTGTGTCAAACTCTGTATTGGGGGTAAGATGCATTCGGAACAGAGAAATAGGCTAGCTCTTTAATTAATTTGACATTATTGCAATTTCTGAATTGAGTATAAGGATGGTCTTGAACTTCAGGATCTGCTATTAGTTAAAGAAAAATAACATTATTTGAATGGTATACCGTATATATGATCTGCCAACTAATCAAGTTGTTAAATGATTAAATGTTTTAGTATGAACTATTTATTGATGACCATTTTTACTCTAGTGCATGTATACTTTGTGTTGCTGCACATAAATATGCTCATAAAGACACTTGCAGAGTTAAAAATTCATGTCGTTAGGAGCTATGCCACAGCCCCAAAACTAGAATAGAAAGCTACACATGATATATGCACATGCAAACTAGAATAGACACACAAACACTGATCACATTATCTATATCATATTATAAACCTAAACTGCGAAAATTTGTATTGACAATGTGCCAACTGTCAAGCTCATTCTTATCTTCTAAAATTTTCTTAACTAGATAGATTTCTCTACTCTGTTGTTTAGTTACAAATTTATCCAATCTAAAGGTAACATAGAGTTGGACAAGCTTAACTTTATGGGTTACTATTTTGATTTAAAGGTGAAGTTAGTGGCACTATGTCTCTGCTCAAGTTTATACTTATATACACTTACCATTAAGATTTTGGAAGGACGGTTAGGCTAGTGCTTCATATACAGCTCTTTGAAGCTTCCTTCCTTTTTTTTTTTCTTTTTTTCCTCAGTTACAAAATTCTGCTTCCAGCTGATTCAAATATTCTACTGTTAGTTAACAGCTCATCTTACTATGCCCTGCTTGATTGCAGAGTTTAGTCATATATGCTTTATAGTGCTTGGGAGAATATAATTGGTCAAAATGGTTTTCAGTTGGAACATGTGCAGGACCTGTGGAAAATCTTTAGTTTTAGCAAGAACATATTCATCAATGCTGAAAAAAGAAAAACAAAAGAATTCACCTTAGTTTCTGTGTCTTTTTTCTTACTTATCTATTTTACCAGAACAGTTAGTTAACTGTCTTTTGAGCTCGTTGCTGTAGCAACTTTTCCAATATTTCTTTTCAGCTTCCCCACCCCGCTCATTTGTCTATCATTTTGTACAGATCTCCATTGGCTATTTTCTGTCGGACCTGGCAATGATCATTTGGTATTTTCCAGCTTTGGGTGGTCTGGAGTACGTAAGTAAAAATGACATGCTTGATGTCATGTGAATTTTATATTTGATGTTATTTTGAGGCTTCTACTGTCTACTTTTGCTATATTTTGAAATTGTGAGTCTCATCTGTCCTCATTTCCTTCATTTCTTTAAGGTCCTGCACCATGGACTTTCTATGTGTTCAATAATTCTCTCCCTCATAAGTGGTCAAGGACAGATCTACATACTAATGGTTCTCTTCTCCGAGAGCACCACACCTTTTGTAAATTTAAGATGGTAAAGTTACAAGGATATTTTTGTAAGTTCATCATAATTTTGGTTGTATTTTGCATACAGACTTATAGTGCAAAATGCATATTCAGGTACCTGGATGTTGCTGGTCAGAAAAGCTCAAAATTGTACATCTGCAATGGAGTACTTTTATTCCTGGGGTGGTTGGTACTGTCTAACATACTGAGATTCTTAGTTATTGTTTTGACTCGGAATATTGCACATAAAATTTCATTTGGCAGTAGCCATGTTCTGCTTTGATTATACATTCAAGCAAAATTGCTTATCTTGCCGTTACAGCTTCATATATAATGCTATCAATATTCATGATAAGCTTTTCCTTTTTTTTTTTTCCTTTGGTAATTTTCAAATTTGGCCTGCATGCATGAGTGCAAAAGTCCATGAAATACTTGATTACCTCACGAGCTGATCTTTAAGGTTGGAAGGTGGGGCAGGGGATAATCATGTAGGTACTTAATAAGAATAATTTTTTTCTTGGTCGCATTCTAAGAGTGTAAATGACTAATGAGGAAAAAAATAATTGAGAACATTATAAGACTAATTAATGAATTAATTTTGTAATGAGACTATTCTTAGATTACCTGTCATTTACTAGCCACCAAGATACCAAAATAAAATATCATTTGCTTATTGTTTAGAAATAAAGTAATTGAGAATTTTAAATTTTACTCCAAATTTAATTTGAAGGAGTGAAAAAAAAGAGGACATTTCAGTCTCTGGTTATTCTTGTCTTAGTTCCACCATTATGTATCAATAAAAATAAATAAATAAATAAATAAGACAAACTGTATTTTCTCCCTCTCCCTTTCCGTTTTCTTTTCTTTTTTCTTCTTCTTCATTTTTTTTTCATAAGAGGTCATGAAGTTTTGAACTTAATTGAGTGATTACAAAAAGTAAATTGGTGGTGCTAAGTTTGCTTCAATGCCAATTGTGTGCTTGAACTTTATTTGCTCAAGTTAATATAGTCTTTGGTAATCTTTTATTTTGCATATTTGAAGGATTAGATTTTCTAACTTGATAATTATGATATCGTTTCTTTTGCATGAGTTCACTTTACATCCTGACCCCAAAAGAAAAGTTACGTGTCTTGGCCCTGAAGAGGAAGAACTATATTATTATATGCAAGATAGTCCCAACTTTCCCATATGGGCATGTGAGATGGGAGATTAACAGGACACAATCTGAAAAGGAATGATTGAATGACTCCTAGCATATATAGGTATCTTTGAAAATCTGGTGCTATCTGCCACTAGCAGGAGATGGTTTAACATTTTGTGACCTTTTCCAAGTATGTTTTTGAGGTAGCCTATGAAGCATTGATATTCTCCTAGCACCCAAACGATCCTTTTTTTACTATTTAACAGGGACAAAAGGTGGTAAAAGAAGTTTAAAAACTTCCATCTTCATCATGACTTTTTCAGATACAATTCTTAGGAATTCAATGATTATGCTGGAGGCATGATTGGCAGCTTATGATGATCATTTTCCATACTTTTAAGAACTATTAATCTTTCCATATTGCTGAAAGTCTTCCAAGTGATTTTATAATGCTTCATTCTTCAGTTCACCACAAAATTTATAACATAATGATTATGACGAGGACTTCCCAATGTGTGTAGGTTGCAAGGATTATTTTGTTCATCTTCTTCTTCACTCACATGTTCATACACTTTGATCAGGTAGGTGGTGCATTCAGATTTTACTTTTGGAAGTTGACTTGGACAAATGAAAGCTAATATCTTACAATTTTTTCTAGCTACAATTTGACAAAGTTTGAGACTGGTATGTTTCTCAAGTAAAATATTTTAAAGGGTTTGAGATTGATGTGGAAATTAGTTTTGTATTCCTCTAATCAAATCATAGCTATTAGTATTTGATATACCCCTAAAGAGTAAATTGTAGAATTGGTTTGAAGAATTGGTTAAGTAGATTGATTGTCTCTTTATAATTTGTTCCATGTTTTTTTCATTATGCAAATAAAGAAAAAACAGTAGAAAGCTTTTTTCTTGATATTCGTCGGATATTTAGGATAAAATTCAAAGCAATGAAAACATTACTTCTCTAGAATCATGTTCCTCCATACATCAAAGGCATTGATAAGCACATGCATCTCCTTTTTCTTTATTTGTTTTGTTCATTTTTTTGTTTCAGGTGAAGAAAATCTTTCCCTTGGGCTTCTACAGCTTGCTTACGGTGCCTCCTGTGTTGGGAGTGATGAATGTGATTTGGTTTTGGAAGATAGCAAGAGGTTTGATTAAAACTCTTTCTAAAGCAAAAAGACACAATCAGTGATCTGATCAGTTTGTATATTATTACTACAATTACTTGAGGCGATTGTTAATTATGGAACAACTGTTGCTTTCAGAGCTTTAGAGTTTAGACATGATTAAGATTGTTGTTCTTGGAATTGCACATTTCAATTACATCCACTTGGAGCAGACTTAGACAATTAAAGACATTTTCAGTGATATGCAATGCCTTTTTCAAGTATGTTTTTTCAGAAATATCACTAGCAATCCATTGGATTGGCAGTGCATACGGTAAATAATCAACGCTTAATACATAAATATACCTCTAAACTTATATAAAAAATGTCATTTGTGTACTTGATTTTGAAAGTCATATATTGTGCACACTTCACGATGTAAAAAGTGTAACATTTTCACCCCTATGCAAACATGTGGCAAAGAGAGAAGAAGAATAGAACATGTGTCGGAAGGAAAAAAATTTATCCATACCACCTGTCTCTATAGAAGTACAAATGTTATATTTTAGGGTTTTTCTATAAAAAATTTTAAACTGAACTAATATTTTTAAAAATTATACAAACTTGTGTTTTCAATTCATGAGTAGCCTTAAATGAAAAAACAGACTTTTAGTGACAAAAGTTTCAACCACTAAATAATAAAAATTAGTTGCTAATTTGCTGAATTTAATTTGAACCTACACTACGATATTTAGTGACAAAAATCCATTGCTAAAACACAAGTGTGTCATCTGAGACTACATGTGGAGTGAAAATGCAAATTAGTATATTTAGAAAATAAAATTTTAGTTCAAAATATATTAGCTAAATTCCGCAAAGTAAAAGTTTATAATAGATGACTTTCAAAATTGAGCTATGCAAATTACATTTACAAATAACTTCAAAGGTGTGTTTATATATTATGCTTATATTTTATTGCTTTTCCAAATTATATAATGTGAAATGTTTGAATGAGATGTGATTTGGTTAATTTTTTTTTTTTCATGTGTTTGTATGTGTATATGTGGGTAAATTTTACAGAACTTAGCATAATGCTAGTAATGTATCTTAGCTTCAATTTAGAACACAAATATTATCTAATTTTAATTCGTGCAATAGAAACATCATCCTTGTTTTTATTGGTTTCACATGTTACCCTTGATAACTAGGCTTCATGTCATTGTAAATATGGAATATATGTGGATTTTTATCAATTTTTTTGGTGTGCTTTTATAGAATTGTGCTTAAATGAATTTTTTTTTTTGTTAATATCAAGAAGTGTGTATGAACGAGCAATACCCTTAAACACAATTCTTCAAAAAAAAAGAATTTTATTTAAGTAGAATTCCATGAAAAAAGAAAAAAAACCATTTAAGCACAATATTTTAAAAAATAAAAATTACTAAGAGCCCATGTATATTTTATGTAAGTGGTGACATGACATCTAGTCATTATATAACTTCCGGTTTTTAGAGTTTAGAAGTTATGTTGGTTTTAAAGAGAGATGTTGGACTTGTGTTTTTAAAAGAGATGAAGTTTTTAGGTGTGAGTGGTTTCACACACATGAAAATAATTCTTCTTCATCTTTTTCACTTCTTTTAAGCCTAAAACACCATTGTTAAAACTTGAAACCATGAGAGTTATGGACATTTGAGAGAGTGCTTGCATAAGTAGAGGTAAAACTCGGTTTTTAGGGATAATTAAGCTTGTTTTCAGTTTTATGATTCTGAAAAGAATGTGTTTGTGTTCTTAGGATCTTCTAGGGAGATTGGAAATGTGTCCCAAGGGTATAAACAAGCTTGGAGATTAGTTAAGGTTCTATTTTGCTATAATGTATGTACATATGGGCATATTATTTTGATTTTCATGCACCTTGATGTGCATTGTATGTTGTAAAAACATGTATAATATGGATATGTGAATTTGTCAGTGTTAATGACATATATGATATGTGATGGTATAAATGATTTAAAAAGAGGATTAATGGGTTAAAAGTTGTTAGGACATGTTGTAGACATCGTTTAAAATGTTGGTAGGAATAATTGACACTAATCAATTTTTAGAGATATTGCATGAAATACATGAATGCTCTATTTTGATTTAGTTGCTGGAAATACAAGATTAGTCTGTGAATGGTGTGTCCAAATAGGACAATAGCATTTCATGCTTTTGTTTCATAGCTGGGGAAGTTGTGAAATGCAATTGTTCATGCCTGTGAACATATAGTCACGTTTGTGAACATCGAGACTTTTTAATTCTTGTATGAACCCTGAATTTCATGGTTTATTTCACGGTTAAGGAGCCGTGAGACATGGTGTCATGGCCGTGAAGATATACTTCACGTCCGTGAAGAAATACTTCACGTCCGTGAGTGATATGCTTTTGTTCATATATTGGTTCACGAGTAAGGTAACTGTGAAAGAACACTATCATGATCGTGAATGAATATTCACGCTTGTGAAAAAATTAAATTGATTAGGTTTTTGGCTCAATTATAATTTTTATAATTTATTAATTTATCAAATAAAAATAATTCTTTCTAAATTCCAATTTATAATTTCTCAAAATCAAATTCTTTTTTTTTTATAACAATCTAACTTATTACACAAAATCACAAATTCATATTTGATAAGTTAATTTTTTTCTCAAAATTTTCATTTTTTATAACTTATTAGTTGTAAAAATTTATAATTTACACAAATTAATATTTCTTTCTCAAAATTTTCATTCTTTATAACTAATTTATTTCTCAATTTTTTCACTTTTTTCTAACTTAATATTTTTTTTGTTTTATTTATAAACAAATTGATAAGTTAAATTAATTTTTTTGCTTCAAATTTACCCAACAATTAAGTTTAATTTCAAAAATTTATTAATTTTAATTGTATTTATTTATTGAATTAATTACATAATTGTATAAAAAATAAAAAAAATATTAGAACCGGTCAAACTGTCAATTCATGAACCGAAACCGACCTATTCCAAATTGGTCCTGAATCGGTATCTCCTTGGTTTCGGTCTGATACCATATTTCTAGGACCGTAGAATCGGCAGTTCCAAACTGGAATTGGCCGGGGCTAACCAGAATCGTCATTGAAAGTTCCACTTGATTTAGCAAAGTGACTTTTACCTTTCCACTCTCCATTATTTGTATCCACCCTCCTAACCCATTTTCTCATCATAGATAATTGGACATTTTTGCTAGTGGAAATTAATAGATGCCTTTGAGTTCCTATTGCAAGAATGGTAGGATTATTGCCTTCTACCAGTGGCTTTAATGTCACACTTTGGAAGAATTAGAAAACTTGTTGAAGGATACTTAATATAAGTACAAATTTTTAATTGAATTTTGATATTATTTATGATATTGAATTCAAAATTTTATATGTATGAAATGCTTAGACACTTAAGAAGATTATGGTTTTTCTACCAATTAAATCTTAAGGACGATTATTCTTGAATTCCTTACTTTGTTGTCCCCATTAGTTGACTCTCTATTTCATTATAGGCTACTGCATTTGGCGGGTCCAACTCTTGGAAATTAGACTTCAAATGACTTGGGTTTCGCCCGGTAATGTTTACTATCATCATTCACTGATTTAGAAAAATCCCAATTATATGGACCTTCATGTGCTTTGTGATATGAATTGGTATGGAATGAATAATTTCAATAGAGTAGAATAATTATTATTGAAAGTTTCATTTGATTTAGCAGAACGACTCTTGCCTTTCTACTCTTCATTATTTGTATCCACCGTCCTAACCCATTTTCTCATCGTAGATAATATGACATTTTTACTAGTAGAAATTAATAGATGTCTTTGAGTTCCTATTGTAAGAATTGTAGGATTATTGCCTTCTACCAGTGGCTTTGATGTCACACTTTAGAAGAATTGGAAAACTTATTAAAGGATACTTAATGTAACTATAATCTTTTAATTGAATTTTGATAGTATTTATAATATTGAATTCAAATTTTTATATGTATGAAATGCTTAGATACTTAAGAAGATTATGGTTTTTCTATAGATAAAACCTTAAGGATGATTATTCTTGAATTTCTTGCTTTGTTGTCCCCATTGTCAACTCTCTATTTAATTATTGGCTACTATATTTGGCGAGTCCAACTCTTGGAACTTAGACTTTGAATGACTTGTATTTTACCCAATGATGTTCACTATCATCATTCACTGTTTTAGAAGAACCCCAATCATATGAAGCTTCAGGTGCTTTGTGATATGAATTGGTATGGAATGAATAATTTCAATAGAGTAGCATAATCATCATTGAAAGTTCCATTTGATTTAGCAGAGTGACTGTTGCCTTTCCATTCTCCATTATTTATATCCATCCTCCTAACCCATTTTCTCTTCATAGATATCTAGGCATTTTTGCTGGTAGAAATTATTAGATACCTTTGAGTTATTGTAAGAATCGTAGGAGTATTGCCTCTGCCAGTGGCTTTGATGTCACACTTTGGAAGAATTAGAAAACTTGTTGATGGATACTTAATGTAACTACAATCTTTAATTGAATTTTGATATTATTTATGATATTGAATTTAAAATTTATATGTATGAAATGCTTAGATACTTGAGAAGATTATGGTTTTTCTACAAATTAAATCTTAAGGACGATTATTCTTGAAATCCTTACTCTATTATCCCCATTAGTTGACTCTATTTCATTATTGGCTACTGCATTTGGCGGGATCAACTCTTGGAACTTAGACTTCGAATGACTTGGGTTTCACTCGATGATGTTCATTATCATCATTCACTATTTTAGAATAACCCCAATCAAATGAAGCTTCATGTGCTTTTGTGATATGAATTGGTATGGAACGAACAATTTCAATAGAGTAGCATAATCATTATTGAAAGTTCCCTTTGATTTAGTAGAGCGACTGTTGCCTTTCCATTCTCCATTATTTGTATCCACCCTCCTAACCCATTTTCTCATCATAGATATCTAGGCATTTTTGCTAGTAGAAATTATTAGATACTTTTGAGTTTGTATTGTAAGAATCGTAGGAGTATTGCCTCTGCCAGTGGCTTTGATGTCACACTTTGGAAGAATTAGAAAACTTGTTGATGGAGACTTAATGTAACTACAATATTTAATTGAATTTTGATATTATTTATGATATTGAATTTAAAATTTATATGTATCAAATGCTTAGATACTTAAGAAGATTATGGGTTTTCTACCAATTAAATCTTAAGAATGATTATTCTTGAAATCCTTACTTTATTATCCCCATTAGTTGACTCTATTTCATTATTGGCTACTGCATTTGGCGGGATCAACTCTTGGAACTTAGACTTCGAATGACTTGGGTTTTGCCCGATGATGTTCATTATCATCATTCACTATTTTAGAAGAACCCCAATCATATGAAGCTTCAGGTACTTTTGTGATATGAATTGGTATGAAATGAACAATTTCAATATAGTAGTATGTATTGATTCAAGAACATGAAAGGAAATACAAGCTTCATTCGAGAGTGCTTGCAAACTCTCCTTATACTCTAGGTTTGTAAAATGCAAAACAAAATACATTCTCATCATTTCTCACCCCACTATATACTTTACTCCCTAGGGAAGCTCCCGTAACAAAATTATTTACATAATATATATTATACCCTTCCCAAAACACTACTATGAACCAAAATGACATAAATTGAAAATGAAAATAAAATAGTATAAAACAACCAATAAGAACAATATTCCTACTGTAGCAAAGCCCTCCCCATTACTGAGTCCCTTTTTCCTAGCATAGGTATAACAAACTGGGGGCTTAACACTTCAGTTTTGCTTAGGGTTCACTGCCCCATTGAGAACTTTCTAGTTTACTCGAGTCTTTTGATCAACACCATTGAGAACACACAAACTATAACCATAACTAATCATTTATTCATGAATTATCAAAAACCTTATGAGGATCCTGATATGACTTGTAAAAATCCTGGATGATTTCTTCATGATGGGCTTCTGCAAAGACAATGACTCTATGCTTAGTTATCTCTTGCTAGTCCATTGAAGCCACAACTTGCATTAACAATCAAAATATTCAATTAAAATAAGAAACAATGGAGCAAAGACAACAATTAATTTTTCATACCGTTGCTATTGAAGGACTATATATAATACACCGCTATATGTTATTTTCTATATATAATCATATAAGTGTAAACAATTATATTATATTTTGTATGTTTTTTCGATCTTTGCATTTTTATTTCATTGGTTTTAATGAGTTAAACCATGCTGTTTTAAAATGACACATGTCAGTTTCTTATTGGGTACAATGGTTGTGTAGTTTTGGGATTTAATTGCATTGGTTTGAAATTTAAAGCGTTATATGGCGGTGAGTCAAAATTTTAGGGGGTGACTCATTAATTGGGCATGATATTTATAATTTATGTGAGAAATCCATAATGAAAAAGGGTTTGGTGTAAGAGTGAAAAACTGGAAAGCCGTGCGAGGTATATGAAAGCCCATGCCCATCTAGTGAACTAGAGTTGGAAGGGGAAAATAAAGAATCATAAAGAAACAAGGAAAAAGAATTTGTCAGACATAGCACTGCATCTTTCCCTTCTTCAAAATTCTGGAGATCAGAATACCGCTGCCGCCGTGTGCAGCCACGTCCGCAACTACTCCCTCTGCCTCCTTCCTTCGAAAGCCGTGTCGTTACAGCTAACGTGGTGGTAATACGGCGGTGATAGCGATTTAAACGGGGCGAGACAGTAAATATCTTATATCGCCGGCCGATATTAGTTAGCAATTTGTTAAGATTAACGTCTGAAAAGTGGGTGAAGAGAATGAAAACTAAAAGTGAAGGCGATACTATAGAAATTGAGGGAGGTGTAACGAAGCGGCAGAGAGTGTTTGAAAATAGCTGTCCTTCCCCTTCTCCGCGAGTTATACCACAGGTAATAACATTGTGTATTAGTTTGAAAATATAATCTTCACTTTCACACAAACTTTTCTTTTTCACATAGATCTCGTATTGAATTCCACCTTTTTCAAATTAACTCATGACTTTGTTGATTTTCACTAATATCTCAATGAGTTTTGGTGCAAACATTAGACCTCAAGGTATTTTAGTAAAATTTGCATAACTTAGAATTGCTTATATACCTATCCAAATCTGGCGAGACATCCAATTCTCCTATGTAATATCTATGTTTTTTAAATAGGGAACAATTTTAGAAATAAAGTATGTATATCTAAAGAGGTAGACAAAAATTAAAAATACAAACAACTAGTTTTGAGGGTCCTATTTATGATTGGATTGTAAGATGGTTTTAATGTATGGTACCTATGTTTGACATATTTGGGAGAATGTACGGTGAATGATAGTTTAATAGCATTGTCTTGTTTGGTTGGATGGTGTGCTATGATATGGTTAAATATAAAAATTGTAAAAATGCCTTTAACAATTTGAGATATATTGATGAGCAGATGAGGATAATTTGGTAATAAAAATTTTGGGTAAGGTTAAAATAGAAAAATGAAATTATAAACTCGCTACCCACCAATTCGATGGGTTGATTTTTTAGAGAAAACTGTAACCCAGGGCTGCCCATCAAAACCGATAACTTTCTACCCTTCTTCCCCATCAACCTGTCCTACTTACCTTCCCTAACCATACCACCAATAAGCACCATCCAAACGGCTGTTGGGTTAATGAAGTTTGATGAGCTATGGCGGTGGACTTGGTGAATGATGATGGTGGTAAATAAATATGGATAAGGCTTATCATGTGGTTGATGGTGGTAAAGAAATATGGAAATAGTGGTAAGGGAGGAATTAATTTCAATAGGTCTTTGGTAGATGTAGACGGAGAGAATAAAGAAAGGGAAAAATGCAACAGTTTTCATTATCCAAACCAACAATCAAAACAGCTTATGATTCTCATGGAATGAAAACAAAAAAACTCAAGAATTTTATTGGAATTTTCCATTAGCAATTTGTGTGTCCATCCATTATATCTCTTATCTTTGTTGTTGTGCAGATTCTTCCATGATATTTTAATAGTGGATGTCCCATAAGAGCCATGGAAGTTTAACTTCGAAACTTTAAAGGATATTACTAAATTAAGATGGTATAATTTGTGATAAGTGTTGAATCTTTGGTGTTTTTTTCAAGTTGAAGTAATTATTAGTATCATAGCTAGGACTCATGCAGATGTAGATGCTATATCAATGTGTAAGATGTAAATGGAGAATTTGATGTCTTTTAGATTAAACAGTGGCAATGGTCTAAATTGACAAATAAAGTTCTAAGATGGGAAGATAGACAAAAATGGAAGGCACAACTAAGGCAATAGAGCTCTAAGTTGTATGAATTGCATGCGGGAATGAAGCGATGTGTATATTAATTACCCCATAAATGCAAAATTTTGGCACACTTATATAAGGCATAGTTCACATAATTTATTTATTCTCAATAATAAGAGGAGTTACAAAAGACAATGTAGAGTTAGGATATTCACTGTTTATTTTGTGGGTCTGGAGAAATTTCTAATCCAAACGGGTAAATTTTCAAAACAAGGCAAACCATATCATATCATATCATATCAAACCAAACCAAACCAAACCAAACCGAAATATTGTGGTTTGGTGTGGTTCAAATGTGGGTTGGGGTAGAAAAGTAGAAAAACTTACATAATAATTTAATTAAAAGAATACAAAACATCTATTTAAGAAATAGACGTGCTAGTGCATAAGATGCTTTATACTTAAATATGTCGATACTAATATATAAAAAATAAAAATAAATGATGATTTCTCAGTAGTAAGTTTCTTTAATTATAATTAGTGTTTTCATATACATCATAATATCATACATAATGGTTTGGTTTTGGAAACTAACCTGTAATCAGGTTGAGAATTTTTCAAACCAAAACGATTTATTTGTCCTCACAAAACAAACCAAATATTCAAGTATAGTTCAATGCAGTTGGCGTTTAGTTTGAACTGAATAACGAACGTCCATGAGTGGAGAGACAAAGAAGTAGAGGACTGCATTAAGGGAAACGAAAACAATAGAGAGAGATGTAGAGCACATACAGTGGTTAGAAGAAATTGGACACTATTTACGAAGAAAGTGCAGAGGTAGTGCTATTGGATTAAAAACCAAAGAAAATTGAAGTTAGAGAGACTGAACCAATGGAGAGAATAAAAATAAAAATTGAGAAAGATTCATTCAATTAGAAAGGCAAATTTACTGTTGACTAATGATACTAGTAGGGAGAGGGAGAGAGAAGGGGGGGGGGGGGGGGGTGATCACTCCTGTGATTTGAGGCTACTCAACAGTATATTTCGGCATCTATAGTTGACACTAATATATGTTGATTAAATATCTGGTGGTTTAAAGTAATCAAATTGGTCCATTTTTACTTAACAAGAAAAATGGACTCAAAAATATTTTCAGTGAGGTGCTTTCTCTGGGAAAGCTATTGTCTCAAGTATGTCATTGGGTTGAAGCTTCTATTTGCACGACTTCCAACATGCTCAAAAATCTTTTGCAAAAACTAAGAAACATAGTTCTGAAATAATTTGTTTGTATGCTTGAGGGGTCGTTTTTCGTAGCATGCTATAGTAAATGTTAAACTGGGCTATAATGTTTGTTTTTCTGTTTGAAAATAGCTCATTTAATTATTTCTTGAAGTTTTTGATTATTATGGAGTGGAGAGAAGAGGGGATTGGGGGTTTAGGGGAAAAAAAGGAATTACATAAACTCCTTTAAAATGAGAATCTGATGCTAAGTATAGCTTTCAGCATTTGTGCACAAATATAAACACCGCTCAAAAGTTGGCTCTTTAACTTTTAAAGGTTGTTGCTTTAGCTTGTTAGAATTTGTGCATAGAAATTTTAAAGCAATGTAACTAGCTCTATGTTTGAGAATACGAGTTGTGTTAACTGAATTTGCCAAAAAGGTACAACTTTAGGTTGCTTGCCTATATATCGTGCATAAGCTCAAGTTTGGTCATTCTCAAGCTGTCCCCATTATGTGCTTATTTTAGTATTGACTATAAATTTCCATCCTTTTATTTTTTAGCTATAATTCTAAAACCAAACAGAAATCCAACAACACTGAGGCATAGGCTAAATTTTGTAAAATGGTATTATTAAGAGTCAAAACCCAAGACCTTGGAAAAGATAAGCTGTATTGCCATTTTAATTTAGTGTTTTATACCAAAAGTCTAAGTTGTGACAGAACTTCAATTTATTTCAATGTGGTCGTTGAACTCTTTGGTTCTACTTGAGGTATTTTCATGTAATTCCAGTGAGGAACTTCCTGAAAACATGTGGCATTCCATTCTGGGCTAATTTTGATAGAAGTTAGAAAGAAATCAAAGTTTTTTTATTTTATTTTTGTTCTACACTTTGTGTTTAATGCTATAATAGCATATTGCATGCCATGTTAAATTTCCGGTGAGCTTTTTGTTTAAATTAGGTGAGAATACCATTATCGTGTGTCCTAAATTTGCACCAAGGACCAATCTTCTCCCTGGGAATAGTTTTTTGTAAGTACCAAAAATCTAGTTTTTTGTGTGAACAACTATTCTAATCTTGGAAATTGATTTGTAGCTTCTGAACACACAAAATTTGAATCTTTTGTGGTGAAACAGCTATTCCGGCTCTCAGAACTGAATATTCACATTACATGCAGGAAATTGTCCTCTTTAAGTACCTTGAGTCTTCTGTGTGAAAATAGTTTTGTTGATCCTGAAATTGATCTTTTATGCGTTAAAATCAGTTTGCTGGCCCTGAAAATTGTGTTTGTAGCTTCCCATTGTAAAATAGCACAAAAAAGATTGAACCCTTTGTGGTCAAAACATCTATTCCAGCCCTCTGAACTTTTCCGGTCATTAACATTGTGCAATCCGGAAATAGTCTTCTATAGAATATAAATACCAAAACTTTAGTCTTTTATGTGAAAACAATTATTCTGATCTTGGAAATTGAGGTTTGTTTGTAGCTACTGAACACACCATATAAGAAAATTGGATCTTTTGTGGTGAAACAAGCTATTCCTCCCCCCGATCACCCCAAAATTGATTATTCACATGATATACCAGAAATTGTCCTCTTATGTACCAAAAATTGAGTCTTTTGTGTGGAAATTGTTATGCTGATTCTGATATAGATCTTTGAAGCTTCTGCTCACAAAATGGAGTTATTCATTGTTATTGGTGGGGTGTGTGTGAGAGAGTGTGGCAACAACTATTCTGACATTTGAAATTGATTGTTTGCTTTTCACCCTCAGAAATTGTTTCTTTGACCACCAAATTTGGAGTTTTGGTGTGAAAATCGTTAAGATGACTCTAAGAGTTGAGCTCGTTAGCTTCCAATCACACTATTAGAATCAAAATAAAACTTTGAGCCTTTTGTGAGAAGCTTTTATGCTGTCCTCAATTTGTTTTTTGGTTAGATTTTTGCTATCTATTGTAGCTTCATATCACTTGATATCTGTCAAATTGCTGAGATCACAGATTGATCATTTATTCTGAAGAGCACTGATAGTTGAGTCTGTTGCGGCCCTGGAAATTGAATATTGTTTGCTTTTCTTTGCTTAATTTTTTCTCAAAAAGAAAAAAGAAAATAAAAAGGTTCAGTTATTTGAGCAGAGTGGTGAAGTTGTTCCTTTTATGTTTCTGTTTGGAAATTTTTTGTCATTGGGAAAAAAGAAAAAATAATTGAGAAAAACCATTGGCTAAGCTTTGTGCATAAATTTTTGCGATCTTTAGTTGGGTGGAATGCACTCATTTTGTGCTTTCACTTCTCTTCAAGTGGTTTACATGGACGTGCTGAAGTTGGAATCTTTCTTAATGGATTCTGATTAATATTGTACACCATACTGAATGTTTCCAATATCATTTTTTTATTGGATGTCTATAATATTTTCCTTTTTTGAATTTGAATATAATTTAATGAAATTCATGTTTTTAATTTACTAGACAGTAATAGGTTTATCTGTGGCAATACTCATTGTATTTATTTGTGCAAATATTCAGGATAATATGATGATGTTGAAAGTGTCGTATCACTTTTTAATATTCTTTGTGTGTCATTTTTTAATATTCTAACTTTATTTTATTTTTTATTGTTTTTTCTTTTAACACCTTTGTTACATAATATTGGCAATCAGGATATCAATACTGCGACAAAATATTTCATTAGCCAGTTGCCAGATGACGTTATTTATTCCATAATGTCAAATCTGAAGTTAAGGGATTTTGTGAGAAGCAGTGTATTATCGCATAGATGGAAGCATATCTGCTCTTCATTGCCGTCCATTCTCATATTCGATTGGCTTAACATGTTCTCTGCAAGTCAAAAGCAAGAGTTTTTGGGAGCATGTGAACATTACTGCAAAGATAATGAGAGAAAATTTGCAATCGGAGTTAACCAGTACCTAGAGTCTTATAGGGGTACAAGTTTACACTCTTTTAAGATCTCCTTTTGTCTTGGGCATGAGTTCACGGATTATATTGATCGATGGGTTAGTTTTGCAATTAGAATGGGTGTTGAACATCTCTTTCTTGAATTGTATTGTAAACCATATCGTCGGAAACACAAGTCTAAGTTGCTTAGTGAACAAAGTAAAGAAAATTATGTTTTGGGAGGCAAGCTTTTTGAGAGTGCAAAAATCAAATTAAAGCATCTGGACTTGTGTGGTTGTCGATTAGGAACAAATCTCTTTTACCAATTTAGTTTCTTAGAGACCCTTGCCTTGTCTTTTTCAGCTTTAGCACTATATGACCTGCACAACATGTTCTCTTATTTGGTCAACTTAAAATATTTGCTCTTTCAAAGATGTACTCTTCCTGTAAAGTTAAGCCTTGATAAATTACTTGTACTGGAGAGGTTTGCTCTAAGATGGTGTCTTGGGATAAGGGAAATTGAAATTTCTAATGCTAATCTATCGTCTTTTGATTGCATTTCTTGTGAAAATATTGCGTTCAACTTAAGTGGAGTTCCGAACTTGGAGAGATTGAGTTATTTCATGGACAAAAGAGGATTGTTCCATATTTTTGCCCATCCTCCCAATGAACTGCTTCAGCTGAAGGAATTAAAAGTTCTTACCCAGACTAATTGGGTATGTAAATTGGAATGAAACAAGAGTATTTATTTTTATTTTATCGTGTATTATTCAATTTTTATCTAATCTTCATATTTCTCTTTTATAGGTTAAAAGCGTGCCAGAAAGCATAACCAACTTCATCAATGTTATGCGACTAGAGCTAATTTTCAGTGCAGATATAAATTTTAACAACTTGAAGATGATTTCCATTCTTAGAGCCTTTCCTTGCTTGAAGATATTTCTTTTGGCGGTGAGAGTGCTAGACCTTTCGTTGAAGGATCAAATTTATATTATTTGCTCATAGTTTACCTCTTGGTCATAATCTTAGACTATTTTATGTACTGAATTGTGCTTGTGTGGAGATTTGTATATAAGCTCTCTCTCTTTTCATTTACTTTTTAAAATTGTGGAAAAATACCTTGAAATTTGTTAGTAGTTCAAGATGGATAAGGAGGGGAAAAAAAACCTTGTTCCTTAGTTAATATAGAAAATTTCACAAATAATTCAATCAAACAGTAACATATATGTATGTTGTATTCATATCAAGTAATGAAAATAAAGTAATAAAATTCATGTCACTATATGATTGTTTTAGTCTATGGATGACGTCGTAAACAGACTTTACCTAAGATTTTCTCTAGTTCAAATTACATTTTTTGGGCTAAAATTAGTAAGTGATGGAATGATATATATTACACAAGATCAAAATATGAGGGCATTGCCAATTCAACGTTGGAAAAAAATTAAAAGCATCTACCAAACAAGGACACAATGACTAGAATAATACAATTCCTATGGTAAATTACCTAATACATAATATATATATTTTTAAGAGTTTCTTTTGGTTAAAAAGGGGCAGGATGTGTGCTTTATTAACTAATAAACTTAAGTATTGAAATCCAAACTTCTCTATGCCTTTGGTTGGAAAAAAGTGTCATACTTAATGTCTAATGCGACTGTGATGATGTATTATGTTTGTTGTTTCTGTTTCTGTTTTTGATATGCTAATTTGTATTTTTCAGTTATGAGCATAGTTGCGAACAATGCTTCTTATTTGAGAATTGGTCTTAGTTGGGGCCGTTGGTTTAGTTTACCTGTCAAATTAGAAGATTCTAATTACAAATGCTATCAAACATGTGTTTTGAAAAGCTCTTACATGTTCTACTTGCATTACATCAGACGAATAGATCAATTCAAACAATGAGTGTGTGTATGTTATGTTGGATTGATAATTTATTGACACAAACCAAATTGTTCAAGCACTTAGTAGCAGTATAATTCAGAATAAGATTAAAGGAAAGGCAATCATTTTGAATTTGGGGTAAAGGAGACATGCGGCTAGAAGCGTAGAATTATTAATTGGCATTTAGTTGTTAAAGGAACTATATGTAAGTCTTGTAAAAAAAAATGGAATCAGATTCTTATATATCACTAAATTTAATGTATGATGTGCTAAAAAAGCTGTTTCTATTCTTACAGACATGTTGTTCGAAGGAGGAGGAAGAAGGAGAGCTCCAGCCTAGTGAATATTCTCATAGAAGTTTGGAGGATGTGGAAATTGGTGGATATCTTGGCACTTCAAGCCAGATTGAGTTTGTGAAGTATTTGTTAAAACATGCTTTGGCTCTTAAGCGACTGGTCATCAAGAAAGAAGTGGGATATTATGTTAAGAAGACAGAATCACTGGATGAAAAAGAACGCCAAATGATTTATGAGCGACTTCAAGAATTCTCCAAAGATGTAATGCTAATTGTCAAATGAGCATTTATGAGCAATTTATTGTTTAGTTATTTATTTTAATTTTTGAAAGATGCTGGAATCTGTCATTGGCAATTTTGTGGTCTGTTGAGCATATGACGTGTGGTGGAATTTGTCATTAGTACGTGGTTCTGTAGTACATTGAGAAATTAGGGTAAACTATTCTACACCTGAATTCATGTTTGAAGTTGTTGACCAACAAAGCTCCGGTTCTTGGTCGCCTGGTGGCCTTGTCGAGAGAAATCTGTGCATGTGCATTTTTCATGATTGAATTGTGGCAGGCGGTGCTTCCTAACTCCGCTCTCCTTTAAAACTTTTTGGTAGTATCGTTATGGATTGTTGTTTGGTTAGTAATCTAGTGGTCGAGTCTCCCTTGCTGTCGGTAAGGGTTTTATTTTATTTTTCCTTTTTACTGAAACTAAAATCTCAGCCTAAACAACAATCTTTAACGGATTTGGTGAAAATATAAATTTCCAAAATCAAGAACGAACTGTAAAAATGAAAACTATAAAAGTTATATAACTTTCCTGCAGGGCTGAGGGGGAGTACAACTTTTAGACCAGTAGCTGGTTTAGGCATTCATCACATATTTGGTATAAGCAGACAGATGATATGGGAGGACATAACATAGCAACAATCTTATAATTGCTAGCCCTTCTATGGTTATATAAGGTGCTAGCAATTATATTAAAAAAAATTAGTAAAAATCATATAATAGCTTGTTCAAAGAAAATAACAGTATTATATGAAAGAATATAATAAAAATTATATCATATTCAGAACTTACACATTAAATGGTATATAATTATCAGCATTATACTAAAGAACCCATTAAATATTATGTAATATATTGTCAGCAATTATTTGGTTATATAATAGAAAAAATAATGGTAGAGAGAGAATGCATTGAACTTAGGAGAAACAATTGCAAGCTATAATGTTAGAAATCAATAGCTATGACTAAGGTGAAGAAAAACTGGGAGGTTGTTCAATATAGACTTTATTTTCTATAAAGCCATTTAAAAAGACATTTTTGACATCTATTTAAAAAATTTTAAAATTCATGTGGCATGCAAAAGCTAAAAGTATTCTAATTGCTTTTAATCTAGCGACCAGAGCAAATGTTTCATCATAATCTATGTCTTCATCTTGATTGTACCCTTTGACAACTAATCTAGTCTTATTCTAGTTATAAGATCTTGTTCAACTAACTTGTTTCTAAACACCCATTTACTACCAATGATTGGATAGTCCTTGGATTTAGGAACTAAGGTCTAAACTTTATTTCTCTCAAATTGGTTGAGCTCATCTTGTATAACAATTACCCAATTTTCATCATTTAGAGTCTCATAAATATTCTTTGGCTCAATTTAAGAGACAAAAGCAATATTAGAATATAAAAGTTTAAGATTAGATCTAGTACTTACACCCTTGGTAGGATTACGAATGATTTGTTCCATGAGGTGGTTTTTTATAAATTTCCACTCATTTGGAAGCTCTTGAGTTCCTTGCACTTGAGCTTGAGGTAGTGAATTATCCTGTTGTTACTCATCTTGATCATTATCATCTTTTTTTGAGGTTCCATCATCCTTTTCATGATCAATTATGTAAGTATTGCCATCTCTGTCTCATTTGAATATCTCTTGGTCATTTAGAGTGGTTATAAGACATTCATTACATGTAAAAGTGACTTGGTTTCCCTTATCACATAATTGACTTATATTTAACAAGTTATGTTTTAAACCATGAACAAACAAAACATATTCAATTAAGTTGCACCATTTAAACCAACAAAGCCAATTCCAATTACCTTACCCTTGGCATTGTTTCCATTAAAGCATCTAAACTTTTATTCCCTTTGTGGAATTTAGAAATTATGGTCTCGTTTGGCTTCATCTTGAAGAACTCATATTCGGTGATAAGAAGTTGAACCTTCTTGGATTTAACTTGTTTGGTGCCTTCATGGTAGTTCTCCAAAGTCTTCCAAATAGAGTAGGCGAAAATATAATATTAAATCCTACCACATTCTTCAAGAGATAAAGAGCTGATTGGGATAGTCATGGCTTTCTTGTTCTTGTCGTTTGCTCTTTTCTGAATTTCTATCCATTCATCACTTGTAGTGATTTCTTCTTCTCCTTCAGAATTCCTTCTTGTTGGAGGTGTCCATTCTTTCCGAATGAACTCCCAAACATGTATTCCTTCACTATCAAGATAGATTTCCATCTTGAATTTCTAATTTTCATAGTTAGCTCCATTAAAAAAGGGTTTGAGACTATAAAATCCTTCGTTGGCCATAGTTTGATCTTTACAAGTGCTTTTTAGGCTTGATTGCTAATCTTTGTTCTGATACGAATTGTTGCCCAAAACAATAACCAAGAAATGGGTTGAATTGGTTGACAAATAAAATTTACTTGAAGAAAGAAGAAGCTAAATAATGAATGGTGAAAGGAAGAAGGATATAGTGCACACAAGATTTATGGAGCTTCCGGTATTAACAGACCCTACTCTTATTCTGAATCTTGATTAGGTGTTTCACTAACACTTGAAGTGTTACAATGGAGTTTTATCTCTTGCTCACTTCCAACTATGGTATTTCTTTCTTGGCTAACACCTAACCCAGAAACAACCCTTGTGTTTTAATGGCTAATACAATAACCAAATCCTTGTATTTTTTATGGCTCACACAAAAACCCTTACAAGTGTTTTACTCACAACCTAACTCACTCAAACTCACTATTGAGTAATTGATTAGAAGATTAAAACACTCAGAATGCTTAGCAATTATGATTTGACAATCACAAATAATGAAAATTGTTGAATAAAAAATAAATGCACAAAACTATACAAGATTAGAAGATTGAATGATTATTTTTCTTACTTGTATAAGTCATAAATATGTTATATTTATACTTCCAAAACAAATATAATCGTTTTTGGTGTATTTAATATGAAAATAGTCTTTCAATTGCTTTTTCGTTTGTGTCTAACAAGTTTCTCTCTCCAAGTTCACAAGCATGATTGATTCTTAATGGCCGTGAATAAAAGTCATGACTCCGGCCGTGACTCATTTTGTTTGAAAATGAATGGTCATTCACAGGGTTGACAAAATATTTATAGGCGTAACTTTATCAATCTTCACTATTGGGCCAATGCTTCACTGTCGTGAACATTTGAATGAACAGTCTTAGCGCTTATTGGTTTCATGGGCATGATTAAGTATTCACGAGCTTGATTAAGTATTCATGGGCGTGAAGAGCTATTTTCTCGGGGGTGGTGATTTTGCACCACAGGCGTGACTTTTTGGTTTCACAGGCATGACTCTTTGCATATTTTCAATATCTTGAATTTCAATTGTTCTTTTCAACTTACTTCAAGGTTTTATGAATGCATAATCTATCTAACATACTTATAGCACAAAATATGGTTAAATTCTTTGTTGTCTAATTATTTGTTATCATCAAAATGATAGAAATATCCCTCACGGTTCAACAATGTGTTTGTATTTATATTAATATTTGGAGTGATCATTGGCAATTGCATTCTTACATGGGTCTTACATATCATTGGTAATATGGATTAATTCATAAAGAAAATTTCAATTTCTTTTGATAATGCGGCGACAAATACCGCTTCAATTCAAGATCTTCAAGTATTATGCTAATCTAAAATTGGAGAAAATTTTTTCATGTTAGATGTGAATGTCACGTGTTAAATTTATGTATTCAAGATAATTTGAAATCTTTGAGTGGTATAATTCCTCCAATTAAAGTTGTAATTTATTTTTTATAGTCACATCCACAAACAATAAAATTTTTGACTCGCTTTTGTCAATTAAATGGCAAAAAACCTAAAATATTTTCAATTGATGTTCCAACTTGTTGGAATTCAACTTATTACTTAATCAACGAGTCATATCGATAGAGAGAATTATTATGCATATTTATTTCCAATAATGTGTCACAAATTAAATTATACTCACAACATTGGGATATTTGTCAATAACTTTTAGATATTTTAAAATTTTTTAATGATGCAACGTATGTTTTAAATAGTATTTATTATCCAACATATCATTTATTAATGTGTGAATACATTAATATTATTAATGCATTTCAAGATTATATTAATGATCCAATTTTGCATGATTTTATTTGTATGATAAAAAATAAATGGTTGAATTATTTTAAATTTGTTCCTTTGATTAATTTTGTATGTTGTATTTTTTATCCTAGATGTAAAATAGATAATTTATATGGTTATTTGAATCTTTATTATTCATTTTTAGATTTAGGTAATAGTGTTAGTGTTGATTCTATTATTAATGATGTAAAAAATTTAAGTTGTAATTTATTTATGAAATTTAATTTGATTTATAATATTCTTACTACTACTAGTAGTAGTGGCAATACTACTAATAGTATATACTACTAGTAGTAATGGCACTACTAGCCAATATTTGGTTGAATCGATAAAAATTAAAGGAGGTGATCGTTTGATATTGCAAAAATATAACAAACTAATATCATCATCCGGTTCACTCGAACTTTATATTTATCTAACAACTACATTTGTGTTTTGTAATAGTAAGATAGATAAAAAAATTTCAGTATTTGATTGGTGAAGTCGACTTCAAAGTATTTATCATGTAACACCCGTCAATTTAGATCTGGATAATTCACGTGCTTAATTGTCACAATTAAAATTTATTTGAGTCTAAATTCAGGAATAAAATATAATAAAAAGATTTATAAGTAAATTTTATTAAGTTATGTATGTTTAATAAAAGAGATAGAAAAGTTGAGTAAGTTGATAAGAATAAGGTAAAAATCAAGGATTTAAGTGGATATTTGGCAAAAACAATAAGAGACCTAAGAGGATATTTGTCATGGGTATAAAGTGGCTATCTTCCATTCTTCTTCTTCCATTTTTCAGAACCCTAGTCTTCCATCCCATTCTTCCATACACAAATCTTTTCTTCTTTCACCTATATTCTTCTCTTTTTTTTTTCTTCTCTCTCCCCAAAACTTTAAAACAATAATAAAAGTTTAAGGTTTGAAGAGGTTAAGATTTCATTGTATCAATATTTTTACATATGAGCATATTTATTCATTTGTACATTTTATTTACATTTGAATGATGTTTGATGTTGAATGATAATTGAACTAATAGTTTGATGTGTTTGCTGATTTTGTTAAAATTTGTCTGAAATAGTCTTGTTGTGTTGGCCATATCTTTTGTTTTGAAATTTAGATCGGGATGAAATAAATTGAAATTAAAGTAGACACATAGATATAAAACTCTTATAAATAATGTGAATGCTATATTTGATTTTAAATTAGCCTAAAAGTTGTTATTAATTCTCAGACATGAAAGTACCTAGAAAATACTGGGTAGTTTTTTTTACTAAACATCCCATGATATTTTGGTCATATATTTTTGTTTTGGAACTTGAATCGAGATGAAACTAGTTGAAAATTAAAATAGACACATGGATCTAAAATTCTTATGGAGTATGAATACTAGTTCTGATTTAAATTGGACCTAAAATTTGATACAAAATCTCAGACGTAGAAGTATCCAGAAAAATACTAGACATATTTTTACTAAACATCACACGGTAATTTTGACCATAAGTTATGCTAGAAAATTTAGATTTATATAATTCTTTTTGCATATGAAAGATAAAACATAAACTAAAAATTCATAAAGACCATAAGATAAAATTTGAATAAGAAATAGGTTAAAAATGCGATCCAAGATTATGATATGATTCAATCCGAAAATAAAAATTTAGTAATTTAGACTTCTAAATATAGGGTGACTTCTATATATATATATATATATATATATATATATATATATATATATATATATATATATATATATATATATTAATTGTGAATAATGTGATAGTAATTATCTTTAAAATTTAGACTTATATATATATATATATATTAATTGTGAATAATGTGATAGTAATTATCTTTAAAATTTTTATGGTATATTGGCTAAGTTATTTTAGTATGCATATGAGTTAATGAATGAATAAAAATTTGTAAGTCCCAAAAAGATAAGGTTTAGTACAATACTTAATTTGAAATATATATGGAACATGTATGACATGACATTATGATTATATGCTTAATGAGATACTATGTTATTGATTTAAAGAACATAACATGATGTGTATATGGGGACATGCATTATATATGTAAAGCATTATGTCATGAAATATATAGTTGAAAAAATATTATAACTTTGATTTTATGAAAATGTATATGATGAGCTATACGGACAATAAAGAATAAATGATGAAAACTTATTTTTTTAATCTAGAACTTGACATAGAATAAATGAAATACAATTGAGAGGTTACGGTATCATAGGATTTTATGATTATATGAAAAATTTTATTATAAGGACAAGATGACTTAAACTCGGATAAGAGTGTTATTGATACTAAATGCATGTAATTATTTGTTTTACTCAATCAATGTTACTTAAACTCGGATGAGAGTGCTCTTGACTTGAGAAGCTCATATGGGTAATTATACAGACAAATACAAATAGTGAGCAGGGTGACTTAAAATCAGGTGAGAGCGCTTTTGTTTCACAACCTGCATTCGAATAATCAGGATTTAAAGTTTTAGACTATAATAATAAAATATAAAATATAAAAAGGAATATGGAAAACTAGTTGCCAAGTAAATGGATTAAGGAAATGAAAATTCGGTATTAAATGTCATGGATACTGTATGAATATGGACATATAGATTTACCTTTATAAATTATGACTTGTATATGTTTTAAACTAGTAAACTAGTATCCCCTATTGATATATGATGAATTGATTTTAATATTGCTATGACATATTATGAATGTACGTATGAATTTTTATGCACATATAACTATGCATTTAGTTGCTTAACATGTGCGGTGCTTTACATATACGTAGATTTGGAACGTATAGAAAAAAGTTGACAAAAAAAGAAGCAAATCCATACCGAGTCAATTCAAGTAAATTCACATAAAATGGTCGGTGCTTTACATAACATATATTTGTTCTTGTCTATATGTCATGAGATATGAGAATAATTATGGTTTTCAAGATTTGTATATGAATTTTATAATGGGAATATGTATTTTTATTTAGATCATATGTATTTTGTAAAGATCAGGCCAATGGAAGCCCAAACTTATATTTGGTAATCCGAATGTGATTGTCAATTCTGCATATAGTATAGGTTAATTAATTTGATGACGTATTGCTATCATGTGAAAAAAAATTAAAATTAAAATATGATAAGATAATAACTAAAATGAAAAAGTTTTGATTTAACTGAATTTTAAGATAATAGGTAGGTGACATTCTCCTATATAGTTGAGATTGTTTCTAACTATACGAGTGAGTGTTACATATCTACTACTCTCTCAAATTGCAAAATAATTATTTTCAAATCCAATCTTAATTGTTGCAATTGAACAAGTTTTTAGTGCAGAATGTAATAGTTTGTATAAGATGCGATCTAACTTAACTCTTAAATTGTTAGAAGTTCAAACATGTGTTTATGATTGAACCAAAGTAGCATTAAGATAACAAGAAATAGAGAAAGATGAAAATCAAGACCAATATGATTTCACCACTGAAGAAAAAGGTTGACACATCCGGCATCGACGGTTTCAATTAAAAAACTTGCAAACAACCACCATCAAAAGTGGTCATTAAGTGGTCTTCCAAAAGGGCTTAGTGACCACAAAACATGGTATCAGAAACTTTCATCGTTAACCTATTTTAGCGATCATTTTACAAATGTGGTCACTAAATTGCGACCAGAATTTAAATTAGTGACCACAATTGTGGTCTCTGTTTTACGACCACATTATTTGTTGCAAATGTATCTTCATCTGGTTAGTAATAGTAAAAATTGGAAGGCCGAAGTGGACTAAATAATAACCACTTAGTAACCATGCATTGCAATCACTAATCTGCGGTTGTGAAAGTGGTCACAATTTTAGCGACCAAATTAGTGGTTGCTAACCATGTTTGTAGTCACAGATTAGCGACCACAAAAATGGTCACAGATTAGCAGCCATAAAATGTTGATCGTTGTCATCGCTATCTTTAGCAACCACAAATAAGTGGTCATTAGTCGGTAATTCTAGAAGACCAAATGAGACTATATAGCGACAAAACAGGGACCAACTACAGTTGTTGCTAAAGATTGGTCACTATTGTGGTTGCAAAAAGTTTTATATTCATTTAGCGACCAAATTATGTGGTCGCTAATTATGATTTTTTAAAAATAATTATAAAATATTATAACTATAATATAATAATTTTATTTTAATATTAATAATTATTGTATATATTATTATTAATATTATATAATTTAAATCTAACGATAATTACAAATAAGAAACCATAATTATTATATAACAAATAAAAAATGTACAATACAACAAAAATGTAAAATTTATCATATAACCCAACAAAAAAAAAAAACAATTCCCAATAAGTAAATAAGTAATTCCTACCCTAGCTTATATACAAGTCCCAAGCTGTTTATAGGAATTCCCACTCTAACAAACTTGTAAAGGCTTCATAACAAAACCTAAATTAGCAAAAGGAAGCATGACTACGCTCAACCACTCGCCAAAGCTATCTCCAAATGGAGTAAGGACAGGCTTCTCATTCTCCTCAAGGCTGAAGCAATTCCGGTAGTCCAAACAATATATAATAACATCACAACTAGGAAACCACATTTAATAGACCAGAAAAAAAAAACAAGAAAAAGGAAAAAAAAATTATACCTTCTTTTTGACAAGAAAAGTTCCCTTGACAACGCTTGGAAGAGTCTAAATTGTATGAGCAGATTCTTCAGAACAAGAAATGTGAAAGATAATTAATTTATGATTTAAAAGAAAAAAAAAAGGAGAGAAAAAGCAAGCAACAATCTTTAAGATCTCTTGTCCGTTGGAATGGAAATAAATCTACAAAATAAGGAAATAACTGGACCAACCACACGAAATATCTCAGAATTTCAACTTTAAATCTTTCACAACTAAATCAATGTCTTGTCAAGCTTAATTTGAGCTTACTCCCAGTTCAGCTAAGATGGCATATTTGAATGAAAAGAAAATCTAAGCTTTATATTTTTAGAGTCCTCAGTTTTCAATGTTGGTTTAAAGAGCTAGAGAATTGTAAATCCAACATATTTACCCCAAAACCTAACCACAGAAAAAACCAGTATACTACACAAAAATCTACCATATTTGCAGGGTGACTTTATAACAAGCGTTTGCCAACATTTATAAAGTTATCAGTTTATCTCAAACACCAGTATACTACACAGAAAGGCAAACATACTTTCCTCCATTTCTGAGAAACCAATTACTAACCCAACTAATGTATAACACTAGGAATAAAAAGAAATTGAAAAAAAGAGCAGTAAATAGAGTAATGGATCTCATATTTATAGATCTTTTGAAACTAGAAACAAAAGAAATCAAAACCAAAAGAATTGCATGACCAATACCATAACTTAGAAGAAGAGACAAAAATGGACCCATGAAATTATTTCTTATGCCATCTTCTTTAGTAGTTCAAACATTCTTATAATATTCCTTTTCCTTTGTTTAGAACTTCAGATTAAAATTTTTCTCCCAAGCAAATTTGGCAAAGCTAGAGACCATAGAAAACAGCACATGCAAAAGAGGAGCAGCAGAGTAAATATGAACCATACTGATTTTTTTTTTATCACTCTTTACTTTTAAAGTTAGACTAGTGTTGTATGTTATAAGAAGTACAATGGTAGAATAGAAAAAATTCAACAGTAACTAACACAAACAAGCAAAAGATGGAAACTTGTTGCTGATCATAATGAGCTAATATGCCATTTATGTGAATTGCAAATATGAATAAATCAAGAATTCCAACCTCACACTTGAAAAAATAGGTACTAAAAAATGTTTATAATTAATTTGTTAGTTGGGGAAGTTCCAACCTCAAACCTTAATTACAAAACTTTCTATTTCCCAATTGCTTACTATTACATGTACGGTTTATGACCCAACTCTATAAAATATTTCACAAGTCAATCATGATGATATATTATCCGTTTTGTATTAGAAAATTTAAAATATTAAAAAGAAAAAGGAAGTTAAATCTGCTAAAAATTTAGCAGTGCGGTTGCCATAACCCCATCTTAATAAAAATTGTACTTATGAGAGCAGGATTTATCAATGCTATATTTGATCAAAGTAGAACTTTTGCCTCTCAACATAACAACTCTCACCTTTCAAAAGCCACGACCCACAACCACAATGCTAATCAAAGTATGGAGAAAGCTGGGTTTAACGTGAGGTCACTTAATATATTTGTTAAAACGACGTAGTTTTAAATTAGGTTTCTAAATTTTAAATTTTATTAAATTTATTCATTAAATTTTAAATTTTTTGTTTTTATATAATTTTTATTGAATATAATATTTCAATTTAATTTATAATATTAGATTGGGGATTAATTTGATTGAAATTATTAAATTGAACTTAAATTATATTAGGGATTAATTTGATTCAAATGATTAAATTGGACTTAAATTGGGGGTCAATTGATTAATTTAAAGATTAATTGATTAACTAAACTTTAAAATAACTAAATTGAGCTTAAATTTAATAGATACTTTTTAAATTCAACATTAGTTGATTAAATTATGATTAACTTAAATTGATTAAATTGATGTTCAATACATTAGACATTGAACTTAAATTTATTAAATTGAGTTTAGATTGGAGTTTAATTGATCAAATTGAATTAAAATGGAGTTCAATTGCAATTGAACTTAAATTGAATAAATCATTATTAAATTGAACTGCAATCAATTTAATTGCACTTAAATTCAAGTTTCATTGATCAAATTGAATCAAATTAGAGTTCATTTGATTAATTGAACTTAAATTTAATAAATTACTATTAAATTCAATCTCAATCGATTAAATTACACTTAAATTGGAGTTTCATTGATTAAATTGAATCAAATTAGAGTTCATTTGATTAATTGAACTTAAATTTAATTAATAATTTATATAATTTATTATTAAATTAAACTTTAATTGATTAAATTGCACTTTAATCATCAGTTTAATTAATCAAATTGGAGTTCATTATTAATTTAAAACTTCAATTGAATTTTAATATATTAAATTGGATACATTAATTATTTGATTAATCCATTGACAAAGGAAGTCTTAATTACTATTATATATTATATATATTAATAAACACTTCAATTGAACTTTCATAAATTAAATATGATACATTTATTATTTGATTAATTGAACTTCAATTTGTATTTTGTTGGTCGCTAATTGTGGTTGCTATTTTTTTTTGTAGTGTAGCTAATATTAATTTTTGATTATTTTATAGATGACGTGTAGACTTGCTATTATTAGTGAAAGTCAATAGACAATTGTGGCAAGGGGCATGGTTTATCCATCCCTAACTGATGGTATAGTGCACAATAAACCTATCATGCCCAATCATGTAAAAGTGTCTATAGATGAGGTATTTTATGGCTTCCATGAAACCCCACTTTATGTGCCTATTGAATACTACAATATAGTTGCATAAGCGGAGGGTAGCTTTGTTTAATAGCCACAACATCTCGTGATTCTTGGAGAGGTAACAATTCCTTCAATTTAAATTATCTCTTTTCATAATATGTCATAATAATATTATTTGATAGGAACCCAAATTCAAACCATTAAAGAAGGCTCCAAAGAACAAACGAGGAAACCGTTTATCCAAAAAATCAGCTATAAAGCAACATAGACCTTTAGTTAGTGAAAGAATTTTAGCAAGTTTGAGCAGTGATATGTAGTTTTTGGAAGACATGGTTGCTAAAGTGCATATGGGTACATGTTTGAAGTTCCTGCAAACATTGAGATATTTATATATCCAACAGATAATTATACGATTCATATTAGTATGGAAGATATTGCTTTACTCCTTTCCATGGAATAGTTTGATATCTTAGTCATTCGTATATTTATGATGTAAAATTATATTGTTTATTAATAATATTATAGATTAAACTGCCATATTGGAAATTAATAAATTATGTATGTTTTGTGATTCACGCATGCAGTTACTGTTAGAGAGGTATCCTAAAGGCAATCACCTTAGACATTTATTGTACTCAATGATTATTAATAAAAGACATTTTCATTATATTGGTGTTAATATATATATGAATTGATATAGATCTTAAACCATTTAATAAAGTCCTTGGTATGAAACATAGCATGAAGGAATTCATGATGAGATTCCTATCATGTATAATTATGTTTATATCCAAATTATCCTTAGTCATAGGATTAAGAAGATATGACATTGTTAATTTGGATAGACTACCATATGTTATACTGATTGACTAGGTTAAATAGCTGATCTCATAAGCTGAAAGTATGAGATGTTTAAAGTTAACATGTGGATGTTTGGTAAGAGTAGCAAGTACATTGGATGACCTACTATGAGACAATTACATGAATATCTATTCAATGTCAGTGACAGTCTCATCATATAAATTGTGACATCCCGCCTATATAATAGGAATAATCTAATTACATAAGTGAAATGACACAGACAAACTAAATGAAACTAGTCGTACTTATAAAATTTTTATTTAATAACTTAATTGACATTTTTTTTATTTGAATATACATAGGAATTCAGCTATCAAGATACATCATCCTTTTACATAAATATTATACTTCATTATAACTATCAAAATTAACGGCTTTTACGTCACATCTAACTATAAAGATATAATACCAAAATACAAGACATGTTCTTAACTATTTACAAGACATGGCTATCAAACCCATATGCATGATAATGAACAAAATACAAAAATAACATGCATCCGACCCTCAACTAGTTCTGACGCGTCTCCTCTAGTATGAGCTTGTACTTCCTTTATTTCACAGTTTACTATTTGCAAGCTCCAGTTCCTACGCGGGAAAAACCCACACTAAGCCATTTCTAGCTTAATGGTACATATAACCATTTAAGTTTTCCCATGCAGTCACACAAATATGAGTCATACAAATCATGACATAATTTAAAAAAATAATTGCTTAAAATTTAGAAAATATTATAATAAAGTAAATTTTATGTTTCATTATATTATCATTATATTTGTATCAAGTCATGAATTACATATATTCAACCATATGTAATATATAAAATATTAAACATTCTATCTCCTCTCGTATTCCATATTTTATTACCTTTCTTACCATGTCCTTTCGTATTCCATATTTTATTACCTTTCTTACCATGTCCTTTAAGTCATTTATTAAATTTCCACATATAGACTTAATTAAATAATTTTTTTACATATTATTTCAATTTAATAAGTTTCCATAACTCATTTTAATTTAATTATTTTTCTAAAATTATTTTAGTTTAGTTAACTCAAATCTCAATCCATATAAGCCTAAATGTTTTAACATACAATTGTCAAAACTGCATAGTAGATAATTCATAATTCAATTCACAATAATCCAATATACATTATACAAGAACAAACATATGACTATACAATATTACCAAATTCATTAATAATATATATATGACTCAATTATAAATTTAACTTACCTTAATAAATATTTATAATTCATGCTATCTCACACATTTATCTCTCAACGTGTACATGTATGTCTTTTAATTAATTTATATATAATATTTTAATATAAATAGCCCAATTTTTGGACTGTTCGGATATAGGGCGTCTAGTAAGGCCGCTTGCGGAGCTTAAGCACCATACTCACTATAGTCTCAAGTCAAGAGTGCTTGCGGAGCTTAAGCCTCATGACTGAGTATAATTATATCATTTGTATACAATTAGGACAGGGGTGCTCTCAGAGCTAACACCACCCTGTTCCTAAACCATCTCAATATCAGTATCGTAATGCCTGCGCAATGATGCACCATCTATCCCTAATTAGTCCACAGGTTGAGAACCGGGCAATTAAGGTTATTAATTATTTATTTTCTTTATATATTAATTTGCTGGAATTAATGTTTCCTTTATATTTATAATAAAAATATGATTATAAAATTTTAATATCATATTATCATATGATATTCCATTATATTTAACCATTTAAGCAATATTGACATATTTTAATTAGTTTTCTATACAATCAAAGCCAACAAATTTTTTAATACATAATCAAAATTTATAATATCTTTATGAGTCAAAGTATGCCATATAACCTCTCTTTTCATATCAAATACATATGTCATATATGACTTTCTAACTTCACTCGTTATTATCATAATTATTCAATAATTACCATTAATAATTATCACATTTTTAATAAATCATATAATAATCCATATTGAAAAATATATTATGTTACATATTCTACATTCACACCCCTTAACACATATTTACAATCTTAAACCAAAATTTTCTACATTTTATCAATCAATTATTCATCCATATGTCTATACATGCATTAACACGAAATTTTATTAATTAAGCACTCAATTTATTTTATTTAATCATCAACCTAAATCGCATGTTATGATAATCACATACCATTTTATCAATAATTCAAAGTTTACAAACCTTCTATCTCAATAACCATATATACATATTATTTAAAATCTTATTTATTATAATTTATATGACACATACATTTTCCATTCATTTATATTTCCTAGCATGCCATCTTATCCTTTGACAATCATTTCACATTTTAATACATTATTCACATATATAATTCATTCAATTAACACACAAGCATGCAATAAAGACAAACTAAAATGTATATATGTACAAATCTCAATGGAGCTTTTCCAAAATCTAAAATTTGGAGCTTGTCTACTTTTGTTGCTCTTCCTCTTATTGAGGGCCTAATATAAAAATATAATTGATTAATATCTTGTTACAATATTTTTTTTTATTATAGTTTAAATAAATAACTAAAATTTCTCCTAAACGGTCACATGACCTTTGAGGACTATTAACTCTATAAATTTTTCTACTCTCATCCAAGTTATATGATTCTTATTTCTAATTAAATATAACATGTAGAAAAATATCATACTAAAATTTCAGAATTTTTGAACTATTACACAAATTTTAGTATAATTTTAAATATTACTCTGTTTTCTGCCTTTAGGCAGTTTTGGAGTGCTATATTTAAAAATTTATATCTTTCACTGTGTATATTAAATTATTATGAAAATTTTTATAAAGTTAGATAAGTTAATTTGAAACATATCTCCCTGAACCAGTATCACTCAAACAAGTTTATCTCTTTATATATCCAAAATAATTTCATGAAAATTGACAGACACATAAACAACACATATATGAACAACTTTTATTTTTTACACTTCTTCAAATTCGGTTCTTAAAGTAATAAAAAATAGATCGAAAGTTATTGCTGTAACATACCCCTAAAAGCTCTAAGTAACACAATAACAATGGAAAATAGATTACTTACTAAGAACATATTTATTTGTAGTGATTTTGATGCAAATCTTGAGTGAGATCATGAAGAATTGAGGCTGCTATTAGGAGGAAGGAAAGGGAAAAGAGGAAGAGTGTAGAAGTTATGCTGAAATGGGGCAAATGAAGTCTTAATTGACTTCAGCCCCCTTCTCCCGATTTTCTCTTTTTTTTTCTGTTGTTTTTTTTTTGCTGTGCTTATTTATTTATTTATTTATAATAATAATAATAATAATAATAATAATAATAATAATAATAATAATAATAATAATAATAATAATAATATTATTATTATTATTATTATTATTATTATTATTATTATTATTATTATTATTATTATTCACACATATACTCATATCTAATCCCTTAATTTTTTACCAAAAGTACAATTTAATTATGTGGTCTAATTTAATCAAATTTATTATGTCAATCAATTTAATTTATTTTAATTTCTAATTTAATCATTTATTCCATCAATTTAAATTTTGATGTCTATTATGTGTTTCCTATGTATACCACATACTTATTCTAACTTAGATTAATTAGTGAGTGTTACAGAAATGGTGCATATATCCTTGGACTTGAGATGCTCAAGATTATCTTGGATACTAAATCCTATACTTTGACTCCATTCCTTGTTGCCTCTGAAGAGGTCGCTTATAGGGTGGTGATTGGGTATAACATGAGATATTCGAAGGTAGTTGAGTAGTCAATAAAATATTCACCACTACTGATAGAAAGAGAGTATACCTATGGTCTATTGTATATATCATTATTCAAAAATCCTTGGCCGAGGTGGATATGTCTTGAAAAAAGTCTTCAAGGAGATATCTGATTAGGGTAATGAGCCTCATAGATAAGAACTAATATCATTTGGACTAGATGTGATGTAGTTAGTCTAGTGGGAGTTAACACACAGTCTATTGCCTAAAACAATAACAAAAAAGGGAGGTTGAATTGGTTAGCAAATAAAAATTACTTGAGAAAAAAACAACTAAATAATAAATGGTGAAAGGAAGAGGGATATAGTGCACATAAGATTTATAGAGGTTCGGGTATTAACAAACCCTACTCTTCTCTCCAATCTTTTTTAAGTGTTTTACTAACACTTAAAGTGTTACAATGGAGTTTTTTTCTAACTCATTTCTAACTATGGCATTTCTCCCTTAGCTAACGCTTAACCCAGAAAAACCCTTGTTTTTTTTAATGGTTAACACAACAACCAAATCCTTATATTTTTGATGGCTCACACAAAAGCCCTTACAAATATTTCACTCACAAACCAACTCAATTAAACTCACTTTTGAGTAATTGATTACAAGATGAAAACACTCACCAACTAAAATGCTCAGCAATTATGAGCAATTATGGTTTTACAATCACAAATAATGAAAGTTGTTGAATAAAAAATAAATGCACAAAGCTATACAACATTAGAAGATTGAATGATTAATTTTCTAACTTGTAGAATTCATAAATGTATTGTATTTATACTTTCAGATCAAATATAGCCGTTTGGGGTGCATTTAGTGCAAAAATAGTCGTTCAATCACTTTTCCATTTGTGTCTGACAAATTTCTCTTTCTAGGTTCATGGGCTTGACTATTCTTCATAGCCAAGAATGAAAGTGGTGGCTCTGGCCATGACTCAATCTGTCTGAAAATGAGTAGTCATTCACGGGCATAACTTGATCAATCTTCACAGTTGGGCCAATGCTTCACTGCCATAAACATTTGAATGAATAGTCTTGGCGCTTACTAGTTTCATGGGCATGACTAAAATTTCCACGGGCGTGAAGAGCTATTTCTACAGGGGTGGTGATTTTTCACCACAGGCATGAATTTTTGATTCACGGGCGTGACTCTTTGCTTATATTCAATATTTTAAACTTCAATTCTTGTCTTTCAACTTGCTTCAAGGTTTTAGGAATGCATAACCTGTCTAACACACTTAGAGCATAAATGTGGTTAAATTCCTTATTGCCTAATTATTTGTTATCATCAAAATAGAAGAAATATCCCTCAAGGTTCAATAATCTCTCCCTTTTTTATAGTTACAAATAATTAAGTAATATGTGGTTTAAAGAGAAAATAAAATTTTTCCCCCTCAAATGATGCTTAATAAACATGAATCATAAGAAGTACATGATGCAAGAGAAGCTTCAAAAGAGATTGAGATAAGCAATAAACATAACATTCATACCAAGATAAACATAGCATTCATGCCAAGTATATGAAAGGTATATTTCAAGTATATGATATGTTGATAAGGCATTTTATGCTTTATATGCAAGGAATATGTAACATATATTGCAAAGTATATTGTCATAGTATAATTGTCGTATATTGCATTCAACATCAACATATTGCTTTGCATTGCATTCATCATCATATGCTTTATGCTTACTTATTCTCCTCATTTGTCATAATCAAAAAGAGATATAAAACTAGAGAATCAAAAGACATATGCCATTGCATTAACAAAAAGATTTACAAGATATGAGTTGTACATACAAAAGAGATTTTGTGTACTAAGTGTGTTAGACAGGTTACACTTTCCTGAGACTATGAAGCAAATTGGTTGAAATTATTTGAAATTCAAAATAATAAAAATCAACAAAGATTTACTCCTGTGATAAGATATTCACGCTAGTGAATAATGTCACGCCGGTGGTGAAGAATCGCCATTACATAAAAATAGCAATTCACACATGTGGCTCATGGAGGAATGCCTGTGAATTAGTTAGTGCCAAGACTATTCATGCAAATGTTCACAACAGTAAAGTATTGGACCACCCATGAAGCTTGACTCAGTCATGCTCGTGAAAGACCTCTCATTTCTAGATAGAATTAGTCATGACCAACTTCACGACTTCAGTCATGGCTATGAAGAACATTCATGCCTGTGAACATTAAGTCATGCCCGTGAACCTAGAAAGAGAAACTTGTTAGGTGTAAATGTGAATGGTTGAACAACTATTTTCAAATTAAATGCATCCCAAACGACTATATTTGTTAGGAAAAGTTTAAATACAACATATTTATGACTTCCAAAGGTAGAAAAATGTGCGTTCAATCTTCTAATCTTGTATAGCCTTTTGCATTTAATTGATTCCACCAATCTTATATTTTTATCTTGTAAAAACCATAATTGCTCAGAATTGTTGAGTTTTTTAGTTGGTGAGTGTTTTCATTCTTGTAATCAATTACTCAAAATTGAGTTTGAGTGATTTAGGTTGTGAGTGAAACACTTGTAAGGGTTTTTGTACGAGCCATAAAAAACACAAGGATTTTTTCTGGGTTAGGTATTAGCCAATAGAGTAAAAAACCATATTTGGGATTAAGATAGGAAAAACTCTGTTGTAATATTTCAAGTGTTAGTGAAACACTCAATCGAGATTAGAGAGAGGAGTAGGGTTCGTTAATACCTGAACCTCTATAAATTTTGTGCGTCAAATATCTTTTTCTCGCTCACAAATCATTCTTTGGTAAAATGCCTCAAGCAAAAAAAAATTTTACCAACCAATTCAACCCCCTTCTTGGTTATTATTTTGGGCAACAATTGATCCAAGCCTAACAAGTGCTAGCAAAGATTGAATTATAGCCAATGAAGGGTTTCATAATCTTAAGCCTTTCTTTGATGGAGCAAACTATGCGAAATGGAAATTCAAGATGAAAAATTATCTTGATTGTGAGGGAGTAGACATTTGGGACACCATTCAAAAAGAATGGACACCTCCAACAAGAAAGAATGCCTAAAGAGAAGATAAAATCATTCCAAGAGATGATTGGACCGAGCCCTAAAAGAGAGATAATGGCAACAATAAGAAAGTCATAATCATTCTAATAAGCTTTCTATCACTTGAAAAGTGTGGTAGAATCCAACTTGGTCCAATTGTTCACTTTATTTGGAAAATTTTGGAAAACTATCACAAAGGCACTAAACAAGTAAAGTCCAAAAAGGTTCAACTTCTTATCATCGAATATGAACTCTTCAAGTGAAGCCCAATGAGACTATAACCAAAATGACCAATCGACTTCTTACTATTGTCAATGACATGAGAAAGCTTAGAAAACATTATAATTTGGAAGATGTAAATAACAAAATTCTAAAAAGTCTTCCAATGAAATATTATGGCTTAAAAGTTGCGGGTATTGAGGAAGTCAATGAAGACTTAAGCGTACCCCTCACTCAAGAAATGGCTCTAGTAAGAGAAAGAGAGATTGAAGGAGAAAAGGAGAAGAGAAAACTCTAGCTCTCAAAGCTTCAACTTCCATACCTATAGATGAAGTTTTCCTTAGTCATGAAGAGTTGGTTGATGAAGGAGATGATCAAATAGTCTTGCTTTCAAGGAGAATCAAGAGATTGATCACCCATAAGTATGTCTCAATTAAGAACTACAAGCAAAGAGCCTCAAGATTCCCTCATAAAAACTCTTTATCTAATAAAGGCAAAGAGGAAGTCAAGTTCTATGAATATGGGAAGAAGGGGCACATTAGATCGGAGTGCCCTATGGTCAAGAAGTACAAAAGAAGACCCAATAAAGAAGATGAAGAAAAGGGTCACAAAGCCACTTGGGATGATGAAACCTCAACAGTCATTGAAGAAGAAGAAGAGGAGGTGGCTAACTTGTGCTTCATGGCTATTGAGGATAACTCTAATGATGAGGTATGCTCTACATCCCAACCTTGTGATGACTTGCGTGATTTAATTGATGATGATGATGATGATATAGTTGAAGTACTAAATCTAGATATATAAATGTACAAAATGAAACTTGATCTTTATAGAAAAAATAGCTCTAAACTTAAAAATGATTTTAATAACCTTCAAAAGGTAGTTCAAGAGCTAAAAATCTCAAATGATAAGAAGTCATTGGATGAGTTTTCATCAACACCTTCAACCAATTCTCTAATAAAAGAAAACAACGCTTTAAAAAATAAGGTTGAAGAGCTTAGAAACTCTATTTCAAAATTTCACAAAGGGAAGGAGAATTTGGATACCTTAATTGTATCTCAAAGACTTCCCTTGGTGAGACATGTCTTAGGCTTCAATGGAGCATCATCATCTACCCCACCTAGAACTATATTTGTTAAATCTAGCATACCACAAAACTTTACTATTGAGGTAATAGTCTCAAGTGCTAATAGTAAAGCACACACAAAACCCTCTACTCAAAAGAAGAGTAACCAAAGGTCACATGGCCCAAGAGAGAAATCTCAAAAGGTCAATCATGCTTTCTTATACAAGAAAAGTGTACCCAAGGAAAGCACTCACCAAACATGGATGTTTATGTCATGATGCACATAATGTTCTGAAAAGGATAGTAAAGCCTAAACCTAGTGCAAAATGGAAAAACATATTTAAATCTAAACAATGCCACTATAGCATGAAGCTTGGGCATATAAACAAATATTTTTTTGTAAGGAAGGCTCATTGAGAATCTTCTAATGCTAACCCCTAAGGACTAAAGTTCATTTTGGTACTTAAGAACTAAACCTAAATTGTTATTTTGTAGTTGTGCCTTAAGTCCACATCAAAGGAAAATGGTTGGCTAGTGGATAATGGATGCTCAAGGCATATGACTAGAAATAGAAGTTTTTTCACTCAAATCAAAAGAATTGATGGTGTTAAGGTAACCTTTGGAAACAATGCCAAGGGTAAGGTAATTGGCATTGGCTCAATTGGTTTAAATAATGTTTCTTTAGTTGAAAATGTCTTGCTTGTTAATGGCTTAAAGCATAATCTATTAAGTGTAAGTCAATTATGTGATAAAGGAAACTAAATAACCTTTACCGCAAATGAATATTTTGTGACCACCCCAAACGATAAAAATGGATTATTATGATTTTGAGCAAGCTGCTATGGTGAAATCAGTAGACATGCTGCTCTTAGGAAGCAATGCTAGAGCATCTTGGTTCGAGTCCCAGTGGCGGCATAACATCCAGTAATTTTCAAAAGGATACAATAAATCCTAAAATATAATGAATATAATGAATTCACTTCCTGATTTCTATTCTATATAATAGACGAATCTTCTTAATTTTTTATTTTTAATTTAAAAGATTTTATGATATTTTTGACTTTAGAACATATATTAACTCATATATCTTTTTCTTCTATTAGCCTTTGTTTGGCAAGTTGCTGTAAGTTTTCAATGAGATCTTTAATATTGTCCTAGAATAATTCATGATTTATTTGAGAAAAAATTATAACAGTTGATAAGATCAGATAAGTCTTATACTATAAGCTCTTAATTCAAACATTAAACATTAAAGTTATTGTATTGTATAAACGCGAGAATTCTGGATCACCCTATTTTTCTCATTCTGAACTTTTTTTCCATTCCAGGGTAATACTTACATAATAGATTTACACAAGCTATAAGTGTCTTATAACAATTAGCGATGAATCTTGGCTATGATATAAAAGGCTCGGTCATGCAAGCATGAACTTAATTCAAAGGCTTAGCAAAGGAGAGCTAGTGGATGGACTATCAAAAGTCAAATTTGCTAAAGATAAGACATGTGAACCATGTCAAAGAGAAAAACAACACAACATCATTCAAGTCTAAGAATGTAGTAAGTACCTCTAGACCTTTACAATTTTACATTTAGGTCTTTTTGGACCTAGTAGAGTTGCTAATCTAGGAGGTAAACACTATATTTTTGTCATTTTTTATGATTACTCTAGATTCACTTGGGTAATTTTCTTAGCTTAAAAGAGCGATGCTTTTGAATCCTTTAAAAACTTTGCTAAAAGAATTCAAAATGAAAAAGGGTATTTTATTTATAAAATAAAAAGTGATCATGGCAAAAAATTTGAAAATGAGGATTTTGAAAATTTTTGTTTAGAATATGATATTTATCATTATTTTTCAACTCTTAGAACACCTTAACCAATTCAACCCCCCTTTCTTGGTTATTGTTTGGGACTATCATATGAAAAAAGCTTTCCATTCAACTCTCAGTATCATATGTTTATAGCATTATTCATTACTTTTCTTCCAACATCTTTACCGTTGACAAGGAGACCATTGAGATTAATTTATAGGGCATATCCCAAGGTTCAACCTTTAACATATTAACTTCAGGGATCATGCATGCTCCATCATCATGGACAAGCATCTTTAGCACCTCAGGTAATGATTTACCATTTCTGTATATGTTGGATGAAATCGGTAATCAATTCCACTTTCGTAGTACAAGAAAATGCCATTTTTGCGATGTCATTTAAGGCATTGCAAATGCATCACTAAATTACGATACAATAGTGACTCCCAACAACGCAATGACAATGACAAATTAATATGTAAAATTACCGATGCCTTTGCAATGTATGGCAACTAAAATAATTAGCGACGCCATCTAGGAGTCACTCAATTTTGCACAAAATCTCTTAATAAAATTTTGCCGCTAAAATGTTTAGCTAATTTTGACACATTTTTGGTGTCGCTAAACTTTGCATATTAAGTCAAAATGTTGAATGGGCTTGTCGTTTAGGTTAATGACACTCTTTTTGTGTCGCTATGTAGTGAAACCTTTTTTTCATTGTTGAACTATAAATCAAAATGTCTTGCTTTATTAAAATTATCTCATATTAGTGATGCTTATTCATATCAATAATGCTCATGACATAAATAAGGGATTTTTCCCAAAATCGCCAAATTGACCTGAATGAAATTTCCCCAAAACTACTTCCAGACTTTGTTTGACGCTTTTTTTATGCATTTTTTTAATATAATATTTTTTTTATATCAAAAGAGGATTTCTAGGTAATATGATGTATATAAAAATGTGCTATGAACATAGAAGAAAGAATAAAGAGATATGAGATTGATAAGGAAAAACATGAAAATGGAAGAATAAAGAAATTAAATAAGCCCTAGAACACCTAGCTTAGAATTAGAATTGTGGATAGTTTGACATGTCAATCAGAGATATATATTAAATGCTAGTGATGACACTATTATTAAATGTCGGTGATGGTGCTATTATTAAATGTCCGTGATGACACCTATATATAAATGCTAGTAATGGTACTTGTATGCGCATACCATAATGCCTAGGTGCACTCTTAAATGCCTAGATGACGAACTCCATTATCCTAATAAGTAGTTCTTAGGTGTTATAGACATAAATGAGATGAAAAAGAGATAAAAAGGAATTGTGTGTAAATGAATGAATTGCTTGCATATATATATATATATATATATATATATATAAGAAATAAAGTAATGGTACATTTGATTGTATGATAAATGTATAAGTAATAGGACAATGTGTAACAAAGAAATAAATATTTTAATTCTATAATAAGTAGAATATTTGAATAATAACATGTTGCATGAGATAATATATTGCCTTAATTATATACACCACTAAGCTTCAAGCTTAGTGTGAGAGTTTTATCTCGCACAAATATGGAGAAAAGTGAGCGGAGACAGCTAGATAAAATTAGCAGTGATCTGATCTAGTAAAATAATGTATTTTAAAAACAATGGGTCACATTCTTTTGTATTTTGTTTATTTTAATTTATTTTGTTTCTGTAGTTTTGTAAATGAATTCTATACTTTGTAAATGATTTGTTTATAAAAAAATGTGTTATTTGTTTTATATTTAGGAAGTTAAAAAAATGTATCATTTGCTTATTTATTAAGTAAAGATTGAAGAAGAAGGTGTAGCACTCCCTTATTTGGGCATTTGCTGCTAGGATAAACGGGTGTTATATTAATAGAATATGATATAAATAAATGTTAAGGGACTTAATTAAGACAATATAATATATTAAGGATCCAAATAAAAGAATTGAGGATCCAATTGAGCAATTAGAACTTAATGAAAGAAAATAGTATAACATAAGGATCCATGAATGCATTTTGTTTTCTAAATCTTGATTTATCTCAAATTTAACAAGGATGATACTAATTAAATTAGGATATTTTATACTCACTACTTCATGTCCTTGTTTACTTTGCATATACAAGGGTATTTATAAATTGTCCCTTAACTTAGTGTTATTCAACAATAATATGCATCACCTTCAATTTGTAATAAAAATATCATTAATTTTAACCTATGTAATAAAAATATCATCCTTACATGTTTCTACAGGTCTCACGAACTACTTTAATGTAACGCCCGATTTTTAGAGTTTAGGAGTTGAGTTGGTTTAGAGAGGAGTTTTGGTTTTGGTTGTCTAAAAGAGATTAAGTCTTTAGGTTATGAGTAGTTTCACACCCATAAAAGTTGTGCTAATGTTCAAATGATAGATTTTTGAACATGATAGGATCATTTTGAAATGAGAGAACATTCACGCCCATGAATAGTTTAGTAATAGTCGTGGATGGAATTTTGGCCCGTGGGTATGGGTTTTGCCAGTGAACAAAGGTCGGTTGGCCATGTAAAGCCACACTTTTCTCTTTTCTCTACACCATATTTTGCTTTAAAACCACCTCCACCACCCCTTATCACATCTAACACATGCCTAGACTTCTTAGCCATCTTATCCACCCCATGTTTACTAAAAACACCATAGAAAGAGCTTCAAAGCATGAGGGATATGGAAGTTTGAGTGAGTTCTTCCCAAGATTGAGGAAGAACTTGATTTTTAGGGTTTGTTAAGGTTATTTATGGTTATGTGGTTCTTATAGGCTCCATTTTGGTTTAAGGTTAGTACATATGGGCATTTAAATTTGCTTTCCATGCGTCTTGGTATGTTTTCCATATTATGTGTCGCACCCCCTTACCCAAACAACACATGCCCGGATAAGGGAGTCCTACACTGATTTATTCAAATCACTATTTTAGTAAATGCTAACAAGCCATACAATTTTTTTTAAACTCTTAGCTCATAGATATACAAGAAATAATGTACATTTTATTTACATAATATAGTAATTATAAATATCAAGTTAATTCTTAACAAACTATAAAAGTCAATTTACAAATATGAAAGTATACAATATGAAAAGCAAAATATGAAAGTTCAAAAGATGGTGACCCACTATTTCAAGATTGGCTGCTTTAATAGACTAAGATCACCGTTTGCTTTATCTACAACCTTTAGCTACCTTTCTATATCTGCGCATAAGGAAAAACTCTCATGCTAAGCTCTAGGTTTAGTGGTGCATGTAAATAAGACAATATATTATGTTATGCAACAAGCATTAACATATGTCATTTTATGCATTAAAATCTTTTCATGCTATTCTTCTCCTCGTGTCCCTATTTCATACGATTATGAGCATCATGCATACATGTACAATGTTATTTTCATTTATCTTTAATTATAAGCTACTCTTTTCATCTCTTTACTATTCTATCTCAATTTCTTTTTTTTTTTTGCATTATCATTCAACTTAACTTCATTATCTTGCCCACATCACTCTAAAATTGGACTTATTAGATATGGGTTATGGATTAGGAGCACTCCCAGAGCTATAGCCACCATGTCTACTATCTGCTCAACAGAGCTTCTCAAATCAATGATGCTCCCAAAGCTAAAGCTACATTGATTGAGTAATATATCATTATAGATGAATCACTGGACCAAGGGTGCTCCTAGAGCTAAAGCCACCTTGTCTTAAATTTATGTATGCTCAACAGAGCTTCTCAAGTCAATGGCGCTCCCAGAGCTAAAGCCACATTGACCAAGCAATATCTCATATAGTATGGTACCATTCGCCCCCATAATGACATGTCATCTATCTTGTTTCTAGTCCATGCATATCCATATTTCCACATTATTCATATATCTCTACTTAATTACCTTTACAAACATATCAACATTCTTATTTTACTGGATAAATAATGTCATTTCACTTACTTACCTGAATACTTCATTAGTTAAAAAATTTCATAATTACTCAAAACAGAGCATTCATGAATGTGATTACTAATTCATGACTGTGAATTAGTTCATGCCCGTGATTCAAAGCTGTGAATGCTTCTAGGATGAATCGTGCCATTACCACACAGAAGTCGCAACTGTGATACAATTCAGCCATGCCCATCATTCAAAAGTCACGCTTGTGACTATCTACGGGAAATCTACATATTCACTTTCCTTATTCATTTCTAGTTCCACCAAGTCATACCAAATACAAACTCATGCATTTCTAAAGTCCTTTACTCAACATATTAGGTTCTAATGCATATAAATGCCTTTATCATAACTCAATTCTCTAACATACATTACTAAACTCAACATATCACAAAATCTCATTCTTTATATCTAAACCTATGGTTTCATACCATAATCATTATTAGTGCAATTCAATCAGTAATTATCATGTTAAACATGAATTATTTCAAACAAAGATAGACTATTGCCTTAAATTATGCACAAACCTCTATTTTTCTCCTTCACTCTTCTAGGTAGCTTTATCTTTGCATTTACTCCCTTGAGCTTGTTCCTTGCCACTTGGACCTCCTACCACATCATAAAATCATCATCAAAACCTTATTTTCTCAAAACTCTAATGAGACCCTAAACTCTCTCTACATAATCAAGCTTTAAATGAACTTAAAACCCCAACTTTCTTAAGAAAAGATGAAAGAGAAGAAGAAAAGCTTCTTACCTTTACACTTTTCTTCACTTGATCACAGCCTTGGAGATTCTCTCTCTCCACTAAACTTGTTTGTTCTTCCTCCTTCTTGCTCTTCCAAGCTTCTTTAAGACTTGTAGATCATGAAAATCACTTTGTCTTGTTCTTTTCCCTCTCTTCTCTTTCTTTCTCTCTCTAGAACTCAAGGTTAGTTATGGAGGATGGTGAGAGTGGCTAGTGTGAATGGTTCTAAGCAGAAAAATAAAGAATAAGTAAAGTAAAGAGAAGAAGAAAATGAAGAAAAAAGAAAAGAAACAAAAGTCCTTATGTGGGACCCACTAATCTTTGACTATTTCTTTGATACTTAGGCTTAATTAACACATTAATCTCATTCCATCATGCTATGGCTAGCCAACCCACTTTTAAATTTCCAAATTTCATATGTTTAATTAGCAAATAATCTCATTAATCCTCAAAATTTTAGTAAATTGCAAATTGACTCCAAAACTTATCAAATTTTACAATTTAGTCCTTTACTGTAAATCAACTTCTTTAAGCTTTATAAACACTTTATTAGGCATGTATCATAATTATTAATCATTATTTTGATTAATTTTGATCAAAATCTGAATTTAGACTCCGATCGGTCAAACCCGTCAGTTTCATGACACGTGCGACTGGGTGCCTAAGTTAGCGGATATGACATTATAAACTGTAAAATGAGGTGATAAAGCATGTTATGGTTGAATAATAACATGGTTATATGAGCTTTAAGCGTTAAATGACTTTTATGATATGTTATGGCTTAACATGATCTAAAAGTGGAATCAAAATATCAGCTAAATGTTGATTAAACATGTTGTTGATATGGTACATGTATGAAAGTGTGATAGGAGTGATTGACACTGGTCAATCTTTATGGATTTTTCATGAAATGCATGATTACTCTATTTTTGGAATGTTGGAAATGCATAAATCACACCCATGAACAAAGGTGTCATAGTTGTGAATGTAGTGGTCTATGAACTTGCATGAACACAGAATTTCACGAGCTGGTATCACACTTGAAAAGTCATGATGATGTGGTGTCACCACCATAGATAAGTAATTCATGCCCATGAATGTTATGTTATATTTCACGTGATGGTTCACGAGTGAGGTAACAGTGAAAAACACCTTCACAGTTGTGAATAAGTAGTTCATGCCCGTGAAGCAGGATGATTGTATTATATGTACACTTTGATTTATGATGTATTTTAATAGGGTTGTTAAATATATATTATGAGATGTATGTTTACATGGGATATAACATGTGAGATATGTGATATGGAAATTATGTGTTGGTAATGAGAATGCATAAATGGAAAAGTAAATGTTGGTAATAGCATGTGATAAATGAATTAAAAGATAAAAGATAATAGCATATGATAGATAGCACATCATTAAGAGGGTTACAATATCATATAATTTTTTTATATGATGCATTGGCAGCTAAAGCTCGGGTTAAAATGCCATTGGTCCTCAATTGCATGCGATTATTGGAACAAGGTGGCTGAATCTTAAGTTAGAATGCCCTTGTTCCTACTTTTACTCAATTAATATAGCTAAAGCTCTGGTTAAAGTGCTATTGACATGAGAGACTCGGAAGAGCATTTTATATTTAGTGGGCGGGGTGGCTGAAGCTCAGGTAAGAGTGCCTCTATTCCACAACCCACATCCAGATAGTCCGGCTTAGAATTTTGGGCAGATAAAATAATGAAATGGCAATTGGAAATACAAAAGGAAATGTTAAAAAGGAATATGATGGTTTCTTATGGTATATGATAATGTCTTGAATAGGAATGGGAAATGAAAGGTTATAGTAAACTAGAAATGCCTATGATATACAAGGTTAGATATGTTATGTCTATGATACTTATGGGTATGTTAGCTTGGCATTAAGGCATGTAACTACTAGAACATATGATTTTAGGTATGCCATGACATTGTATGTCACTATATAAACTGTAGAATTTTTATGCATATATGTACTAATAAGCATTAGTTTACCTAGCATGTGGGTTTCCTGCATGCAGGTTTTATAGCCTAACTAGTAGCAGTGTTGACATGAAAAGACTCCCAGGAAGCCAATAGCTTTAGTGGCCCAGACCTCAGGTGATAGAGGTCATTTCACTTCAAGGTACTTATAGAATAGAGAACATGGACATAATCACTCTTATACTAGATCTTTTAGAATGGGACCACACTCTAGGTCTACATCTGTTGCCGCTAGTAAACAATCAGTTGGGAATAATGGCCTTTTTTATGAGACATGTCATAGGCTCCATATAGGAGAATGTCATGTGGTAACAAGATTTTGCTTCAGATGTGGGGCCTGAGGCCATTATAAGAAAGATTACCCCTTACAATTTTAGGAGGCTCATACATAGACTAAAGGATCAATGTCGATACAAGGCTAGACTTAAGCACAAGTTAGGAGTGGGATCGGTCAAACAATTTTTGAAATGGTGAACATGCCAAGATCTAGAAGAATGGTAGCTAAACTTTATGCCATGAGGGCGCCAGAGAATCAGAGCCTACAGATGGTTATAATGGTATGTTTCCTTGATAATATGATATTTCCAGTCTTTCTGTCATAATGCAGTAGAAAAGTTTGAGCACAAAATTTATTTAAGGGGGAAGAAATGTAATGCCTAGTTTTTAAGGTTTAGGAGTTGAGTTGGTTTAGAGAGAGGGAGTTTTGGTTTTAAGTGTTTAAAAGATATTAAGTTCTTAGGTTATGAGTGGTTTCACGCTTGTGACTATGGGGTCACACATGTGAAAGTCTTACTAATGTTTAAAAGATAAAGTTTTAAATATGGTGGGATCATTTTGAAAGGAGAGAACATTCATGCCTGTGAATGGTTTAGTAATTTCTGTGAATGGCATTTCATGCTCGTGAAGGCATGCGTCATGCCTGTGAATGCAAGTCGGTTGACCATGTGCAGCCGCACTTTTCTCTTTCCTCTACATCATATCTTGCTTTAAAACAACCTTCACCATCCCTTATCACCTCTAACACATGCCTAAACTTCTTAGCCATCTTCTCCACCCCTTGTTAACCGAAAACACTATAGAAAGAGCTTGAAAGCTTGAGCAATATGGAAGTTTCAATGAGTTCTTCCCAAGATTGACATAAAATTCAATTTTTAGGGTTTCTTGAGGTTGTTTATGGTTATATGGTTCTGATAGGAACACGTTTATTATGTTAGGTTCAATTAGTGAGCAAAGAAACACATCATAAAGGAGGTTAGTACATATGAGCATTTAAATTCTCTTTCCATGCATCTTGGTATCTTTTACATGTTATGAACTATAAAATGAGGTGATAAAGGCGTGTTATGGTTGAATAATAACATGGTTATATGAGTTTTAAGTGTTAAATGACTTTTATGATATGTTATGGTTTAACATAATATAAAAGTGGATTTAATGAGCTAAATGTTGATTAAACATGTTGTTGAAACGGTACATTTATGAAAGTATGATAGGAGTGATTGACACTGGTCAATCTTTAGAGATTTTGCATGAAATGCATGATTACTCTATTTTTGGGTTATTGGAAATGCATGATTCACGCTTGTGAACAAGGGTGTCACGACCCTGAATGTTGTGGTCTATGAACTTGCGTGAACCCAAAGTTTGACAAGTTGGTGTCATGGTTAGGAAATCATGATGAGGCAGTGTCACAGTCGTGAATAAGTAATTCATGCCCGTGAAGTAAGATGATTGTATTGTATGTACACTTTGATTTTATGAGCCATTGTAATAGGGTTATTAAATGCACGTTATGAGATGTATGTTTACATAGGATATAACAAGTGAGGTATGTGATAAGGCAATTATGTGTTGGTAATGAGAATGTATAAATGGGAAAGTAAATGTTGGTACGAGCATGTGATAAATTAATTAAAGGATAAAAGGTTATGAGTTAAATGTTTGATTATCTAATTTTGAGGAACTGCCCCAAAATCCTAGCGAGGAGGTAGCTGATCAATATTCCCGGGCATACCTTCTATACATGTTCGGGACACTTGTTTCCGGATGGGAGTGGTAATAATGTTTCAGTCATCTTTCTCCCACTCCATGAAAAATTAAGTGAAGTACAAGAATATGCTTGGGGTGCTGTAGTTTTATCCTCTCTACATGCTGGCTTCTGCGGGACGAAGAGCCTGCATACTGATATAATACCTGCGTGTACAATTGTTTTGCAAGCAAGTATTCTTCTTTTCTTTTTTTCTTTTTGGGTCAATCAACCAAAAGAAAACTATATAATTTGCTTCCATAAAGGAATACAACTACTAACAGAAATAAAAATATGTATATTTTGTATTCTTTCTAAAGGCAGTTAGTTGTAGTACAGTCAGTAAGCATAGCAGTAGTAATTGTAGCAGACATCAACTGTATAAGTGGTAAATCACCACAATTCTAAGCTGCTTCCAAGCTTTGGCAATGGAAAATTTGACATTCTAATCTGTTCCTAATTTTCTTTTGTAGATTTTTCTTTTGGAACATTACCCTCTTGTGGCTAAGAAATACTTGGAGAAGTACTTTCCCAATCTGGATGATAATCTCTCGAAAAAGTTTCCAATCATTAAAGAATGAATGGATTTATTGGAGACACAATCCAAAAACAACCATTTGAAAATTGACTTGAAAGCTAAATTGATGGAGGAGGAAACTAACAAGGTATATTTGTTGTTCATATAAACTAGTTTCGATTTCTTTTAGTAGCTTAAGGTGACTTGTTATTGGTTTCTACTGAACTTGCTATTTATTTCAATAGATTGAATATATGCCTTATCTACGATTGGGACTGAACTACGTTCCGAAAATACTTCACAGCCATGCAGATATTTGTTGGTCGCTGACAATGCTTATTTGCTTTGAAAAGGCAAGTTACCACCTAACACATATGTGCATATGGTTGAAAAATCTAGACATCCCAAAGGATGCATGCAGTGGTTTAAAAAGGATTAGATTGAAAAGAACTTCTCGCGGTGGCGGTAAAGGCAGGGATTATGCGATTGTACTTTCGGCAGCAGTTCGGCAATGGAATAACCGGTGTCAGAACAAGTTGAAAAACATTCAAACACCCATCTGTTCTGCCAAATTTCTTACCTATCTAGCTAATACTGAAGCCAGCTCCTCTAGTCAGTCTCCAGCTATTGTAGGTCTTATCACTTCCCAAGACCCAACATGCCAGCCAGATATCCAAGCCATCTCCTCTACTGGCATGCCACTTATTGTTCAACATGCTAAGAAGAAACTACTTATACTTGATCTTAATGGAATTGTTGTTGATGTGGTGAATAATTCTGATAATAGATATTGGTATGATTACAAGATAAAGAATAGTTATGGTGAGATGTGTACACTATAGTCACTAGTATATGTATATTAATTTCAATACATTAATATATATCTTATGTTAATTCACTTTTTCTTTGCAGTTTTTTTGAGGCCCCAATGCCACAGTTTTCTAGATTTTTGCTTTGACAAATTTGAAGTTGGTATTTGGACAAGAACTAAGTATTGCTTCACCCATGAACTGTTGTACTTCTACATATATGTCAGTTCTATTCTTTCCCATTTAAAAATTTACATGTTTGTTCATGATTTTGCAAAGAAAATGCGGAAATGTTGATTAAATTTTTTCAAAAATATAGATTCCTTTTTGTCTTGGTATGTATTGTTGGGTTTTGTGGTATTGGGCCGCCCATGTGGGTTTGACCCAGCCCAGACTCATATCTTCTTATATATATAAAGTTATGAAAAGATATAACTTTATGAAATGATATAACTTTTCATCAAAAAGTTTTCTTTGAAATTTGGAAATTCTCGAAAAGAAATTTCTTTATCTTCGTTCAATTATAAGTAAATCAAAATGTTCATACTATGGAATTGAGTCAAGTTCTAGTAATTTGTCTCCGCCTAAAGCATTGAAAGCGCACGATCTTCGCTCAACAAGTAAGTATCCATTGTTCTAGATATTCCTAGATGTATTATATAAGTAACTACTCTTTATTGGCTATGAATGAGTTCTCAATGTTGGAGTAATGGTGGTGCTGATTTTATCATAATTAATTTGGTGCAGGACCAGAGTTTTTATTCTAACGTAGGGGAATTTCCTGGAAGTAGTAAACCCGTGTTTTTGAAAAGAACAGGAAAATTTTGGAAATCTTGGACATATTATAATAAATCAAATACATTATTGATAGATGATAATCCATACAAGGCCATGTGCAATCCAGTAAGTATTAACTCTTTATTTTTGAATATATGGTTGGTTGTACGTATGTTTGTTATTCATACTCCCTATCAATTTCTCTTTTGTAGGAACACACTACGGTATTTCCTTCTCCATTTACATATGCTTGTTATTCATACTCTTTATATCTGTTACCTCTGTTAAGTTTTTCAGCTTATTCGTGAAATTCTTTTGATTAATTTGGTCATTTGTATAATTATCCCCATCACGGGTTGATGTTAGAGAGATGGGGTTAATTTGTTTGTTTTTACTACAACAGCTTTTATGCAGCTGATCTGCAACTGTCCCAAGTTGGTGATATTGGATGAAGCAGCTTCAATTAAAATTCAACTAGCTTCAGCCAATAGGACTAGCTTAATATGTACTCCACAATTCACATTAATGAATTTTATTGTTGCAAGTATGACTCATTAAAATTATATTTTTAATCATTGTTTCATGCTGGAGAAAAAAGTGACCTTAGGCGCTATCTGGAAAGATTAGATGAGGCTGAAAACATTCAGGAGTTTGCGGCAAGAAATCCATTTGGTCAACCTGCAGCCATATCAGATTTAGATCCTTTGTGGGGCTTTTATAGTAAAATTTTGGAGATCGAGTCCAGTAAATCTGATTAGAACTTCCTTTTTTTTTTTACTAAACATCATAGCTTAGAGGAGGTTATTTTCCTAGTTCAGCTACATAAGTAGCATAGTAGATCAGTAGTAGTGTGAGTTTTATTCTTCCAGATGTACTTCTCAATTTTGGATTAATGGAAGTGAAGTTTGTACAGAATTTGGAGCAAGTTTGGGTGAGCTAGCAGAATGAAGCTAACAGAATGACACGTGGCATGCTTTGCCACGTGGCTTTCTCTGGTTGGTCCATAAATGCTGACGTGGAAATGAACGTGTGTTGGCGCGTGTTGGTGCGTGTTGGCATGTGTGAGAGCGTGTCGGCACGTGTGAGCGCGTGTCGAAGCTTGTGAGCTCGTGTGCGCATGTGGGCACGTGGGGGCTCGTGAACGAATATTTTTTGTCAAAAAAATTTTTTTGGAATTTTCAAAATTTAATTTCCAATTTAATGGATATTTTTTCAAAATTTTTTGTGACTGTTTTGATGAGAAATTTGAAGAAAAAATATGCAAATAGGAACATAATTACATGTAAATTTTTTTTTGTCACATAACATATATGATATTTAATTGAGTCTAATGTTGGTTTAATTTATTCAAATATGTAGTGAGGAATCTGATGATTCGCACTTTGGAGCGATTATGTGCATATTAGAAAGATCCAGAACATTCTCTTGAAAAACATATTGATGAGATGTACCATAAAATTTGGACTTTCTATATGATGTTTAGTAAAGACTATGACTTAGCTGTAGAACAACAGATGTCAATAGTTCTTGATTCCTTACCTGATTCATGGGAAAAGGAAAGGAAGACGCTTAAAGAAAGATTAAGCGACTTAACTTATGAAAATCTTGAAAAAGATTTAAATTGAGAACTGGAGCTCCATATACAAGATAGTATTAGGCGATCTAGTAAATCGATAAATAGTTTCCCATGGATGAAAAAAGTATCTGGTACACTGACAATAAGAGAATTTGCTGAAAGGGAACCACAGGTTCAACCAGATGATGAATGAATTAAACTCAATATTAGAAAAATATTTATTTTTATGTGTGACAATATTTTTTTTTTGTTTTGAACATGTAATTAATGTTTATCTTATTTTAATGCATATATATTATTGTTGTTATATTACATTATATAATGAATGTATTGTGGGAATATTAGATTGGTAGATTAATGAATCTCATGTAATATAGAATTAATTGGCGCATGTTTAAATTAAACAATGATAATTGGACTTTGTTAGTAGGAATTGATTGAACTGTATATACAGTTTTTTTTTGTGTTAGGTTATTATTGATTAATTTAAAGCATTGTGACTTGAAATTGATAAAAATCAATAAAGAATTGTGCTAATCCTAATTATAATCATTGTTTCTAAATAGTTGAAATAGCTGCAACAAAAAACATTATTGCTGACTTGAATCAAGGAGATAAGCTGAATGATAAAAACTATGACATTTGGCACCATAAAATTCAGTATCTTGAAAGATCAAGATATGCTGGAAACAATAATACAACCAATGGCTGAGCCTGAGCATGGAAACACTGCTCAACATAGGCGAGATATGGAAGCATATCAAGCCTATAAGCGCAAGGCCAGAGTTGCTCACATATTAATGCTGAGCAGCATGAGAAATGACTTGATGCTACATTTTGAAAAGCACCGCTCAGCCCAAACAGTGTGGGATGCTGTTAAGATTCTGTTTGGTGAAACCTCAACAACAAGATTGCGTCAGTTAACTCTAAAGTTTGATGCCTATAAGAAAAATTCTAATCATACAATAAGGCAACACCTTACTATCATGTCTAACATGATAAGTGAACTGAAAGGTGCTGACCATGAGATGACTGACGAGCAATAAGTTCAAACTTTGATTCGCTCCCTTCCAAAATTCTGGGAACACTTACGTGTCAACCTTATCCATAACGATAATATAAAAACTTTTGATGATGTTGCCCGACATGTTGAGCTAGAGGAGGATCGCCTTCTCGCTGATAAGCCTGAAGGGGAGGCTTATATGACTGAGTCTAGAGGCAAAGGGGCTTCTAGCTCTGGGCAAAAGAAATGGAAAGGTAAAGGCAAATGGCAAGGTAAGGGAGAAAATAAGACAAAATTTAGTGGAAATAAGCGCAAGCTTGGGAAACGCAGCGGAAAGAAAGCAAGAACATGAATTGCTTCAACTGTGGGAAGCATGGTCACTTTGCTCGTGATTGCACTGAGCCAAAGGTATTGTATGACCAAATTAGTCCCTCGGATTTATATGTTAGTAGTTGCTTGATGTTAGCTGAAACTGTCCTTATTGGACTGTAGATTCAGCAGCAACAGACCACATAGCAAGGGACCGATCTGCCTTTGTGGAATTTCGTTGAATTCCAAAGGGGAGTAGAAAAATCTATATGGGGAATAATGCTTCAGCTGACATGCTTGGGATCGGTTCCTGCAGGCTAGTGCTGCGGAGAGGTCGCACGCTTTATCTCCATGATGTGCTTTATGCTCTTGATATTCGACGAAATTTAGTTTCTATTATTGTTTTGCTTGGACTTGGCTTCAAAATTATTTTTGAAGATGGTTGTGTTAAAATTTTGGACAAAGTTTTTTATGGTTCTGGACATATGTTGAATGGTTTTATAGTGTTAGACACTATTTTTATAGAGGTTAAACAATCTATATTTCTTGTTGAAAATTCCAATAATGTTTCATTAATTGATGATACTAAATGGCATGCTAGATTAGGACACATTGGGCAAGATCGTTTAAGAAGATTAGCAAAAGCTGGTCTTTTAGGATCTGTTAAGAAAATATATTTGCCTATTTGTGAGCATTGTCTAGTTGCTAAAGCAACAAGACTACCATTTGGCAAAGCCAAAAGAGCCACATTTCCTTTACAGCTTATACATTCTGACATCTGTGACCCAATGAATATTAGAGCAAGACATGGTGCTAACTATTTCATCACTTTCATAGATGATTTCACCAAATTTGGACACATTTATTTGATCTCCCATAAATCTGAAGCATTAGATTGCTTCATACGTTATAGTAAATTGGTTGAGAATCAATTGAATTTGAATATAAAATCATTACAGACCGATCGAGGGCGTGAATATCTATCTGATTTATTCAAAAGTTATTGTGATGATAAGGGTATAGCTAGGCAGCTAACTATTCCTTCTACTCCGCAACAAAATGGCGTAGCATAAAGAAGAAATAGAACCCTATTGGACATGGTTAGGTCAATGATGGCGCAGGCTAATTTACCAATTTCTTTCTGGGGATATGCATTAATGACTGCTACCTACATTCTAAATCGTGTACCATCGAAATCTATTCATTCCACCCCATATGAATTGTGGAAAAGCGAAAAGCCTGACTTAAGTCATATGCGCCTATGGGGTTGCGCAGCTTATATCCACAACACTTCCCATGAATATGGAAAACTTGGTCCGAAGGGGAAGAAATGTATCTGTATAAGATACTCAGAATTCTCAAAGGATATGTATTTTTGGGGGAAGACACAAATGGAAGAATAACAGAAATTGAGTCACGAGATGTCATTTTCTTAGAAGAGGACTTTCCTGAAAGATGTGAGATAAATAAGGATTTCCAATTTTAAGAAATGGAAGATCATGAGACTAGTGGGAGTGCAAGAATAATTGATTTAACACTCACAGAGCAAGAATTTATTGCTCATCCTAAACCAAATGGGAGAGAAAGAATGTCAGTTTTTGTTCCAATGGAGCAAGACCTTACAATCTCAATCTCGACGTAGTAATCGTGACAAGATTCCCCGTCGTCAATTTGAGATTGAGGGGGAAGCTTTTATGATTGCTCCAGATAAAGAAGAGCCTAAAACAGTACAACAAGCTCTTTCTTGTCCTAAAGCAAAAGAATGGATTAAAGCTATGAAAGAGGAAATGGATTCGATGATATACAATCAAGTCTGAGATTTGGTTGAGAAACCGTCTGATCGTAAGACTATTGGGAACAAATGGATTCTCAAAATAAAACGTAAGGTGGATGGGACAACAGAAAGATTTAAAGCTCGATTAGTAGCTAAGGGATATACACAAAAAGAGAGAATTGACTATGAAGATACATTCTCACATGTAGTCAGGTTTGCATCAATTCGCCTCATTCTGGCTATAGTAGCACGAATGGACTTCAAATTATATCAAATGGACATTAAAACTGTTTTTCTCAATGGAGAACTAGATGAAGAGATCTATATGGATCAACCTTTAGGTTTTGAACTCAAAGGATAAGAGCGCAAAGTTTGCAAGCTCAAAAGATCCATTTACGGTCTTAAGCAAGCGTCGAGACAATGGAACCTCAAATTTCATCAAGCCATATTAAAGGATGGTTTTACGATGATAGAGGAAGACCATTGTGTATATGTTAAACGTTCTAACAATGGTTTTATAATTATTTCCTTGTATGTCGATGACATTTTAATAGCTGGAAATGATAAGAAGTTGATTGATACTACCAAGAAATGGTTATCATCGAACTTCGAAATGAAAGATATGGGTGAGGCTAGCTATGTACTTGGTGTTAAGATCCTAAGGGATCACTCCAAAAGACTTTTGGGTTTATCTCAGGAGACTTATATAAAGAAAATGTTAGAATGTTACCATATGCATGAATGTAAGCCTATGGATACCTCTGTCGAAAGGAATCTGAGCCTTAGTCTAGATATGTGTCCCAAGACATCAGATGAAAAAGAACGAATATCTAGAGTACCCTACTCCAATGTTGTCGGTAGTCTGATGTATGCAATGATGTGCACACGTCCAGACATTTGCTATGCTATTGGGCTAGTAAGCAGATTTCAATCTAATCCAGGTCTAAAATACTGGATGGCAGTCAAGAGAATATTGAGATATCTAAAAGGAACTTCAGACTATGTTATATGTTATCAAGGGAAGGATTTGCACTTAATTGGTTATACTGATGCTAATTGGGGAGGTGATATGGATCAGCGCAAATCAACCTCTGGATATGCATTCTTGCTTAATGATTGCGCAATTTCATGGAGTAGCAAGAAGCAATCTTGTATAGCTTTATCGACGATGGAAGCTGAGTATCTAGCATGTTCCTCAGCTATACAAGAGGCAGTTTGGTTGAAAAGATTTTTGCAGCACTTAGAAATTGTCAAGTCAGCATCTGAACCTGTGACAATCTATTGTGATAGTATGGTTGCATTAGCTTATGCTAAGGATCCAAAATATCATGGAAAGACCAAACATATCCAGATTAGATATCACTATGTTAGAGACATGATTGCGAAAAAGGAAGTGATTCTGAAACACATTTCTACAAACAAAATGGTAGCATATCCATTTACTAAACCAATAGCTAGGGATGCATTTGCAAGGCACGTAAAATCTCTAGGCTTATGTAGAATGTAATCAATATATGTTATGCCATATCACTTGGTTTTTACAAATGATATATCATTTTAATTGATTAATGATTTTTCAATTATATGAATATATTGCAAATACCAGTTAGCACAATTCGAATAAGTATGTCGATAGACTTAGATTGACTCACTCACATGAGTAATCATCTCTAGCACTATGGAGTGAGTAGAGATGAGACCATAAATGCAGAGGCATTAAGTGAATGACTAAGATGCAAAACTTTGGGTTGATGTCTCCTATATGGCCTATAATTAGGTTTGTATTGGAGCTCCCACAATTTGTGTGCTTCGGGTTGCACGGTCCGTTCGTTTGTATGAAAGATTCTTTGTTTAAGTTTGAGATGTGAGATGATATTTGGATTGAGCCAAGCCCACTTTGGGTGAGTGGGAGATGTTGGGCTTTAGGGTATTGGGCCGCCCATGTGGGCTTGACCCAGCCAGGCTCATATCTTTTTATATATAAAGTTATGAAAAGATATAACTTTTAAGGAGAAGAGAGATATAAGAAAAAGGGATAACTTTTCATCAAAAATTTTCTCTAAAATTCGGAAATTCTAGAAAAAGAATTTCTTTATTTTCGTTCAATCACAAGAGAATCAAAGCATTCGTAGTGTAGAATTGAGTCAAGTTCTAGTAATTTGTCTCCTCCTAAAGCATTGAAAGCGCACGATTCACACTCAACAAATAAGTATCCGCTGCTCTAGTAGTTCCTACAATAACTATATAATTGATAACAATTATAATATATTTCATGGGTTCTTCAATATAATGCTAACAATTTTATGCCATTTAATGTATAAGTTCTAGAATTAATATGATTTCTGCTATGTTTGTTCATATAATATTTTCATTTTCTTTGATCGATTGTATAATTGCTAGCCCCTACATGATTTTCACTATGTTTTTTTTTTGTTGCATATAGTTGCAGGCACCATGTTAACCATAAAAGGGCTAACAATTATAAGATTGTTGTTATTTCAATTGATGACAGTTAGTGGCTAGCAATTATAAGTTCAGCAAAATGCAAAAGGCTTTGCTACGTAGCGACACAAAAAGAGTGTCGCTAACCTAAACGCAAGCCAATTCAATGTTTTGACTTTATATGCAAAGTTTAGCAACGCGAAAAATGTGTCAAAATTAGCTACACAATTACCACTAAGATTTTGTGCAAAGTTTAGCGAGTCCTTGAAGGTATCACTAATTGTTTTTGTCATGCATCACAAAGGCATTGCTAATTTTATATGTTAATTTATCATTTCCATTGCATTGTTGGGTGTTGCATTTAGCAACACATTTTTGCAGCGTCGTAAAAATGGCATTTTCTTGAAGTGTGAAAGTCAAATTGGTTATTGATTCCATCCAATAGATGTAGACACAGTCAATCATTACTTGAGACACTAAAGATGCTTGGTCATGATGATGAAGTGAGCATGCATGATCCCTCAAGCTAAAATGTTAAAGGTTGAACCTTGGGATATACCCTGTAGGTTTTTTTTCCTCTTATAACTAAAGGAAATGCAAGGACTGAAGGTAATGGTAGTCCTCATAAGAGTGATAAAAAGAGATTGCAACACCCTTGTCAGTGTTGGGTACAACGGATAAAACAATAAAATTTAATGCGGAATAAAAAGATCATAAATTTAATGTGGTTTACACTTTGATTTGGATTACATATCTGGAACAAACTCTAAATAATTTTTCTTTCACTAATAAAATTAATAGATACTAAGAAAGAGTCTTTCCTAGATAATGACTAGAGGAAATACAACAATATAAGTTAAAAATTATGATTTGCTACCACTTAAATGATTTTTGCTATAATTCTCATATATAATTGCTGTAATTTATATACCATTTACTATGAATGTAAATATAACTGTTGACTATTATATTATTTTTATATGTTTCTAAATATAATTGATGACATTTATATGACATAACTGTTATCAATTATATATATATATATATATATATATATATATATATATATATGTGTGTGTGTGTGTGTGTGTGTGTGTATGTATGTATGTATGGTATAAAAATTACTATTTTTTTTAATAAAGGCTATGGACATTTGAAATAATTCTCACAAAATAAAATAAAATAGAACAAAAATTTCAATTAAATATATCAATAATTATATTTATGTTAATAATTCTATTAAATTAATTAAATAGGTTAATTATTAATTAAATATTAATTTCCTTGACGACATCATTTTTGTGGATAAGGACTTATGGCAAGTTATCGCATTTTTTATTACAAATAATTACTCTAATGGCGTCGTTTTCCCTGGATCGAAACTTAAGACAAGTTACCCCATTGTATTGCTAGCAATTATATTAAGAAATCTATACCATAATCAATAGAAAAACAAACGACATCGTTTTTCCTAGATCAGGACATATGGCATGTTGTCGCCGGTATCATTTTTCATAGATCCGTGACTCATAACAAGCTACCTCATTTTATTAATAGCAATTATATTGAAACATTTAAACCCTCAACTACAAAAGAATTAAAATTTTCAAACTCCTTTCTTCAAAAAATTATATAAAATAAAACTAATTTTCAATTAATCATATTAATAATTATATTTATATCAATTTTTTATAATTATACTTATATCATTTAAATTAATTTTATATTAATTATATTAACTTAATTAATTAAATAGATTAATTATAAATTACATATTACTTTCTGTGACGACATCATTTTACCTGAATGGGACTTATGGCAGGTTACGGCCTTGTATTGAGCAACATGTTTTGCAATGTCCTAAATAGTATCGCAAAAATGACATTTTGTAGTAAGTTGAAAGTGGAATTAATTATTGATTTCATCCAACATATGCAAAAAATGGTAAACACTAAAGATGTTTGGCCATGATGATGAAGTGAGTATGTATGATCTCTAAAGTTAATATGTTAAAGGTTGAACCTTGGGATATATCCTACGAGTTAATCTTTTTTATTATTTAATAAAGGCTAGCTAGTAGGTCAGGCTGGGCCGTTGACCTGGTCATGACAGGTCCAAGGTAGGCCGTTTCCAGATCCAGCCCTAACTGTGGCCTGACTGGAGAAGAGTTCGGTTCAAGCCCTTCCCCCTTTCAGTTCCAGTTCTTTTTTTTATAAAATAAAAAGATAAAAATTCCCTTATAACAGAAAAATAATAGCTATATTTTAAAGATACTATTGTAATTTAAATTTTTAAATTTTTTCTCTATAAATACCATATTCATTTCAATATTATTCATTTCCTATTTTCCTACACAATTTCATTCTCAATTTTTCTATAAATCAATCTCAATTCTCTCTACATATATTTCTAATTTTTATCTAATTACACTTTCAATTATTGTTTCTCTCTAATTTTTTTCTAATTATACTTCTACGTAATCTCAATTTTTTCTTCAATTCTTCAATTCTTTAATTCTCTCTAATTCTCAAATTTTTCTTAATCCTACAATTTTTTTCATTATCTTTCTCTACACTTTTTTAAATATTCTCCAATTTTTTTCATAAAATTTAATCATAAACAATGGCAAGCCATAATAGAAGGGACAATTTTTTTTATGAAAATATTATTGATTTGAAAAATTTTATTCAAAATTTGGATGAAGAGGGGGAGTTCAAAATTCCAACTAAAAAAACCAAAGAAATATGAGTGATGAACAATCAAGTGCGGTCCGGCGGCAGCATTATCTGAAGCAAAAATTCAAAAATTCGATATTTTTCAAATCCATTTCAAAAAAATTCAAAAACAATGTGGATCATTTGATATTGTGTACAATTATTTTGCATAAACATACAAATTTAAAGCTAAAGGTAGTTATACCAAACTTTGAAGGCACTTGCAAAACAAACATATTATTCAATTTAAAATAGATGAAAGGCAAAGTTCAAGTATGCAACATATTCTTCTTTTTCTCAATTATTTCAATATAATGATGAAAAAAATAAAAAATTGACAAAAATGATAAGTATAAAACATTTATCTTTTAGTTTTTGTGAAAAAATAGGTTTTATTAATTATTGTAAAAATGCATTAAATACATCTGCTAAATGTATACCTAGAAATATTCTTAAATTTGTTTTATATAATTTATATAAAGAAAATAAAAAAGAATTGTTCAAAATATTTTCTTCTTTGAATGAACGTATTTGTATTTGAAGTGATATTTAGAGTGATCTTTGACAAATGCATTCTTACATGGGTGTTATATGTTATTGGATTAATGATGAATAACAATTACAAAAAATATTAATTGTATTTAGAGTATTTGATGATCGTAAAAAATATTTTGGAAGAATACGACTTAGTTCATAATTTTTTTTCAATTGCTTTTGATAATATGACGGCAAATACTGTCTCAATTCATGACCTTCAAGCATTATTGTACCTAATATTGGAGGAAAATTTTTTCATGTTAAATGTGCATGTCATGTGTTAAATTTATATATTTAATATAGTTTAAAATCTTTGAATTGTATAATTGCTCCAATTAAAGTAGTAATTTCATTTTTATGGTCACATGTACAAACAATGAAATTATATGCTCTATTTTATTGTGAAAATGACAAAAAATCTAAAAAATTGGAACTCAATATATGAATTACTCAATGAGTCATATGAATGTAGAGAATTATTGTGCACATTTATTTCTAATAACGTGCCACAAATTAATTTATATCTACAACATTTGGATATTTGTCAACAACTTTTAAATATTTTAAAATTTTTAATGATACAACATATATTTTAAGTGATGTTTATTATCCAAAATGTCATTTATTACTCTGTGAATGTATTGATATTATTGATACATTTCAAGATTATATTAATAATCATATTTTGCATGATTCTATTTGTATAGCGAAAAATAAATGGTTGAATTATTTTAAATATATTCATTTGATTAATCTTGTATATTGTGTTTTTTATCCTATATGTAAAATATAAGGCTTAATTGATTATTTGAATATTTATTATTCATTGTTAGCTTTAGGTGACAATATTAGTGTTAAAACTATAATTAATGATATAAAAAAAATTAACTTGTGATTTATTTATGAAATTTAGTTTGATTTATAATATTCTTACTACTATTACTGCTAGTTGTGACACTGTTATTTAAAATTCGGGTGAATCGATAAAAATTAACTCAAATAATTTGATGATGCAAAAATATAAAAAACCAAGATAATCATCTGGTTCACCCGAACTTGACATTTACTAACAATTACATTTGAATTTGGTGACAGTAGGATAGGTAAAGATTTTTCAGTTCTTGATTGGTAGAATCGATATCAAAATACTTATTCGGTACTCTCCCAAATTGCAAAACAAATTTTTGCAAGTCCAATCTCAACTATTGTGGTTGAACAAGTTTTTAGTGTGAAGAGTAATATTTTTTATGAGACGCGATATAGTTTAATTCATAAATCTCTAGAAGTTCAAGTTTATATTGATGATTGGACCAAAACAGCATTAAGATAACAAGAAATAGAGAAAGATCAATTTGCTGGCCAATACGACTTTACCACCGAAAAATTAAGTTCAAACTCAATTATTAATATTATAATTTTTTTTCAATATATATAAATTCAAACTTTTGCAATTAAATTATTTTTTAAAATAAAAAGATTAAATTAATTAAATTTTTAGCATAGTTATAATTTTTATAATTTATTAATCTATCAAATAAATATAATCATTTTTAAATTCCAACTTATAATTTCTCTAAATCAATTTTTTTTGTTATAACAATCTAAATTATTACACAAAATTACAAATTAATATTCAATAAGTTATTTTTTTCTCAAAGTTTTCATTTTATAACAAATTAGTAGTATAAATTTATAATTTACAAAAATTAATAATTTTAATTGTATTTATTTATTGTGTTATTAATTAAAAAACCTGTTGAGTCATCGATTCACGAACCGGAACCGGTCAATTCCGAACCAGTCCCAATCCAGTTTTGGTTTCAGTCCCTATTTTTAGGACCGCGGAATCGGCTGGTTTAGAACCGTGGCCGGGCCTACTAGCTAGGGATTGTTAAAATAATTCTCGCATAATTAAAAAAAATAACACAAAATTTCAATTAAATATGTCAATAATTATATTTATATTAAATTAATTAAATAGGTTAATTATTAGTTACATATTAATATCCGTACTTATGGGAGGTGACCACATTTTATTGCTAGCAATCATATGAACAAATAAAAAAACTAAACAACAAAAATGGTATGGCGTCGAATTTCCTGGATAGGGACTTATAACAAGTTACCGCATTTTATTGCTAGCAATTATATTGGAATGTTTAAACCCTGGATAGGGACTTATAGCAATTATATTGAGATGTTTAAACCCTAAACACAGAACAATTAAATTTGTCAATTCATTTCTTCAAAAAATTTAAAAATAAAAAATAAAAAAGATTTTTAATTAATCATATTAATAATTAATTAAATTAATTCTTGTTCAAACAGAGAACACAATTAATGCAGCAAGTATTTTATTTGTAATTCTATTAAATTTGTTATTTAAATCTTTAAATTATAATAAAAAACAATATTATAAATTATGATTATTTATATAAAAATGCCATGTGTCACATTTTGATAGGCTAAAACAAATTTTTTTCTTAGCTAAAGCCTGAAATTAGCCGATGACTCCACCCTTGCAACCACCACGATATCTTTCTCCAAACCGACAACTCATTTGTCTAATTCCTCAAATTTTCTTTTAATATGGAAGATGAAGGCTGCAGCGCACCGTTTCATCGAATCCTGAGGATGATGAAAGCTAAAGCGCACCGTTTCACTTAAAGAGCAAACACTGATGCTCACCATTTTGTAGAGTGTGTGAGTGCAATGTTTGATAAGTAATGTGTGGCACCGTTTTGGGGCTGGAAAGTTGTAGTTAGATGGCGGGAAAGTTTGTAATTCAGTTACTTAGAGTAGTTAGATCCCCAGCTATTCTCTCTATATATGTAAATCGTTGCTAGGGTGATGAATTGCAATGCCTAGATCATCTCAGTTCATGCTCATTAGCTGATAGAATATTCAGAGAAGCTATCGAAGACGAAGCGGCAGCAAGATTAAGGAGCTAAGAAGAATGCATGCAACGCCCTGTTTTTATTAATGATAAAACGCACCGTAGCATTGTATTTATTCTTGCTATTAAAACGCAGCGTTTCCTCTCCTTTATTCATTTGTTAAGCTTAGCAGCAGTATCATTTTGGTTTAGGCGGGAAACGCTAGTAGGGTAGTTAGTCTTTCTATTATTCTGCTCCAGCTTGTATAAAAGGGATTTTGTAGCTTTCTTGATGAATGTGTGAAGATTAATTCATTTTCTACATACTTTAGAATCGAATATGATATCAGAGCCTCAGGTTAGGGCTTGAGAGTTTTTTCTCTGTGTTTGATTGTGATTTCGTCAAAGCTGTTTTTACTCTTAATTATTATGGCTGAATCAAGGAGAAATTCTGATCGACAGCATGAGGAGATCAGAGGAACTGGAGTTGAAGATCCTTTGCATCTGCAATCTTCAGATGACCCTTGTATGACTTTAGTTTCAAATCCTTCGAATGGTAACAACTATCTTGCATGGAGTAGATCCATAAAGATAGCTGAAGAAAATACAGTAAACTTAAAATGGAAGAAGTAAACTCATATAATATGAAGAAAATCCTCTTTTTTATATTATTTCAGTAAAGAAGAAGAGATACATATATATAGCTAAGCAGAAAATAACTGCCTTTAACTAGAAATTACAGAGCTACAGATAAATATACAGAAAGTGTACACATGGAAACTTATAGAGCAACTATCAGGACTATAGTTGTATAAAACCTGCTGTGCTAGAAGAAACTCTCCCTTTGATCTCGGAAGTAGAGGCTCAGAGGCTTGTTTATCCTGCATGATTGTGCATTGTCTGTTGCTGCTCCTGCATGACTGTGCGTTGCTGCTGGGTTATGGTTTTGTTGCATATTCTCTTCATCCCCCCCTCAAGCTGGACCTGGTGACTATCAACAAGGGCTAGCTTGGAAAACAACTTAATAAACTGAGGTGCAGCAAGAGCTTTTGTAAACAAATCTGCAGGTTGATCAATGGAATGAATGTGTTTTGTGGAAATAAAACCTTACTGAACTTTATCCCTCACAATATGGCAGTCTATATCTAAATGTTTCGTACGTTCATGGAAAACTGGATTAGCTGCTATGTGTTGCGCAGCTTTATTGTCACAGTAAAGATTAATGGGAAGAGAAATTGGAACACCAAAATCCTGCAAAATATAGGTAAGCCATTGAAGTTCACAAACAGTTGCTGCCATACTCCTGTATTCAGCTTCTGCGGAGGACTTTGAAATGGTGGCCTGCTTCTTTGTTTTCCAAGAAATAAGAGTGGGGCCAAGAAAGATGCAGTAACCACTTAAGGATCTTCTGCTGATAGAGCAAGTAGCCCAATCAGCATCACAGTAAGCTTCAAGTTGCAAGGAATTATTAACTGGAAAATAAAGACCTAGTGAAGGTGATCCTTTAAGATATCTGAGGACATGCAATGCTCTCTTCCAGTGAGAATGTCTAGGAACCTGAACATACTGACTTAACTGTTGAACAGCGTAAGTTATGTCAGGTCTTGTAAATCCCAGATATAGAAGTCTTCCAATAAGTCTTCTATATGGCATAGGATCATCCAACAAATCTCCTTCATCTGGCTGCAATTTAGATCCCGTAGGAAAAGGTGTATGAGCTGGTTTGGCACCTGTAAGACCAGCATCATGAAGAATATCCAGAATGTATTTTCTCTGATTGTCATAAATTCCTGCGTTTGATCTTGTTATCTCTAGCCCCGAGAAATATTTGGCATGAGATAAATCCTTTATAGTAAAGGCTTGATGGAGATAATCCTTGACTTGTTGAATATGATCATCTGAATTACCAGTAACAAGAACATCATCTACATACACCAAAAGGGCTGTGAAAATTTCATCTTTGCAGTAAGTAAACAAGCAATGATCATGCTTTGACTGTTGAAAACCAAAAACATGCAACGCCTGTGTGAATTCCTTGTTCCACTGTCTAGATGCTTGTTTTAACCCATATAGTGATTTTTTAAGTTTGCAAACCTGCCCTGGCTGTGCTTTGAGATATCCTTCAGGAGGTTGCATATAAACCTCTTCTTCAATATAGCCATGAAGAAATGCATTATTTATGTCTAATTGATGTAAACCCCATTGCTTTGCAGCAGCTATAGTGAATAAAATTCTAACTGTGACTAATTTGGCTACAGGAGAAAAACTTTCTGTGAAATCTACTCCTTCTATCTGATTGTAACCCTTAGCCACCAACCTTGCTTTAAACCTCTCAACAGTCCCATCTGACTTCAACTTTACTTTATATACCCATTTTGAGCCTATAGCTCTTTTTCCTTTTGGTAATACAGTGAGATCCCAAGTCTGATTCTTTTCTAATGCCTTCAATTCTGTCTCCATAGCTTTTACCCATTCAGGATTATCCCTGGCTTGCAAATATGAAGATGGCTCCTGGATAGCAGAGACATGTGCAACAAAAAACAAGTGTGCAGGTGTGAAGTAAGGTGAAATTATGTATGGATATGTAGGTGGTGTATAAAAAGAGCTTAAGGGTGAGAAAGTAGAAAGAATTGGCTTATCAGTGGTATGGTAGATGAAATCATTAAACCAAGTTGGAGGTTTTTTGTTTCTTATACTTTGCCTGATATGAGGACTAGATGGATAATGAACATCTGATGCAGAAGACTGAGTAGATTCTGTCTGAACTAGTGAAGTTGCAGGAAATGCATTTTGCTGGGTTACATGTGGTTCAAAATTTGTTTGATGTGACAAGGTAATGGGAGTGATAGAGATTAAAGGTGATGAAGTAGATATATGATTTGAAGGTTGTGGGATATGATCTGCATCTGTAACAATAGGTAATAAAGGAATATTAGTCAGTAATCTGTCATGTACCATTTCTTTGTAAGGAAAAATGTCCTCATGAAAAATTACATCTCTTGAAATAATGATTTTTTTAGACACTAAATCATAGAGCTTATAACCCTTTTGCCCTGGTGAATGACCTAGATAGACACATTTAAAAGCTCTTGGAGATAACTTGTCTTTATGTGGTAAGGTATTTGTGGCAAAACCCAAACAACCAAAAATTCTTAGCTGTGAATATTCTGGTTCTTTATGATAAAGAAAATAATAAGGGGTATGCCAGGACAGTAGGGAGCTAGGTAATCTATTTATCAAATATGTAGCATGAAGAACAGCTTCGCCCCAGAAAATCTTAGGTAAACCATACTGGAAAAGTAAGGCCCTTGTGATTTGTAGAAGATGCCTATGCTTTCTTTCCACTACCCCATTCTGCTGGGGTGTGTAAGAACAAGTTTTCTGATGAATAATGCCAAAATGAGCAAAAAGATCTTGACTATTTTGACTCATAAATTCTGTTCCATTATCTGTTCTTATGAATTTGATGGTAATTTGAAATTGGTTCTGAATCATCTTTATGTAATTACTAAGAATTTGTGTAGTTTGTTGTTTATTGTTCATAAGGAATACCCAAGTAGCCCTAATATAATCATCCACCAAGGTTATAAAGTAATGTGCTCCAGATTTAGAGGGCTGTCGATAAGGTCCCCACAAATCAGCATGAACTAACTCAAAAATATGAACTGAATGAATTTTATTATTTTGAAAAACTAATCTTGTTTGTTTTGCCTGAGGACAAACTTCACAAACATCTCTTATTCTGTTAGATACACTAGGAATGAAAATCAAATGTTTTAGAGTGACATCAGAAGGATGGCCCAATCTTTGGTGCCATATAGAAGAACTACCATTCTGAGTTTTATTCATACAACATATGGACTTATTTTGAATGCAAAGTTTTGAAGTAATAGGTTTGATGTTTGTGAAAGAATTTTGTCTCAAAACATAAAGATTTCCTTCAATCTTTCCTTTAGCCAAAATCTTTTCAGTCTTCTGGTCCTGCATCAAGCAACAATCAGGAAGAAAAATGAATTTAATATGGCTATTTTGAGTCAATTTACTCACGGATAAAAGATTATGATTGAAGGTAGGAATATAGAGGACATCTTTCAGAATGAAAGATTTATGTAACATCACTGTTCCTGTATGTGTTACTTGCTTCTTGGTGCCATCTGGAAGGTGAACAATGAGATTATGTGTGATTGGTTTAAAATTTATGAAGAAATTTTTAGATGCACAAATATGATTTGTTGCACCTGTGTCCACTATCCAGATACCAATATTCCTACTGCAGCCTATAGAATTATGATCAATTTCTGTATTACCTGCAAAGTCATGTATGTGGGCAAAGTTTACTTGTTCAGAAGCATGTCCAGGACTCTCTTTGATGTATTTCGTCATTTCCTGCCTGAACATCTCTGAGAATGAAGATGTCCATGGCTTGCTAGTAACTGGCTCCCCATCCTCCTCTACTGGACTTTCAATCATGTTAACTTGCCCCTTATAGCTACCCTTTTCTTTTTGTTTAAACTGATTGTACCATTCTGGGTATCCATATAGTTTGAAACAAGTTTCTTTTGTGTGTCCTCCCTTCTTGCAATGAACACAATATTTCTCGTCTTTGTTCTCCTTATTTTTCTTCTTATAACTTCCTTTGTTTCCCCATGCAGATTGAATATTACTTCCTTTTGCTAACATTGCACTACTTTCAACACCTTCAGCAAAATTCATATGTACAGATCTCTGTTTTTCTACTCTTAAAACCATGGAATAAGCCTTGCTTACATTTGGCAGAGGATCTAAAACTAAGATCTGATTTCTTATGTTATCATAGGAGTCATTTAACCCCATAAGAAATTGGACAAGTCTGTTCTGAGAATTAATTATCATCAAATTCCTGATCACATCACAAGTGCACTGCCTAGCAGCTCCACAGATACATTGGGGAATTGGTTGTAAAACATTTAATTCCTCCCATAATTTTTTGATCTTGTTGTAATACATTGTAACAGAAGCATTACCTTGTTCCATCGAGCTAATTTCCCTTTGAATCTGATATATTTGAGGACCATTACTTTCTCCAAATTGTTGTTCGAGATCCTCCCATAATTGTCTAGCATTTGCAGAGTAAATGTAAGATTCTGCTATCTCTTTACTCATAGAATTCAACAACCATGAAATCACCATGAAATCAATTCTTTTCCACTTCTCATATTCAGGATCTTCTTCATTGGGTTCAACCAGCTTTCCATTGATGAAGCCCAATTTATTTTTGGCACCAAGAGCAATCTTCACATATCTGCTCCAGGTGAGGAAATTTGAATCAGTGAGAGGTGCAGTAACAAGAGTTGTTCCTGGATTATCTGATCCTTGCAGGTACAAAGGATCATCAAATCCATGTATTCTTCCTTGACTATTATCACTTTGTTGTGATTCATCCATTATCAAAAAAAAACTTCGATAAAAAATTGAAACTGATTAACTAAGACAAAATCAGTCAACACAATCAATCAACACAAGCAAGATCAGTGGATCGCCTGCTCTGATACCATGAAGAAAATACAGTAAACTTAAAATGGAAGAAGTAAACTCAGATAATATGAAGAAAATTCTCTTTTTTATATTATTTCAGTGAAGAAGAAGAGATACATATATATAGCTAAGCAGAAAATAACTGCCTTTAACTAGAAATTACAGAGCTACAGATAAATATATAAAAAGTGTACACATGGAAACTTATAGAGCAAATATCAGGACTATAGTTGTATAAAACCTGCTGTGCTAGAAGAAACTCTCCCTTTGATCTCGGAAGCAGAGGCTCAGAGGCTTGTTTATCCTGCATGATTGTGCATTGTCTGTTGCTGCTCCTGCATGACTGTGCGCTGTTGCTGGGTTATGGTTTTGTTGCATATTCTCTTCAATAGCATTTAAAGATAAATACAAGTTGAGATTTATTGAGAAAGATGCTGAGATTCCTGATGAAGGATCGAACAAATATGAACAACGGAGTAGGGTTGACTTGATGGTTGTATATTGGATCTTGAATGCAATAAGCAAGGAGATAGCCGAAGCATTCATATATACTGCCACAACTAGGGAATTATGGCAGGAATTAGAAGATAGCTATAGAGAATGCAATGGTCCACAATTGTACCAGTTGCAAAGGGAAATTACCTCTGTTAAGCAGGGTAACTTGACCGTGAATGCATATTATACCAAACTGAGGAAGTTATGGGATGAGCTGAACTGCCTTAGTCCTACCCCTCACTGTACATGAGGAAGATGTGAATGTGGTGCAGCGAGGTTTATGGAGGAAGTTGCTTATGCTAATAAACTGATGCAGTTTCTTAGTTTTGATCATGCTAAAAACCAGATCTTGATGCAAGACCCCTTACTTAGAGTCAGCAAAGCACATTCTATGGTACTTAGGATAGAAAGACAATGGCTTATTCACTTGAACCTAGAAGACAGTGCTGAGGGAAGTATAATGATGCAAGAACACAGTCCAATGATAGACAGAGTTACAGCAAAAATGGTCAACAGAAGAAAGATAAATAGTAAGGGAGGTGATAAATTTTGTGATTTTTGTAAAAAACTAAGACATATGAGGGAAACTCTCTTGAAAATCACTGGTATCCCAGAGTGGCACAATGAACTGAATCTAAAAAGACAAAAAAAGAAGGGAAGGATGCAAGTCAATATGGCTAATGGTGATGAGGAGGGAGAAGAGCCTATGGAGATGAATGTTTTTAAAGCTCAACAAGGTATTGCGGAAATGATCAAGCAGGAGGTTGCTTAATATATCCAAGGAAAGGGAAATCAAATTTCAAATGAGAGCTACATGAATTGGGTCCAATCAGAGGCATATATATGCAGGTAATGTAAGAATTGATAGGAGAAATGGTAAGAATCTTTCATATTGGATTGTTGATAGCAGTGCCTCCAACCATATCTGTTCAAATAAAGAACAATTCACTAATATAATCCATCTTTCCCAACCTATCAAAGTACATTTTCCAAATAAAACAATTGTAAATGTCACTATGCAATTTAGCGACGTGTCAAAGGACATTAAACTTAGCAATTTACTGCAGTGAACCAATGTGCTCTTCATACCATTTTTCACCCATAATCTGTTATCTATTATCTGTCACCCAACTAACAAAAGAAAATGGACTTAAGCTTACCTTTACTCACATGTCTTGTGCTTTCCAGGACCTGAGGAGTAAGAAGGTAATTGCTTATGGAAGAGCTGTGGGCAATCTATACATCTTAGACCTTGAACCACCAAATAAAGGATATACCTCAATCAATGTATTGCGAAATGTACCTTTATCTTTTGTAAACAATTAGTCCACTGCCGCTAATGAAAATATATGGCATAGCAGAATGGGGCATCCTTCAAATCTTGTATTGTTACATTTGAAATTCATTAATAAAGATTATGTGGATCATTTGCCACATTGTGCTATTTGTTCTATGGCTAAACAGAACAGATACCCTTTCCCTAGTAGCACAACTAGTAAACAGAAAGTGTGTTTGCTCTCGTGCATGCAGATATATGGGGACCTAATGAAGTTCCTACTATAAATGGGGCACATTATTTCTTAACTATGGTCGATGACCATAGTAGAGGAGTATGGACTTATATGATGAACAATAAGGGACAAACTGTTTCAATACTAGAGAAATTTCTCAAAATGGTGCAAAACCCGTTTCAGACCCAAGTTAAGATACAGAAAACTGACAATGGTAGTGAGTTTGTAGGTAAATAATGTCAAACATTACTATCTTCTTATGGGATATTACACCAGAGAACATGCACATATACACCCCAACAAAATGGGATAGTAGAAAGGAAGCACAGACATATACTACAAGTGGCTGGAGCTCTTTTCTTTCAATCCAAACTGCCATAAGTTTTTTGAAGAGAGGGCAAACTACATGCTACATTTTTAATTAACAAAATGCCTACTGCTATACTAGAATGGAGAACACCATATGCATTGATGTTTAAAACACCTTCTAATTACAATGCACTTAGAATCTTTGGATGCTTAAGGTCTGTTTGGCATTGAGTTTGCCAAAAGTGCTTTTGGAGAAAAAAATTTTATTTTTAAGTTTTTTGAGTTTTGAAAACTGCTTTTGGACAGAATTAGGTAAATAAATGTTTTTGCCAGAAGCAGGTTTGGAAAAAGTAGTTTACAAAAAATTAAAAAAATCAGTCAATTAAATCAAAAAAATTTTAAACCTACTTTTTGAACACCTAACAGCAATCCCAAACACACCCTTAGTCTATGCCAATGACAATAACCCTCATAAAACTAAATTCTCTCCTAGATCAATCAGATGTGTGTATTTGGGCCACTCACTAGGCTAGAAAGCTTATAAGTTGTATAACCTAGATGATAACTAGATATTCATTTCTAGAGATGTTCAATTCACTAAAACTATTTTTCCTTTTGCTCATCAATCTCCAGATGTAGACTGCTGAAATTTATGGGTCCGGTCCATTGCAAATAGAGAGAGTGTTTAAATTTCGACCTTGAAAATTGTTGTGGAGGCCTTTTCACCAAAATGCCCGAAGGCAATTTTGATTTCGCCATTTGACATTTATAAACTGACCAATTTTTAGTTATCCCACCAATGTGGGATTGGGTTCCAACACTCCCCCTCGAGTCCAACTGCATTGGTTCAGTTGTGACTTGCCAACATTTTTACGTCTGGGCTTGTATTTAAGCGAGTCTCAGAGGCTTTAAGTTTCCATTCTGCTTTTCTTGAGCTTGTACTCTTTGAATCTTAGAGGCCGCAGATCAAATTAAAGTCTCAGATGCCACAAGTTTCCATTTTGCTTTGCCTAGACTTATACTCTCAAATTAAATTAGATCTCTATGGGCTGTTTGAAATTTATGGGTCTGGTCCATTGCAAATAGGGAGAGTGTTTAAATTTCGAGCTTGAAAATTGTTGTAAAGGCATTTTCACCAAAATGCCCAAAGGCAATTTTGATTTGGCCACTTGACATTTATAAATTGCCCAATTTTTAGTTATCCCACTGATGTGGGATTGGGTTCCAACATACACAATTCAAGTAGTTTACCTTATCCCATACCAGATGTTACTATGAATCCCAATATTTTACCATAAATCTCTAGCACCTTTAACCCTGAGTCAGAGTTCACAACTCAGCCAAAAGCAGTACCCATTACAACTCAAACCAGACCAACCTTATCATTTAACACTTATGGAAAGAGTACAAGGATTACTAAAACATCCACCTGGCTACAAGTCTTTGAAACTGACCTACCAATCATAAACCAGATGCCAATGATTCACATGTTAGTGTATGTTTTTCTTCTGCACAACTATGTTTTATGGTTAACCTCTCTCACATCCAGGAACCAAAGACATATGCAGAAGCAGGGCAATATAAAGAGTGGGTGCAGGCTATAGAAACTGAACTGAGAGCTCTTGAACAAAATTAGACCTGGACATTGACACATTTATCTCCTAATTGTTAGAGGAGTGCTCTAAAGGCAATCACCTTTAGCACTTATTGTACAAATTTATTTGATTAATAAAAGACTTTTTCATTAATTTGATGTTCATTTGATATATGAATTGATGAGTGATCTTAAATCAATTAATGAAGTCCTTGATACATAATATAGCATGAAGGAAATCATGATGAGATCATGATATTAAGATTCTTATCATGTGTAATTATATTAGTATCAAAATTATCCCTAGTCATAGGATTAATGAGATGAGACATTATTAATCCAGACAGACTAGCTCATGTTACACTCCTTGATTGGATCGAGTAGTATATCTCATAATCTATAAACATGAGATGTTTAGAGTTAACATGTGGATGCTTGCTAAGTGTAGCTAAGTACATTGGATGACCAACTATGAGACAATCATATGGATAATCTATTCAAATGACAATGATAGTTTCATCATAGCAATGGTGCAAGTATCTTTAGACTTGAGGTACTCAAGGATATCTTGAATATTGATTATGTATTTTAACACTATTCCTTGTTGCCTCAAAGAGGTAGCTCATAGGGTGGCAATTGGATACAACTTGAGGTATTCGAAGGTAATTGGATAACCAACAAAGGATTCACCACTCCTGATAGAAGAAGTGTATATCCATGGCCTCTTGTCATGGTCATTAATCGGGAATCTCTAGTCGGAGTGGAAATGTCATAAACATAGTCTTCAATGACATATCCAATAGAGTAATGAGCCTCAAGGACAAGAACTAACATTCTTGGACTAGACGTGACGTAGTCAGTCTAGTGGGAGTTGATACATGTTCATACTCTGAACCAAGTGGGGTATAGAATGGTGAAAGGAATAATTGCACGAAAATTGTCTATGGAAAGGTTCGTAGTCAAACCATAAACTTTTCGATCAATTGGGGGTCATGATGTGTTGCTAGATGTCGCTCATGACTTGCTTCAATTAATTATTAATTTAAATGGCCAACATAACTAGAAACCTAATGGGTCACACGCATTAAAGATATGGAGAATGAGTAAAATGGTCATGGATAGGATCCAAAATATGAGAGAATTATTTCGGATGGATCGCCAGCCTGTACGGGCCTACGCGAGCTAGACAGGCTGCTGGCCTGCCAAGCGGGCCAGCTGGGTTGCCCAGTAATAGCCTGCAGCAGGTCCAATGCGCTGCTGCCTCCCACCCGTTGGCCAACGACAGATTTTGGCCTTAATTAAGCCAATTATGGCTAATTACTATTCATTCATTTCCCTTTTCTCCATTTTTGACTTTTCATCTTTTCTTTGAATTTTATTCAAATAGAAAAGACATCAAATGGCAAAAAATAGATATGAAAATATTTTTTTGTAAAAAAAATATTTTTAAGACAGCAACAAAATTCTCTTAAGAACACTTTCAAAGCTAGCACTTTGAATTTGTTCAAACCATTTCTCTTAATAGTTTCTTCTTCATTCTTCACGTGGATTATCATTAGAGACATCATAGTGTAGATTATTGTGGTTTGCTACAACCCAACAAAGTGAAGATTTGAAAAATAAATAAGAAATTACAAGGTATAATTTTTAACATTTATATTTATATAAATTAGTTTTAATGGTACAAGTATCATATTTTGTTTTGGGTTTTGAAAATTTTATTTTTTCGCTGCATTTATGAATATGATTCATTCTTCAAAACCCAACAATATATATATATATATATATATATATATATATATATATATATATTCGATTTCTGGTTTCCATGATGTATCTATATTCAAATTCTTGTATTATAAATGTTTGTCTTCTTAGCCCAATTCTCTAAATCTAGACTACTTGGATGCGGATTGTAAAATGAAAGCACTATAACATGAGCTTAACTCGCCCTGCTCACTACTGTATTTATCTGTATTGCTACCACTAAGCTTTTCAAATTACGAACACTCTAACACGAGTTTAAGTCACCCTGATGAGGAATGACTGCATGCATATAGGTACAAAGACACTTTAACCTAAGCTTAAGTCACCTTGTCTCTAATCTGGATATGCTACCACTGAACTTCTCAAAGCAATAGCACTCTAAAATGAGCTTAAGCTACCTTGATGAGCAATGTAATAATCACATACATAATTATTTTATGGTACCGTAACCGCTTTAATGACATGCCACATATTCTATCTAGTCCTTGAATAGAGAATGAGCATATATATTCATTTTCTGAATATTAACATCATTTATGTTACATTCTATAATTTCACAATATCATCATATGTCATTCTGATATTCATAGCTCCTAGTGCATTTTCATATTCCATAATCATGACAACATATTGTAATTAATCTCATTTAATCATAGCAAATATATATATATATATATATATATATATATATATATATATATATATATATATATATATATATATATATATATATATATCATACTTATGTTGTTTCATCATAACAATCAATTTACACGTTTTTGGATACAGAGCATTCACGGGCGTGAAGCTTGGCTTCACGTGAGTGACACATCATACAAAAATATTCCCAGCACTGATTCAAGTCAATTCTATACACAATCATGCAAACTACTAATGCTAACCAATATTGGTCACACCTATCAACACTTCTCATATTCTGGCCTTTAAGAACAATTACACATATGCATTTATTTATACTTTAATCCATCAATCTAGGATCAATGCCTCATTCATCCATGCCACATGATCAAAACATATTCATTTATCAATATATCAGTTCCATCATGTAATCCAGAATTAACAAATTAATTAACTTGATTCTAGCAATACCAAAGCATCAAATTCATGTCATTTAACATATTAGAACCATAATTCACATCATAATCATATCAAATCAAATAAATATATATATATATATATATATATATATATATATATATATGTACAAATCTTATTACTTGGAGCCCTAAAACTCGATTCTCCCACATCTACTGCCTCTATTGGGTGTCTCTCCCTTCAACCTCAATCCCTAATATGAAATCAGATACCATATTACATTTTATATCTGTCATAATATTTACTTCTACCATTAACTAAAAACAACTTTAACTTTTCTATTGGTTCAAAACCTATAAACCTTAATCCTTGTTAACATGAATTAAACCAAATCAAAGATCAATAAGGAAGATGATTTCTTACCTCTTCTTTATGGAAACAGATTTATATTAGAGTTTAAAATCGTATTTTAACCTCTTTGACTCTAACTTCTATCACTTTAATAAAATCATTATTTTTAATCTGTTTATACTCTCTTTATTGGTGAGGATTTGTAGTTGATGGAGAATAGTTTATTGGGCTTCAGAGTGTTGGTGGTAAGGGTTTAGGGTTGTATAATGTGAGTTTTCTACCCAAACACGAAATTGTCATATATAAAATGCAGGGCTTCATGGGCGTGAACCATAGTGTCATGGCCATGAAAATCCTCAATTTCAGATTCTGGATTTCACGACATTCACAATCAAGATTAACATTGTCATGAGCATGAATGTTATAAACTTCCTTTTTTTTTCCTTATCTTTTTCATTAATTTCATATTACCAAAACCCTTAATCACTATATACTTTCCATATATTTTGAGTATACCTTTATTAACTTATTATTTTTAAACCCTAACTTGTGGACGTTATAGAAACCATTTGATAGAATTACACTATCAAATTTTTCATGTCATTGTTTTGGAGCCCATTTTGTCCCATGCAATGACTTTATAAACTTGCAAACTTTATTTTCATTACTAGAAAGTACAAACCCTTCATGTTATTCAATGTACGCTTCCTCATCCAAGTCACCCTTACTATGTACATACTAGTTATAAATGGATGCTAAGGAAAATAATACTCTTATTGAAGTGACCCTTGCTGCGGGTGCATATGTATCAAAGTAGTTAATGCCTTCTTTTTACTTAAAACCCTTAGATACAAGCCTTTCTTTAAAAGTTTGTAACAAACCATCGATATTATATTTTCTTCTAAATACCAATTTGCACCTAATAGGTTTAAAACTAGGTGAAAGATCAACTAATACCCATGTACCGTCATCATTTATAGTTTCTTTATAAAAATTAAAATCTCTTAAAGTGATTGCATCACACTATGCCTTTGGATCTTCATCCAAATTCAAAACCATGAGTATCTTGTTAGTGACCTCATTTCTACTTCTTTCAACTAGGAAGAACCTCATTGATTGTGAACAAATATATTATGGTCCTAAACTCTTCTCCTTTCGAGTTTCATAGGTTCACTCAGAAGCTCTAATGCCTTTCGTTTACCATTTGAAGAAAAGTTAGGATTTGTAATAGTGCTTATCGTGTGTTTCATTTCTAATAATGCTTCATTCTTCTTTTGGATAAATACTTGAATCCTTGTAAAAACTTGTTTCAAAGAATTCAGATCCATAGTCTCAATGATAATGTTAGAGTCTATATTTAACAATCTATATGCTTTTGAATTTTTAGCAAATCCCAAAATATAACTTTAAGAGCTCTTGGTTCTAATTTAGTTCTTTTAGGATCAAAAATTCTATTATATGCGAAAAAACCTCATACCTTAAAATAATCCAAATATGGCTTCCTTCCTTTCCATTCCTCAATGACCATTACCACATAATCAAATTGACTTGACAGCAAACGTAGGCCTCCTTCATGACATCTTTTACCATTATTTTATCATCATTATTTTTCATTTCATTGATTAACTTCTCTATTCATGAAAAATAATTACAAATATTGTCGTATTTGTCTTGCTGTATTGACTCAAACTGTCTTTTTAAACCTTGCAATCTTGTTCTTTTAACTGGAATTGCACCTTCATACATTTTAAGCAAAATATTCAAAACCTCTTTTGTTATTTGGCATAAAATACATTTTTTCTAAACTACCAACTCAACGAATTGACATATTAAAAATAAATAATTTTCATGAAGTGAACAATCATGGGCCATTTTTTGTGATTTTCGGCTGATGTTTCTTTCTTTTTTTTTTTTTTACAAAGCATTTTTCCAAAATTTCTCTTGCTTCTCATAGCTCCATCAAAGTGTTTCTATATTGCAAATTTATTTTGCCATAAAAAATTTGAAAATCATTGATTACGTGAATTTGGACTCCGATTGTTGAACTTAAAGTCATTTTGATTGAACATTACGCTCTAATACCACATATTCTCAATTACAATTGAATGTAATTACTAAGCAAACACTCAAAATTTTATTAAATAAAAAGATAAATATTTTTACAAAATACTACCCATAATGTTATACACCCAAAACTCGTTTTACATTAGCTTATTAAAACTAGTCACCCCTCATCCTTTTCACACAATTGGACACAAATATACACACACCGCGCAAAATGGCCTAATGACCATATTTATAGATTTCAAAGTCGGTGTGATTGCCGACTTCCTACGACGGCAAATTGCCAACTTTTATTGAGTTTTTTTTTTAATTATTGTATTTTGTTATTTAATTTTAAAACAAGTTTAAATCTTCTAACAAATGGTCAATTCAAAATATTTATCGAATTTGATTGTGAATTGGTTATAAACGGTCTTCTTTCAAAAACTAGCAATTTGTCTGATATAGGATTGATGGTTGTTGATTGCTTAGCTCTCTGCAACAATTTTTTATCGATGATGTTCTCTTTAGTTTTGTAATATATATATATATATATATATATATATATATATATATATATATATATATATATATATATATATATATAGCTTTCTTATTTTGGCATTTATTCATTAAATATTTTGATTAAAGAAATAAAATCTTTTCTATCAATAAGAATATAAAGAGACTAAAGAAAATTTTCAAACCTCAAGATACACCATTATTAGTCTTAAAGAAAAACATATGAGAGTAACAGTAATCTAAAAGATTAATTATATTATTATTGATTTTCTGTTAATTAGAAATTTGGATTTTTTTCTCTTTAAAATTAAAACCTATTTTTTATTTGAACAATAAAATATTTTTTATTTATTTTCTATCATATTAATGATTTTATAATATTTTTTCTATTTTTCTATTTACTTCTCTAAAAAACAAACTATAGATATCTTTTAATCATACAAAATAAATCTTCAAAATATTATTATCCAAAAAAATTTCTTTCCATCTCCATAATTTAATATATAGTATACTAAAATAGATTTTTTTTTTGAAAAAAAAAAAAGGAAATCGGACCAAGTTTGAATAGAAAAATGTTGGAAAGAAGACATGGGCAGGATAAATTCATGGAAGAGACAAACACTTGGAACAGAGGGAACCACCGGCCTTAGACCTGTGCTTTTAGGACACTTGGAAATTCATTAAATATTTCCAAATCTACTTAGTGACCTCCTCTGCTTATCTTAAGGGTTTAATTTCTTTCTTTCCTTTAATTTTTTTTATATATTTTTTAAATGTTTTAATTTTCAGGCTGAATATTTCTGCATAAATAAGAGTAAAGATATCAAATTTATTTATGTATTTCAATTAACAAAAATTAGATAGATAAATAGATAGATCTGGGTAAATTAATATTCTGCATAATGATGAATGCAATATGATGTTTTGATGTGAATGTTTGAGTAAAATTAATTAGTCACAATCATAATCACCAAAAGATGTGGAGTAGATTCTGTTCGTCGGGAATATTGAAGCACACGGTGTCAGCGACGGTGGGGAGGACAACGCCGGCACTACCGGCGTGGTTGGGAACGGGATGGAGCCCAACTGAACCTTCTCCTTCTTTGGGAAGAGGATTGAGCAACTTACTCTTAATGTCAACATCCTCATCGTCTTCTCCATCCTCCAATGGCAACAGCAAAAAGGAAGGAGGAGGAGGAGGAGGAGGAGGAGGAGAAACTGAGAATATAACGTGCGGAGAGGCGAAGAGGTTGATGAGGCTAGTGAATCTGGAGGGCCTGAAGATGAAATTAGGGATGGAAGGGAAAGAGATAATTTCATATAATGATCTTCTGAAAGCTTGCGAGAGCATGGGGATTGCTAGATCTCAAGAGGAAGCCATTGCTTTTGCTCGTGTTCTTGATGATGCTGGTGTAGTCCTCCTCTTTCGTGACAAAGTTTATCTTCATCCCGACAAGGTAACCCTTCTTTTTTCCCTTTTACCATGTTTTCTTTTCTTTATTTTTTATAGGCAATTGGGTACCACCACCACCACTCTATGCGTTCGTTTATTTACATGGTATGGAGCATAATCCCATTCTGTGATTCCATTCCTTTCATTTTCATTTAATTCATTTTTTAGCTTTATTGCTGTTGTCACGGGTCTTGTAAAAGTCCATTCATTAGTTGCTTTACTCAGCTTTGTATCAAATAAAGCAAATCAAATGGAAACAAGGCATCAATCATTACTTTGCAATATTGCTTACAAGGGTACTATTTGCAATTTCAGCAGTCAATGCTGTATATTTGAGGGATTTTTTTTTTCATCTCAGCAATTGTTCTATCTTCATTCTTCAATATGATCTGGTTTCTGTTTGCATTATTTTCTCTCCAATGCTTTTGACAAGCCCTTCCCTTTGAGTCACAACGTTTCTAACTACATTTTCTTTCCCAATTATGTTCTGTTATAGGGAATGTAATTTCTGTTTTAGGTCTCTATAATATAACAAATGCTTATTCATCATCCACTTGCACTTGCTTCCTACTTCAACAAAGTAAGCATCGGATTAATCATATGTTTGCAAATAAGGACCATATTCTCTTGGTTTTAGGTGGACCTACAGAATGGATATGACAAGTAGATGCTGTTCTTTCTTCGTAAATTAAAACCAACATCGGCAAAGAGTTGTGCTGACTTACCTATCACCTCCTTCGTACTTCAATTAATTTCTCTTTTTGCTTTCTTCTAGAATTGCCAAATTTCATGAAGCATCTTTCTCTGTTTGCTAATTGTGACAAGTTGATATTTTTGAGTTGAGAAAAAGGCATGTTTAATTTCTTTTGTCGGTTTATTCTCTAATTAGTGAGATGGGATTTCTTGCGAAGAAAAATTAGTGGAATTGTTAACTTGAAAGTCTTTGTTCAAGCAGAAGGAAATGGCTATCACTCATTTGTTATGTTGAGGCTCTCCTAGCAAAGTTGCTTTGTGTTGGATGATATTTTCATATAGAATTAAGTAGTATAGCAATATGTGTCATGCGTCTAATCTTATAATTTTTTAAATCTCATTGTATTGGTTGCTTCTTGTGCTGTTACCATGCCCTGCCTAGTACAGTGGCACTCCATTGTGTTTCCCTCGTTGTCGTACATATTTTAGATGTGGAAACCCATGCAAATTTTTATGGGCATATACATTAGTCTGGTGGAACAGCCAATTAGGAAATCAATCTTTAATGTGTATGGAGATGCCACATAAGGGATCTAGCATGTCCTTTAGTCAGATAAACCATGTTTGGCCTTCATATATTACATGTGTTCGTTGTGAGCCAAAAACAGTGTAAATAGAATCAGAATACTAGAATCTAAAAGATTAACGAAATCCACCACTGCATATTGGGAAAGATTTTTCATTGGAATTATTTTTAAAATTATTGTAGGATACTTGTTTCTGGTGGTAATTGTTTTTCCATGGGAAATTGTGACTCATGTCTGTAATTTTCTGATAGTCCTTTCAGATACATTTTGTGCTCTTCTGTTTGCTTGTCAGCATTTCATGTCATTGTTTCTTTATTGATGTGTAAACACAAAATATTAGAAATGAATGGATTGTTTGGAAATGAATTGTTATGCCACACAAAGTTACACAAGGCTAAATGCCAAAACGATAATATTTGGATGATGCATGCTATGCTCTTAAACTCAGGGAGGTATGAAGTAATGAAGGCACAGAGCTGTATGATCTAAATTAAACATCCCTTTGTAAGACTATGCAACTTGTGTTCTCGTGACGAATAATAGTTGAGTGTCTTCTTAGTTCGTGTTTGCCTTTCTTGCCTTGTTATGCCATCAATGCTTGAATCAGCAGCATTATGTGCATAATGACTTTGGAATGGGGTTACCTAATGATTGAGCCTTTCAGGTAAATTTTTGTCAGCTTTTATATACTTCTGAGCTATTTAAAAGACAATTCAGTGCTGTTCTATGCAGATCAAAAAGAAATAACCACATTTAGTATTGTCATATGTTGCTTAGAGTTTTCTGTGCTCCAACATGCATCAGTCAGAATGAATAGGTCCAAGCTTGGGGTTTTGGATCTAATTTTTTCTTAGTAGGTTCACAGAATAAAAATGATTTATAAAAGATATTTTAGGATTTGAATTTGGATATTGTTAATAATGCTCGTATGTTTACTGTGTCTCTCTTTTATATAGATTCCTTGGATTGTAGACCCTCTTGATTATGAATGGATCTTGCTTATTATTTTAATGTGTTCAGGTGGTAGAGCTGGTTAAAAGAGCAATGCCCCTTGCTCTGACTCTTGAAGAAGACCATTTGAGGGTTGAGCTAAAAAATCTACAGGAGAGAAAGAAAGAAATTGACATACTGGCACATAGACAGGTTCGACGCCTCCTTTGGTGTGGGCTTGGGATATCTTTGTTGCACATTGGTCTATTCTTTCGACTTACATTCTGGGAATTTTCATGGGATGTAATGGAACCTATTTCATTTTTTGCAACAACAACTGGCATAATAGTAGGCTATGCATACTTCTTGATGACTTCAAGAGATCCATCATACCAAGACATGATGAAGAGACTCTTCCTTTCTAGGCAGAGGAAATTGTTCAAGAAGCATAATTTTGATATTGAGAGATTTAAGGAATTGCAGAGGAAATGCAAGATACCTCTTGATGCCACTTTTTCTATCAGAAATCGTGTAGGCATGGAAGTTGAACTGGAAGATTATATCCATAAGGACTAATTAAACCCCTCCTGTTTTCATTTAGGCTGGGCAAACATTTAACTACCTCTCAAATTTTTTGATAATCAATTTTTGGTTCTGTACCTTCTCCGTCGGCGGGAATGTTAAGTCACTGCTGTACACTTTTGTTGAATTGTAATGCCATCAGTAACCTTAAAAACTTAAATTAATTAATTAAAAAAAAAGAACAGTTAACAGATACTGAAATTAATTCTTTCGTTTGTCTGTCCATCACATCCTCGTATGCCGGAAATGGGATTGGAAGGAATAAATGAGAATATTCCAGGAGTGAAATTTTCCATTATCGAAATTCTCTTCGGACAGCGGATGGTATCAAACCTTTCAATCTCAGTTGCACCATTGAATGGTAATATTTTGAGCACATGTTGCATTGTCTGCAACAGCCAATCTAAATATAACAATTTGAACGTCTAATAATTTTTCGGCGAAAAGCATTATAAAATTCAAGAACATCCCTGGATTTTTTATTTATTTGTCTATTAAACCCCAACAATTTTATTGTTACATTTAATCCCTGAACTTTAATAAAAATACAAAAACCAAACCCTTGAACTCTTTTAAATATACAAATTGAGCCCCTAAACTCTCAGAAATATATATTAAACTACCTATACTTTTACAGTAAATTTCAACAATACCCCTTAACATTAATATAGAGTAACATCCCTCAATTTCAATGTTACACAAATGTCCACAAATTTAATTCATGTAACATAAAATATTATCTCTACTTATTTTTACAGATATCATAGGTTACTTTTAATAAGTAGACACCACTTCATAGCCTCCATGGAATAAACATACTCTTATTTTTTGGCATCATGAAGATATGCTTAAAATAACTAAACAGAGCTACCGTTACCAAATACACCTACCAAATCTGTCATCAAAACTCTATTCAAGGAAAAAAAATAGAGGAAAAGCTACTAACAATTCGATTAATTACAAAAGCCTGTACAAACTATTCTTTTTAAATATCAAGAAGTCACCTTCAAGACTGCTCAGGAGATCAATCACCGATTGCTCTTTGGAACCATCAAAGTGCTTCAATATATCAGACAATGAAACCTGTAATACCCACATCAGGAAACGCAATCAGGAAATGAAAACGAGGCAATGGATTAAGCTGAACAAAGATTTTCTGTATTTTACTCACCCCTTCATCATAGTTCTTAAGCCAGTTTAACAAGGAATTCTCTGTCGCCTTCAGTGCATTGAAACTTCCTTCAGTCGTGATTAATTTTTGACGTTTCTCTGGGAAGCAGGGATCTTCATCATGGACAGTGTGTGACTTTAGTTCTTCTGCCCTTGTGACACTAACAGAGGCTGTTTCTTCATTATCACCAGATACATTTTTATGAAGCTCATCCGCCTTTGACAGACTAAGATGGGTAGGTGGCATCTCTGTCAGTGATATCCCACAATCCATCATTTGCAGACAAGTCTTGATGTGTGCATAACTTACCTGACAGAAGTATGAGTAAGACTTTAAACTCAATGGGGTGTGGAGAGAGTTACTTGGTGCATCATTTGAATGATGACATCAATCATTAGTCCGCCAACACAAAAATAAATAAGTAAATAACACTAGAAAGAATGAACACATCAAACTTACATCTTCTGGTAATTCATTTTTTATGGGCATCAACTTGTCTCTAGAGCCAACCTTTGCAACTGCACCTTGAATATCTAAGAAAATTTCACGTGTCAATCCAATTTCATTGCAGAACCTGATCCAATCCATCTCCATGCCTTCTTGGGCAGCCTCTAGTAGATATCCACAAACAGTTTGTTCTTTTATAGGAGCTGATCTACCAGGGAAATTCTACAATAAACAATATTGGACATTAAAGCATGAATAAAATGCAGATAATGTATTCCAAACATTTCTGAAGATATACCGCTATTTTATGAATTGGAAGACCATCTTGATGCCACATTTTCCAAGCTTCAAACTTAGCTGGTGACAATTTTTTTGCCTGGTTGGATATTGGATGCACTTTTCGGGTATCAGTAATCTGTACACTCACTTCTCCATCCAATGAAAGGTTAAGCTCTTTCGACAGATGCCGAATTGCTTGAAGAAGAAGATCTCCATGCTTTGTTACAAGATGCTGCAATATTACGGAATTTCGTGGTTAAGAGTGTAAAAATACAAGGTAATTACAAGAGGAAAATCAAATATTCTTTGTTTTATCTTATTTCTTCCTTCAGTTCTTTTAAAATCACAAGGTCTGATTCGCTTTAAAAGAAGGGGGGAGGGGGGAGGGGGGAGGGGGTGGGGTGGTGGGAGGATGGCTCTGCACAGAATCATGATGAATGCACTGAAAATTTCAGCTATTCATGAAGGCCCTCCTCAACAATGTGACCAATTTCATGCTAAGAACAAAAAGTAGCCAACATAGGACATAGACGGCGCTGTAAAGTAAATTGTGTGGGCACACAACTCATCCATCAAATAGTTCCATCATGTGAAGTATTCCAAAAGATGCCACGGCTTCTATTTTATAAATCATGAAAAACAATGGAACCTTGGCTGTTCAGAATCTACTCTACAATAATAAAGAATCAAAAATTTTCAAATCTGTAGTAAAATTTATTAAATGAAGACAGATTATCATGACAAAAGCATACAGATTGACATTCAATAACAAAAAAATAACAGTGAAAGACCTTGGAGTAGGAAAAAAATTATCAAAAATTTTTACATCTAGAGATCATACTTTTGGTAAATGTATGAATATCATGATGAAATTCCAAGTGAGTAGAATGCAATTCTAAGGTTTATAGAGAGTCAAGTCTCCTAGGTAACACTAATAACTGTCACAATATTAAAGCAATACCTGGTTGACACCCTCAATGTTTGATAATCTCGCCTTGGTAGATGGTCTTGTCAATGCAATTCTTTTAATTGTTTGATCCCCACATACAGCATATCTGCAAAAGAGAAATTCAACAGGAATAGACGCTATATTCTATGATAATTAAACTCCTTGTAAGTTATAGCCTAGATAGGGAAACAGAACCTACGGAGCAGTTCCAATGCTTCTTGCAAGCTTGATCCTTTCTTCCAAAAGCATGTTATAGAGTTGTATCTCAGCCTGAAGTGATAAAAAAAATACATAAATGCACAAAGAAAAAGTACATATGATAACTATTTAGAACATGATGACAAGGAATAGAAAGGTATCTGACACAAAATCTAACCTACTTCACCGCAAATACCCTTAATCGGTTAGATAGGTTTTAGGCACAATTATTTGAGTTGTAGTGCATTCAAAGCTGCTAAAGAATTTCCTAGCAGTCAATTTTAGAAGGTCCAACAATAAACAAAAAAAGATCAAATGAAAGAAAGTAAAAGACTACCCCCAATTAGCCACTTGGGATGATCTGTAAAGACAGGGACACGCAGAATATAGCACACACACACACCCACACACAGATAAGAGAAAACAAAGATAGAACACAAGATTTATGTGGTTCAGTTCTGTAACCTACATCCACGGACACGACAGAGAATATTCTATTATAAAAGAGAAAATATTACAATCTCCAATTAACCCTAGCCACCCCTTCTATTTTCCCAAAATTCTCCCTACCTGAAATAGGAAATAACACAGTATTTAACACAGTTCCAATTAACTCTATTGGCTCGTGCCCTCCACTTCCAACACAAATCTCATGAAATATCCATTATTCCATTCAGGTCGCACCAATGGGCTTTTTGCATCAGGTCATAATTTGGATAGACAAATTCAGCCCACAACTCAACATGATCCTTGCTGAGTTTTAACATAAATGCTCAAACTACGAGTAGGGCCATAAGAGTTTCAATTTTCAAAACAATGTGAAAATCAAAGCATCTAAAAAGCACTAATAAAATCGCATGTTTGTGTGTTTATTACAGAGAAATAGCCATCAACACATATGTACTTGCATGCATGCATGCTTCCACAATATTAATTTTGCATGTAACAACCCGATGTATATTGGGGGTGTGGGGGGAGAGGGGGGAAGTATCAGGAAGCTTGAAGAGATTTTCCCCTACTTGCATAAATGCTCTAGGCTAGAACTTCCCTTGTATATGACAAACCAAGTGCAAGAGGGGAAATATCCATATAACTGACCCTAACCTGAAAGGAATTAAGGATTAGATGAGTCGAGCTGATTACATATCACAATACTAGAGTGTGTCCTGTTGTTTCTAATTTGAATTTTGGCTACGGTTGATCATTTGTGAAAGATAATAATAAAAAGATCTCAAAAGTAAACAAATATTTTGATGTAATATTGTAATTCTGACACATAATCACAATTTTATTAAAAGCCAATAACATTCTGTATTTGACAATATTAACTCAACCTAGTCTGTATCTTGAGTTTCTTAGAGAAACAATAATAAGGTTTGTGGGCAAGGGAATTGTTCAGAATCTTGAAACAACAAAGCGAGTTATCCAAGCTAGTAGACTTATCAGCATTTGCAGTAGTGGACATGATAAGTCAACAATCATGCCCTAATGTTGACTTGCAATGATTGTTGTATATATGCACTAGCGACAATTTGGAGATTTAAATGAATGAATCCAAAAATTAATGTAGAGAGATGTGCAGGCTGGTTTTGCTCCCAAAATTTAGAATTTGCAAATATCTAGGAAGTTTGTACCCTGAGGTGGTAAACTGTGCATTTCAGGTTAAATAATTAAAATGTTACGACTCCTGTCATCTGATAGAATCCATGTTTCCCTTTGAGTTTGGTTGATATCCATCAATCATGTATAAAGTCATGGATAATTGAGGCAAACACAAAAATCAAATACTAGATGAGAAGGAAGAAAGGAACTGACTAATTACCTCTGAAAAACCTTCAGACTGCAAAGTTGCCAAACTCTTGAATTCTTCAACTCCACTTGCTTGGTGTTGATATTCCTCATTATCAACCATTTCATTTGATAATTGAAAAATTAGTGGTGGTTGATAATCCGACCTGGCAGAGCTAAGATATTCCACTCCTTTCATACCAACACTAATGCATTGGAAGACATTTCATTTAGTTGATCACTTACAGAACTCAAAAAAGATTAATTGCTAAACGTTTGAAGTGTACTTGTTATTCAGTATGGTACATCTGTTGAATTGCATTAATATAAATAAATTTAGAAAAACTAGTGACTATGCTTGGCCAACACCTTCAAGCCTGACAAATTTTTCCCAGGGCTGAATTAGAGTTTAAAATCTATCTTGACCTTCCTAAGCTTAAGCTTTTAGATTAGTGGTTCTTCAACAGCTTAAGCTTTTAGATCAGTGGTTCTTCAACAACACAAGATATATGAGCAAGAAAAAGGATTAAAAAAGAAAGGCAGTAGACACATATTCTTATTGGTAAGTAGCCCCAGAAAATAAAAATTAAAAAACAGAATTACCTAACATATCTGTATACATCTTTAATATTCTCCATCAGATAACCTGCATCAAATTACGAGATTTAGCCCCAAAAAAATTGCTGTAGCTTTACCATTAACAGACAGCTTGGTTATTATTAATGCTCAAATAAACTTTACAAAGGCATTACTTATTCAGGCAAGAAATCAGTTAACCAATGTATTCCCATCATTAAATCAACATCTAACGATCACAAGATTAGAATAAAGAAAGGAGATACGATTAATTTAAAATAGTTTGACATTATTTATATCCTTCTATGTTGCAGTTATTAATCCATCATCTATCATCTTTAACAATTGCCACTATACCGAAAATAACCAGAATTTCCAATTGAGTTTCATGAAGTGAATTAATTTTGATAAGGTTATTCATTGTTGAGAAATAACAGAAAAAGATATTTTTTTATCATCTGTTTCATCTTTGCAATAGCCTATATATGTATATATAACCCTAAATAGGAGACTATTAAAACAAGAAATTCACAAATATAGAGGGCATAAAATTAGGCCTAAAAATCCTTTACCAAACACTGGTCAACACTCCCCCTTAAGTTAGTAGTGCATAGATGTCACACATGCCCAACTTGCAAAATAAAATATGAAATAGTCAGCTGTTATGTCCCTTAATAAACAGAACAGCTAGTTGTTGGTTTTTTTTTTTCACATGACAAACCTTTAAAAAAATGATTTGTTATTTTCTCTTTTATGAAATGCCAATCAATTTCTATATTTTTTTGTTCTATCATGTTGAATCAGATTCTAAGCTATACTAATGGCGACCTAGTTATCACAAAACAATATATATTTTTTCCTTCTAACAATCGCAATTCTTCCATTGTTTTCTGCAGCTATAATAATTCACAAACAACTTTTGTCGTAGTTCTATATTCTATTTCTGCACTTGATCATGCTACCACATTTTGTGTTTCGTTTCTCCAAGCATTTAAATTACCACCTATAAATGTGCAATAACAAGATGTTGACCTCCTATCATCACGAGACCAGGAGATCCAGCTCAATTTACAAATGTAAAAGTTTCCATCTTTAGGTGACCGTGCTCAGAGAAGATAAGTACTTTTCCCTATGCAAATTTCAGGTATCGTAAAATGTGAACAATAGTTTCTAGAAAAGAATCACGAGAGTCATGCATATATTGACTTACCAAACTTAATAGCATAAGCTATGCCTAATTTGGAGTTTGAAAGTAAATTAGTCTCCCAAACAACCTTTGATATGAACCTTTCTACTTGTAAATTTTAATTAGCTTCAATATGAGTTTATACCAATTTCTTTAAGGAGATCCAAAATATATTTCCGTTTAAGAAATAGAGATTCTCTTATGTGATAAGGCAACCTCTATTCCAAGAAAATACCACAACTTACTCAAACCTTTAGAAGATTTTTGGAAGAATAATTTTATTTCTACTTGACTGTGTATTTACAGAGAAAATCAGAGGGGGATATGTATAGAATTCCTACTTCTAATTAGGAATGTACAGCTGCATATTTGCTACATTATAGGAATAATTTACACAATTAATATGGCAACAAATAATTCTAGTCAACACTCCCCCTCAAGTTTGTGCATAGATATCACACGTGCTTGTAGACCAAGTTATGGAAAAACATTTTGCAGTCTTTTAGTAAAGACATCTACTAAATGTTCAATAGGAGTCACAGGAGATAAGCATAAGGAGCCATCATCTATTTTCTCCTTTATAAAGTGTTGGCAGATCTCAATATGCTTTATTCGGTCATGTTGAACTGGATTATGAGCTATGTTAATGGCTGCTTTATTGTCATTAAATAGAGATAGGCTACTCTTTTCTGACAGTTTGAGCTCTTCCATTAGCTTTTGTACCCACAACAACTCACATACTCCTTGAACCAATCTTTATATTCTGCTTCAACATTTGACCATGCAACCACACTCTACTCCTTGCTTAAGTGAGTAAGAGTGATCTTACCTTCATAGTGTTTGATAAACAAGGTATGATCAGCATTGATTTGTTGATACTCAAAAGAGATCATAGCTCTACTGAATCTTTCAAAACAAGCTCTCGAAGACTACTTCAATTCCTGTAAAGCCTTTTTTTTAATTTGCAAACCTTCCCTTGAGTTCTTTCATCCTCAAAGCCTGGAGGAATCTTCATGTACACTTCTTTCTCTAAGTCTCCATAGAGGAAGAAATTTTTTACATCAAACTATTGTAAATCCCAGTCAAGGTTAGCTGCATAGGATAGCAAAATTTTGATTGTGTTCATTTTAGCAACCGGCGCATAGGTTTCCTGATAGTCCATTTCATAAGTCTAAGTAAACCCTTTAGCCGTCAACCTAGTTTTGTATCTCTCAATAGAACCACATGCTCTGTGTTTCACAGTAAACACCCATTTGTAACCAACCATCTTTTTTTTTTTTCTAATGGAGGTGTGATAAGATTCCAGTTTTCATTATTTGCTAGAGCTTTGATTTCTTCAACCATGGCTTCCTTCCATTTGGGATCTCGTTGAGTTTCTCTCCAATCTTATGGAATAGACATATAGGAAACGAACAAGACAAAGGCTCTATAGGAGAGATAGATAGTCATAGGAAACAAAGTTAGATATAAAATGTTTGGTGCAAGACCTAACTCTTAGGAGGAATGGGTTTATCCAAATCATCAAATGAATCACAATGCAGAGGTAACTAACTATCATTTTCAGGAAATGAGGATGATTCTTGACATGGTACAAATTGCATGATGGCTTTGTCTGTCTTATATTTCCAAAAATACCTCTTTAAGTCTAGTCTATCCAAACGCCCAACATTCTCCCCCTAAATGGAACTCTCTTAGAATATGTTCTTCCTAAATAGAACTCTCCCCCTCAATAGGACTATCAAGAGTTATGGGCATCACCTCTTCTTTCTCATTCTCCCCTGAAGAGGTGGTTGATTTGTACTGAAATAAGGCTCAGACTCCCTAAAGCTAAAAGTGACATCCATACTTACAAAGTATTTTTTAGACGGAGAGCGATAACACTTGTAACCCTTTTGAGTAGGAGAATACCCATCAAATACACACTTAAGAACCTTAGGTTTCAATTTGCCAACATTTCGAGCATGGACAAAAAAAACACACACAAACCCCTTTGGAGGAAGTGTAAGAATTTTTACTTTGCAAAACCTCTAAAGGACTTTTAAAACTGAGAGTTTTGAGAGGCATTATGTTGATAAGATAAGCAGCTAAAAGAATTGCATATCCCCAATAACTCTTCAGAAGATTCATGGTGAACATAAGGGATCGAGCTTCCTCTAGTATGTCTGTTTTTTCTTTTAGCAACACCATTTTGTTACTAGTGTAAACCCTAGTATAATGTATTATCCCATTGGACTCCAAATAAGGACGAAACCCCCCATCATATAGTTTGTACCATTGTTTGTTCTCAAAATCTTAACCTTGGCATCAAACTGTGTACAAATCATTTTATGAAATGATTAAAAACATGAAAACACATCACTTTTTGCTATCATCAAATAAATCCACGTTAAACTAGCACAACAATCAATAAAAGTGACACACCATCTATGACCAGCTAAAGAAGTATTCTGAGTAAGTCTCCAAACATCAAAATTAATAGTTATAAAAGGAATATAACTTCTATTATTACCCAAATGATATGAATTCATTGTATGTTTAGCAAGTTCACATGCATCACAAAATAAAGAATCCAAGGAAGTTCTTTTAAATAAACCGAGATATAATTTTTCTAATACAAAAAAGGATGGATGTCCTAACCACCTATGTCACTATAGGATTTCTCGGTTGACTTCCATATTCCTAAAAAAAGGCTTGATTCACCATTCAGCTTCGACTCCTTTCCAAGACATACAAGCCATCCTGAAATCTACCAATGTCAATCCTCTTCCCTATTTAAAAATCCAGAAAGATACAATAATCAAGGAAAAATTCAATCAACAGGAAAACAAGGCACATGAAGGATTGAAGATATTTTAATGTTGGGAGTGCAATCAACAAAACTTATTCCGGATAAAAGAGTGAAAGACCCATCTGCAATGCAAACATTGTCCCTTTTCTTACCAGAAGAATAGGTTAGAAAGTTTTTAGAAGACTTGTTGTGTCTATTAACTCTAGAGTCTATAATCCAAGGACAATTATTAGAGTTGGAGTGAAATGTAATACCTGATTTTACAAAATTTGATGCAGCAATAGTTGATGAAGGGTCAAGTTGAGACAAGAGACGTCTGGGGTTCTGAATCTCCTCATGTTGAAAGTGTTTTAAAAGTTTTAGTAGCCTCAACCATATTTGCTTCAGCTTTTGTGGAGCCCCCTTTTGGTGTCCATGCAATTTGCAAAAAGTCTCCTTAGTGTGTCTTGGCTTGCCACAATACTCACAATGCAGTTGAATTTTATCAAATAAGTGACTATTGGCTTTAAATTGGTCAAGACCATGAGCAACTAATCCAACCTTTTCAACTAGTGCTATGAAGCATGGCACTTCTTTTACTTTCTTCTTGCTGGAAACAGGAATAAGCTTGTTGTAAAGATGGTAGAGGATCTTTACCGAGTACTTGGACCCTTATTTGATCATATTTAGTATTTAGACTAGCCAAAAAATCATAAATTCGTTCCTTCTCTACCAGCTTCTGAAATTTGATTGTATCTCCAATACAATATGCTTGGAAGTCTTGATAATAATCAAGCTCCTACTATAGTCCACTTAGCTCAAAAACATATTGAGATATAGTCATCTCATCTTGCTTTGTGCAATGGATTTTATTTTGAAGTTCAAAAATTTGGGCATCATTACCATTTATGAGTGAGAGACGTTGCATTCCATATCTTTGTTGCAATATTGAGCAACAAGTACATTTGGGCAATTTGAGTTTGCATGGAATTGATGAACCAAGACATTACGGGAGAATTTTCATACTCCCATTGATTATAGTCAGAACTAGAGATATCTGGTTTCTTCGTATCACCAGTAATATAACCCTGCAATCCTCTAGCTTTGAAAAATAACAAACAAGATCTTGACCAAGCAAGATAATTGGTTCTATCAAGCTTTACGAGACTTATTTGTAATGAAGGGTTATCGGAACTAGGGATAGCCAATTCTTTTCCTTGCCATTTTAAAATAGCTCATAAACAAGAAGAAAAAACCCACCAGTAGCTAATCTCAGAAAAATAGAACTTTACGAAACGGAACAAACCCACTAATTAGCACCAATGGTGTCAGGAATAGCAGGGATAGACCAAAAATAGTGTTGCAAGCCCAGAGAAGATGATTGAAAGAAACAAATCTAGCAAGGTGATTTGAACACGTCAGCACGTGAAAGAGATGCCATATCGCATTTTTGGTGCATGTAGCTCACACTCTTAGAGATCAATCACCAGAATCAGAGAGCAGGCCGGCGATAAGGCTATGACTTCGCCTAAGGTGGAGGTGAGAATAAACACAAGGTTGGGATAGGCAAGTACAACCTCAGCCTAATTTGCTATTCTAGGGTTCGAAATTAACCCAGAAAAAACAGTATTAAAAACCTAAATCAGGCTTATGGCTCTGATAACATGAAAATTTTTTGAAGGAATAATTTTATTTCTACTTGATCATGTATTTACAGAGAAAATCAAAGGGGCATATGTATAAAATTCCTACTTCGAATTACGAATGTACAACTGCCTAATTGCTATATTATAGGAATAATTGACACAATGAATACAGCAACAAATAATTCTGGTCAACACCTTTTATCTTGAACTCCTAAGATAAAAGTTTTTTGAGTTAGGCAATCTTTTCCTTAGCATCTGGAATCACAACTACGTCATCAACATAAACAATAAGTGATGTGATCTTACCACTATAGTGTTTAATGAACTAGGTATAATCAGCATTACTTTGATAAGATCCAAATGAGATCATGGCCTTATTCAAGCTATCAACTATAACTTAGGTGATTGCTTCACACCATAAAATGTCATTTTTAACCTACAAGCCTTCCTGTAAGTTTTCTTTTCATTAAATTTTGTTGGAATTTCCATATACACCTCTTTCTCTGAATGTCCATATAGAAAGACATTCTTGACATCAAATTACTATAAATCACAATCAAGGTTAAATGCACATGATAACATGATTCTAATAGCATTCATTTTTTCCAACAAGAGCAAAAGTAATTGAACTTTTATTATTGACTGACAGATAAGAATATATAGCATATTTAGCAAATTCACAAGCGTCACAAAATAATAAGCCCAACTTGCATTGCTCAAACAAACTAGGATATAATTTTCTAAAACACAAAAAGATGGGTATCCGAATCCTCTATGACACTAGATTATTTCTTGCTTAACTTCATAGATTCTCTTGATAGGGCTTGGATTATACTAATCATGGTACTAAATCCTTCCTCTAGTAGATACAAGCCATCTTGCAATCTACAAATAGGGGTGGTGTGCAAAACTGAACCAAATTCAGTTTATTCGGTTTTGTTCGTTCGATTTTTAGTTTAATCGGTTCGGCTATTTATTGAAAATTCGGTTTATTCAGTTCAATTCATTTTGAATGTTCAAAAAACAAATAAACCGAACCAAGTGATATATATATATATATATATATATATATATATATATTAATGATTTATTCTAATTTTTAGATAAAAAATTCTAAGTTTATAATAATTTATTTTGATTTATGGTAGAATAAAGTCATGAATTATGTAAACTTATTCCAATTTATATTAACTAATTTTAATTTAGAGTAATTAATAAAGTTATGATAATTGATTTTAATTTATATTAGTTTATAAAGTTGTGATAATTGATTTTAATTTATGATAATTTATAAAGTTATGGTAATTAAATTTAATTTATGATAATTATGGCAGTTGATGAAATAATGATTATGTCGATTTATCATAATTTATGTTATTTTATCTTAATTTATAGTAATTTATAAAGTTATATTGATTATAACTTATATATTGTAATTCATAAAGTTATGATAATTGGTTTTAATTTATCATAATTAATAAAGTTATGGTGTTTGGTTCTAATCTATTATAATTCATAAAATATAATAATAACATTAATTTATATAAATTTAATTAATTAAACCGATTATACCAAACCAAACCGAACCGAACCGAAATTTTTTGGTTCGGTTCGAACTGACTGAATGCTCACATCTATCTACAAATGCCAATCATTTTCCCCATTCTCAAATCTTGAACGACACAAAGAGTAGGCAAGGATTCTGTTCGCAATTCAAAAGCCCAAAACTTCCGTAAATAACAGTAATTGTAGGAATAGATATATGTTTCTATTTTTTAGATAATTAGCTGCAAATCAGTAGAAAATATATTCCTGATTTCTAGAGAATAATTCTCATTTCTAGGTGTTTGTAGCATGCCAATGTCCCCGGAATAGTAATATCATGCTGTATATTTAAAATCTTTGTATCATATCATATCTAATGAACAGAATTCCAGTATTTTTCTTCATGGTAGCAGAACATTTGTATCTGCTGACATCACATTCGTTGAAAAAGGCAGTTATTTTTCACAGCCCCCATTTCGATGAGAACACTCATTTGACCAAGAAAACTCATTGAAAATTCTAACACACCCTATATCGACCATGAACGAAACAAAAATCCTGCAAGCAGCATATCTAGCAGGGTTCATAATTTATTAACCAAAAGTTGGCATACCAAGGCACAATTATGAGGTAAATATATTCACACAACAAATAATTCATAGCACCATGCACAAAGAGGAGGCAACCATTCAATTCAAAATTATCATATTTATAGCTAAATTATCAAATACTCAGGTACCATGAGAGATCAATTGGTTAGCTAGTGCTTTCCACCAATTTGATGAGTATCCTTTCCCGAGTCCATGAAGTGGAAGCTTGTCAAAATGCATATCAAGAATTTTTTTTGCCTATAAACCAATTGAAAAGCAGAATGTCAGTAAACATCCTTGCAAGAATTCAGAAGCCAAAAGAAAATGAACAAAAGCTTAAACTAAAATTTAATAGATTCATGCACACTTTTAAATTCTTAATATTTTCAGGAAAGTCGATAATTTTCATTATTCCCATTCACCAAGATACCAACTTAATCTCTACTTCTGCATCTGCATCAGCAGAAACTTTCTTTCTGAAGTTCCCCGTATGTATCCTTTCCATTGAAAGGAGGGGGAAAAGAAACTTACCATGCACCTGTGCAACTTTTAAGTCATTTAAAAATAACATAAAATACAATAAAATAAGAAAAAAAAAAACACAAACAAACAACAACACTGAAGGAAAAGAAACAAGAAAGAGAGCTTTTGTATCAATATATGTGTTACTTTTGGTACCAACTACTCACCGCACCTATAACTAATCATAGCCATAAATCAAGATGGCTGTAGCTATTATCAACAAAAACTTACTCGAGAACCACGAAGAACGTCTATAAGCATGTTAAGGCCCCAATTACCCCTGCATGATCGAATGCAAGCCATCAGAAGAAATGCTTCCCTAGACAGGTCACATTCCCTTTTTGAGACAATGCAATTATCACAATTTCCTGCAAAATAGAATGTGAAACAACTGAATAATAATTGATTATCAAAACCAAAAATTAAAAAAAGAATGTCAAAGTTCACAAATTACAAATTCAATCAATTACTGCAAGTAAAAACCAAACCACATCTTTCAGCTGACAATTTTTCCCCAAAGTAATCAAGCAAGAACTTTCTTCTGCAACTAGTCGTTATGCAGTATTTCTTTGCAGTCATCAAAGACTCCACAACTGCTCTTCTCTGATTTTCCTGGCAAAATCAAAGTGAACTTGCTCATAAAAAGAAAGAAAAAGGAAAAAAGAGAAAGGAATTTCTAATGCTTGTACAAAAGAACATGTATAATTATCCAATGCTTTGTTAGAGAAAAATTTGGAGGAACAAAATTTTGAGTAGTTTTTTCAGAGAAGAAGCAAATCTACAAACCATTTTCAATTCTCCACAATAGAAGTCAGCTTTTGCAAAGTCGCTTCCTGTATAATAAAGCCAACATGTAGAAGGTATACCATCTCTTCCACATCGTCCGCTTTCCTGATAATAGGACTCTAAACTCTTTGGACAACCATAATGTATCACTTGTCTTATGTTTGGCTTATCAATGCCCATGCCAAAAGCAATAGTGGCAACCATGACATGCAGTTCATCTCTTATAAATGATCTGGCAAAAAGAAGATGAAGAAAAAAAAAAGAAATAACGAAATGGCCAGCTAAGCATACAAAGATCAATTCCCAATAAGCTGATAAGGAGTGGAAGAAGAAATATGGTGGATTGTTCAACAAATATGAATCATATTGAGGAAAACTAGCACTACAAATCCAAAAGTATATGGTTTGGAAGTGAAAACCTGTGGGACACTTCACGAGCTTTGCTGCTCATTTGGCCATGGTATATTCCAACCCTTATTCCTGCCTGCTGTAGCAACTCAAACATCTGCAGAAAATTGCTATGATGTCATAAGATTGTACCAAAGTTAAAATAATGATTCACAATAATAAATTGGCAAGAAAAGAAAAACATGCATTAAGTTCTACAAGAGGAAGTCATCATAGATATATCACCCACAATAAAGCGGTACATATGCTTTATTGGAATAAATTCATCTATCAGGTATGGTATGAAGTACAACATGCTTCTTAAAACATATAAATGCTAGGAAAAAACAAAAGCAATGGGTTAACTTTCCAAAAACTCATATCTTTTTTTCTTTTTCCTTGCCAGCTCTCCCCCTCTCATTTAGAAGAAATCATTCACAATTTCTTTTGAACAATCTGTTGATCTTCTCTCTCTTCTCTGAAATGCTTATTACTAGGAGTACACCTATCGACAAATTGCACCAATGTTTTAAATACAACACTCATAAAGTAGTTGTCATGAATTTTGATCTAATCATTGAAAGCACTCAAACAAACGGCAAAGTCTTTTGTGATTATTTGGAAATGAGAACAACAATGAGATTGTATTCAATATGAAGTTAAAAGAATAAGAATGTATCTTTCTCTTTTGGAGCTTAGTTATTTAGAAACTACAATTATTTTGTGAAAGAACATATTTAATCTCATATGTTTGAGTTAATACTCAAATAAGGAGATGACCTTTATTTTGCTTTGATTTCCTGTAACTTCTGTTTTCATTAATTAAATCCAATTGACATCAGATTTAATTGAGAATGAATCATTTTGCTAATAAGGATGACAAAATCTTCTTTTAGCCCGACATGGCGAAAGTTGTCAAAAAAAACTGAAAAGGAAAAATCCAAAAGAAAGGGAAAGATAAAACTCTATTTGTTCAACCACAATGCAACAAATATTTGTGAACGAAAATCAGAACTTCCTTAATCAAAATAGAAATTGGAAAATTTCAAACTCTTAAGCATCTAAACCATTTGAGTTTGTCAACAAGAAATACTTGCATTCAAAATTTTCAAGGAACAGCTCCAAAATCTCAAATCAATAGACCAAATCTTCAATCCACTTATAGAAATTTACAAGAAGAATTAGCACATTAAGTTCTAGCAATAAATGTAACTTGTGTAAAAAACCATCACATGCCAACTCCCTCTTTCATTTAGCATTAATTTCCTTAATTAATCACCTTTTAAGCATCAATTAAATACATTTGTAGGAAAATTAGGGATTTAATTTTAGGAAATCACAAATATTTCCTTTTGTATTTTTTATTTTCTTCTTTTTGTATTCCTTGATTCTATGAACTAAAGTTCTATATAAACTTATGTATTCCTTTGTAAATGAATAAGAATCAGAAAGTATATTTTCTCTCTATTTTCCTTTATGGTATCAAAGCTAGGTTCTTCCAGCTTTACTGTTCTATAATTTCATTCAGTTCTTTTCTAGAGTTTTAATATCTAATATCCTAGAGAGAGAGTTGACTGTCACCACCCATACAAGGAGAAGTGTCGGCCACCGAAATTTCATCCGATTGAATCTTATCACCGAAAACAGTTGCGCGTGACCACACACGCCAATTGTAGCTTCTGTCAGGATCTCACACGCCAGCACGTGAGGCATTTTTCGGTGACCTTTTTTGGAGGTTTGTGTCTCAGGTTCTCTTCCCAATCATTCCAATCTTGATTGAGTTGTTTTGGTACTGTTCCGAGCTAGTTGGTATTGTTCTTTCTCAATTACTGTTCTGTTTATTTTTTGGTCCTTATGGCAAGTTATAATCACTAGAAGACAGCCTTAATAGGCTCTACTAGTAGGGTCTACCGTGTCAGGAGAAAATATTCCTAGTATGAATTCTATTTCTTTCAATAATCCTACAGAAGGGAACACTAATTCACTTTAGCTGAACATTCACCGGCTTAATGGGAAAAATTTTGTGGAATTGTCTCAAATATCCAGTTGATTTTGGAAGGCAAAGGGAAGCTTGGTTATCTGACATGAGTAGCAAAACCAGCAAATGAGGATCCAACTCTTCGGACCTGGAAATCAGAAAATTCCTTAATTATAGTTTGGTCAGTGAATTATATGGAACCTACAATTGGTAAGTCATTTATGTTTCTATAGACAACCAAGACATTTGGGATGCAGTTCGGGATACATATTCTGTTATGGAAAATTCCTCACAGATTTTTGAGTTAAAGTCTAAACTTTGGCATGCAAAACAAAGTGACCAAGTTGTAACTTCCTACTACAATGAATTGATGACTTTGTGGCAGGAATTAGACCTCTGTTATGATGATGTCTGGGAATGTGCAAATGACAATGTCAGATTCATGGAGAGACAGGAAAATGATCGTGTTTTCATCTTCCTGATAGGACTAAGTAAGGAGTTAAATGAAATGCAGGACAGAATTCTTAGAAGAACACCTCTACCAACAATTCGTGAAATTTTTTCAGAAGTTAGGAGAGAAGAAACACGACAGAATGTGATGCTTAAAAAATATGCTCCTATCTTAGAAATGGATAGTTCTACTCTAACAACACAGAGGTTTCAAAAAAAGAAAAATGATGGCAAACGACTGCAGTGTGATTACTGCATAAAACTATGGCTCACACAAGAGACATGCTGGAAAATTCATGGCAAACCCAAAATTTGAAAAAGTAGTCTAGTGGAGGAAGTCATGCACTTCAGGCTATTATCTCGGATCAGGAGCAACAATCTTCTTCAAGTTTATTTACTTTTACCAAGGAATAGATAGACCAACTGTACAAACTTCTCGAGTCTCAAAAAACTATTTCTTGTTCCTTAGCTCAAAAAGGTAACCATTTACAAACTGCTCTTATTAGTGTCAATTCTAATTATACCTGAATCATTGATTCTGGTGCAACTGACCATATGACTGGATTGTCAAGTTTTTTCTCTTCATATAATCCTTGTGCAGGCAATCAAAAAAATAAAACTGCAAATGACTCTTTTAGCCGTTGCATAAAAAGTTCTACTGTAGTGTATCCATCACTTACTTTTCACGATGATCTTCATGTTCCCAAACTCTTTTATAATTTGTTATCTATCAGTAAGTTAGTTTGTGATCAAAATTGTCAAGCTATTTCTTAACAACTCGCCATGTGTTTCAAGTTATGACCTCGGGAGGATGATTGGCAATGCTAGACAGAGTGAAAGACTCTATTTCTTTGATAATGGTTCTAAATCAGGGCAACAATCCCACCAAATAAGTACCTACTTTGAAACTAGTTATGTTTCCAATAAAAATGTTATATTATGGCATTTTAGATTAGGTCATCCTAGTTTTAAATATTTAAAACATTTGTTTCCTAAGTTATTTGATAATAAAGATCCATTTTGTTTCATTGTGAAATATGTGAATTTGGAAAACATCATCGTACCTTTTTTTCTTCACAACCATACAAACCATCAAAAACATTCACCATGATTCACACCGATATTTGGGGACCTAATAAGATAAGTACACCTTCTGGTAAGAAATGGTTCATTACTTTTACTAATGATCATACTTGACTTTGTTGGGTATTTCCATTGAAAGAAAAATCCGAAGTTGAAAAGGTTTTTAAAAATTTCTATAACCAACATCCCTCTAAATGTTTCAACATCGCCTTGGAAAATTTTTTTTTAGATAAAGGTATCATTTATCATAGTTCTTGCATTGATACACCTCAACAAAATGGAGTTGCTAAAAGAAAAAAAAAGACATTCGTTGGAGGTGGCTTGGGCATTAATTTTTACAACTAAAGTTCTTAAGTATTTGTGGAGATAAGTTGTTTTAATTGCATCATACTTGATAAATAGATCGTCCTCCAAAGTTTTACAATATCAAACTCATTTTCAAGTTTTCACAAAAAGTTTTTCTCATGCCAAACTTTCTACAAATCTCCCTCTAAGAGTATTTGAATGTACAAGTATTGTTCCTGAACATAGAAAAATTGGAAAACTTGAACCCAGAGTTATAAAGTGTATTTTTATTGGTTATTCCCCACATCAGAATGGCTATAAATGTTTTGATCCAATATCAAAAAAGTTTAGGGTCACAAAGGATATCACTTTTTTCGAAAAACAACCTTTTTTTAAGGATATTCATCTTCAGGGAGATACTTGTAATAAAGATTCATTTGTTAACTATTGTGATGACGTGTTTTTTACAAATAATGCAATTGTTTCCCAAGATTATGAGCCTAGTGCACCTACAGCAAATGGCCAAGATTTATGTGTTGAAACTCCTTTTACTATGAGTGATATTTCTCCCACATCTAGGCTAACATTTGAAAATCAAAATTCTAAACAATCATATTTGGAAACTGAAAATAAAGGATTGCCTACTATAATATCACAACATGATAATATTATAGCAACAGACAATAAATTCACAAAAGGTGACAAAACTTGAAAAATGATTGTTTACTCAAAAAAAATAATAAGCAAAGGAAATATGAATTGGCTTTTCAACACGGCCATGATTCCAAACTAAGGAGAAATCAACAGTCTGAATTTAATGTTGGTAATTCCCATTCTTTTACCGAGACTTTTGATTTTGATTGTAACAAATAAAGAATTGAGATAATTTGACAAATTTATTGGTAGTAAGATGTCCCATATGTATACAACTCCTACCTCAACTATCTTACATTAATTACACATCATCCTCACCTACCTTACCTACCTACCATTAATTACACAACCTCACCTTCCTCACCTACTTTACATATCCTCACCTACCTCATACATACCTACCATTAATTACACATATCAAATTAGCATTTACAACACTCCCCTTCAAGTTGGAGCATAAATATCGATCATGCCCAACTTGTTACAAATGTAAGATATCGAGCTCCATTCAGAGCTTTTGTAAAAATATCTCTAAGTTGTTCTCCAGTCTTGAAATAACTTGTAGAAATTAAATTCTGTTGCATTTTTTCACGAACAAAATGACAATCGATCTCTATATGCTTAGTCCGTTTATGAAAGACTGGATTAGAAGCAATATGGATTGCAACTTGATTATCACATTATAATGTTGCTAGCATTGAGAACTTGAAATCAACTTCTCTTAAGAGATGAAAGACCCACATTACCTTACACGTGGATTGGGCCATAGCTCTATACTATGATTCAGCACTAGACCGAGATACCACATACTGTTTCTTGCTCTTCCATGAAATCATATTGTCTCCCATGAATACACAATAACCAGAAACGGATCTTCGATCAATCTTGGATCCTGCCCAATCTGCATCAGAAAAACACTCAATTTGAGTGTGACTATAGTTCTTATACACCAAGCCTCATCCCGGGGCCCCTTTAGCTACTCAATGATGAACTGTTGGAGCAAACATAAATTGACTTACAACACTGATTGCATAAGATATGTCCGGTTGAGTTACGGTGAGATAATTAAGTTTACCAACCAACCAACCTTCTATACATTTCTAGCTCTTCAAATAGGTCTCCATCTTTTGTGAGGTGAAGGTTAGCAGTCATTGGAGTACTACACGGTTTGGCTCCTAGTTTCTTTGTCTCAATTAGTAAATCCAGAACATACTTCCTCTAAAATAAAACTATGCACCTCCAAATCTTTTGTATTAAATTCACTGTGAAGAAATTCCTTTAGAAATGCAATCCCTTGAGTATCACTTTCGCTAATGATAATATCATCCACATACACAACTAGGTGCATAATCCTAGAAGCAGATTGTCTATAAAAGACTATATGATCAAATTTGCTCTTATACATCCCAAATGACTCCATTTCTTGACTAAATCTACCAAACCAAGCACGAAAACTTTGTTTTAGGCCATATAGAGATTTCCGAAGTCGACAAACCTTACTTGACTCCCCTGGAACAACAAAACCAGGTGGTTGCTCCATATACACCTCCTCCTGAAAATGACCATGCAAGAATGCATTTTTAATATCTAGTTGATAAAAGGGTCAATCATAAGTAACTGCCAAAGAAATGAACAAACGAACAAAAGCCAATTTGGCAACAGGGGAAAAAGTGTCAGAATAATCTACTCCATATGTCTATGCATAGCTTTTGGCTATAAGACAAGCTGAGTCGTGCAATTGAACCATTTGAATGGAATTTTACTGCAAATACCCATTTACACCCCACTGCTCTTTTGCCAGGTGGAAGAGCTACCAAGCCCTAAGTACTATTAGCATCTAAAGCATCCAATCCATTTCTACTAACAACGCATCTCGCCAATCAGGATGGGATAGAGTCTCTTTAACAGTTTTAGGAATTCCTATAGGATCAAGTGAGGCAACAAAAGAACACGAGGAGAGAGACAAGTGATCATAAGTAACAAAGGAAGAAATTGGATGAGTACATTGTCGTTTACCTTTCTAGAGAGTAATAGGCAAATTAATGTCACTTGATGAAGGATCCAATGACAAAAAAGATACTGGTGTCAAATTCGTCTCAGGAGGAGAAGATTCAAAAGGTTTTAATGTCTAGCATATACTTGGATAACAAGTGATTTGACTATTGGATTAGGATCAGACCTCTAATAGGTGACATGATAGACTAACAAATCATAATCTTCTGGAAGACCTACAAGAGAAGATGGAATAGAAAAGACAAGTGCATGCTCATGAAATGTAACATCTGTGGATACTAAATACCTATTAAGACTAGTACAGTAACATCGATACCCTTTTTGTAGGCAAGAGTATCCTAGAAAAATACACTTGAGTAATTTTGGATCTAATTTAGTAATATGAGAACGAACATCCCGAACAAAATACATACTGCCAAATATGTGAGGTTCAATAGGGAACACAATTTTGGAAGAAAATAGTGTACCATAAGGAGTCTTGATTATGAAGAATTGAATAGGGCATGCAATTAATTAAAAAACAAGCAGTTGACACAACATCAGCCCAGAACTGTTTTGGTACATTAGTTTGAAAGAGAAGAGCTTTAGCAGTTTCAAGAAGGTGTCTACTCTTTCTCTAAGCAACTCCATTTTGTGAAGGAGTATCAACACAAAATGATTGATGAAGTATACCATTACTGCTCATAAAAATTTGAAATGTAGAGAAAAATATTCTTTGGCATTGTCACTTTGCAATATTTTGATAAAAGCATTAAACTGCATTTTAACCTCAACACAAAAGGCAAGAAAATATGAGAGTAACTCATAACGACTTTACATTAAATAAAGTCAAATCATACGAGAAAAATCATCAACAAAAGTAACAAAATATTGAAACCCAATTGTAGACATAACAAGACATGGACCCCAATCAGAGTTAACTAACTCAAATTTGACACTAGCCCTTTTATTGACACGAGGAACAAGCGACACACGATGGTGTTTAGTAAACTGACATGCTTCACAAGTTAAAGATGGCACATGCTCAAATTTTGGACACAATTTTTTCAACAAAGGCAAAGATGGATGACCCAATCAACAGTTTGCTTCAAGAGGAGACACAACACTAGAGCAGGCAACAGACCGAGGTATTTGAACATCCAAAATATAGAGACCTCCTGATTCTCGTCATTTACCAATAATTTGATTCGTCATAAGATCTTGAAAAAAAAAGTTAGAAAAAAATGAGAGAAAACAATTAAAAGACCTTTAAGTTATTTTGCTAACAAACACTAGATTAAAGGCAAATTTTGGTAGACTTAAGACGTATGATAAGGAAATAGTAAAAGTAGGATTACAAGTGTCAGACCCAATAACAGAAGAAGTAGAGCCATCAGCTAATGTAACAATAAATGTATGTGGCAGAAAAGTAGAGAAAATATTAGAATTACCTATAATAGGATATGTGGCACTTTAATAAAAAACCCATTGGATGGAAGAAGAAATGAGACACGTGTTAGGTTTACCTGACTCAACAATAGCAGAGATAGACTAAAATGGATGCCTGGGTGTTTCCAAGGACTGAATTAATTTGGCATACTTATCAGCAAAAATAGTAATTGTCTGTTTAGACCCATATTCGGGAGTTGCATTTGTAACTACATTTGCATATTGTGACTTCTAATTTTTCTTCTAGAGCTTCCGACAAGCTCGTTTAGTATGTCCAAGTTCATGGTAATAATAGCAAACAACTCCCCCTAATTCCTGATTCCCAGAATCAGAACCACAATTACTCCCTTTATTTATCCGAAAGTTTGAGCGACCAGTCTCAGTTCCATCAATACGACTAACAAGGGCACTAGTTTGTTATATCGAATTAGTCATCATATTTGTATCAGTACTAAGCACTCTTGTAAAGACTTCATCTAATAAAGAGATTTCAGCACTAACAAGAACCTAAGATTCTGTGCAATCAAACTAAGAATCAAGACCAGCTAAGAAACTCATAATTGTCATCTACTCACGCTGAATGTGTTGAACTTTCACATCAAGACTAAAAGGCAATAAAGCATTTAATTCCTTATAGATTCGTTTAAAGTCCATACAATAAGTGTGGAGTGACTAACCATATTGCTCAGCACGATAAAATCCCTTGCAAGCATCATAAATACGGAAGAGATTTTCTTTGCCAGTATACAAGAATTTCAAGTATTCAATTAATTCTTTTACAGTCTCACAGTGACTAACTAAACTAAGCAGCTCAACATCAATAGAATTTCTAATTTGCAAAAATGGACGTGCATCAGTTCTCATCTACTCTAGACGAGTATCATCTTGTGAAGCATTACTAGTAAGATGATTATCCTGAGATATACTCAACAAATACAATTTTACAGTCTTAGACCAATCAAGAAAATTGGACCCAAATAACTTATGATCAGTAATTTTGGACAACATAATATCAACCAACACCGAATTTTTCTTATCATCGGCCATTGTGACAACACCAAATAGCCCAAAAATTAATTGAAAAACATATCCAACAATACAACCTCAAATACAATATACACAAATAGCATGTCAAAAGAGAAGAGGCGACCTAAAGCGATTTAATCGGAGGGTGATGCTTGAAATGGCAGAGGTAACGAGACTCAAATGTCACTCAACAGAGATGACCCAAAAAATTAACTTATCTACTCTTCTAGAGCATAACTAAAAAATTAACACAAAATGAAAGAAACTAGACACTGAAAATTTTAGAACCAGACTCGGATATCATGTAATAATAAAGAATTGAGAGAATTTGACAAATTTATTGATAGTAAGATGTCTCATATATATACAACTCCTACCTCACCTACCTTACATTAATTACACATTATCCTCACCTACCTTACCTACCTCATACCTACCTACTATTGATTACACAACCTTACCTCACCTACTTCATCTATTTGTGCATTCACATCCAAATTGTCTAGTGTATAAATCCCTAAAAGTGTACACGAGGCTCTAAAAATCCCAAAGTGTAAGGAAGCAATACTTAAAGAAATGAGAGCTCTTGAAAAGAATAATACTTAGTGTTATAGCATTGCCAACAGGGAAGATTAATGTAGGTTGTAAATGGGTCTTCACTGTGAAATACAACTCTGATGGTTCAATAGAAAGACACAAGGCTCGATTGGTAACTAAGGGATTCACCTAGACATATGGCATAGATTACTCTAAAATTTTTGCTTCTGTTGCAAAATTGAACACGGGAAAAGCACTTTTATCTATTGCTACTAATTTGGATTGGCCTTTACAGCAATTAGATGTGAAGAATGTCTTTCTCAATGGTCATTTGAAGAGGAAGTTTATATGGATAGTCCAACAGGATTTGAAGAAAAATTTGACTCCAAAGTGTGCAAACTAAAAAAATCTTTATATGGCCTCAAATAGTCCATGAGAGCTTGGTTTGAAAAGTTCACGCAATCTGTCAAAAAACAAGGATATTCTCAAGAACAATCTGACCATACCTTGCTTTTTAAATTATCTTCTGAAGGAAAGGTTGCTATGTTAATAGTTTATATTGATGATATTATTCTCACAGGTGATGATGTGGTTGAAATGAAAAGATTAAAAAAGTCTTGCATTGGAGTTTGAGATTAAAGATTTGGGAGCTCTAAGATATTTTCTTGAAATAGAAATTGCCTATTCAAGGAAAGAAATTATGGTGTCTCAACATAAATATATTTTTGATCTTTTGAAAGAGACTGGAATGAGTGGTTGTAGACCGGCCGAAACTCCTATGGATCCCAATGTGAAATTTTGGGAAAAGGGAAAATGTTCCTGTCGATACTGGTATATATCAAAAATTGGTTGGAAAATTAATCTACTTATCTCATACTCAATCGGATATTGCCTTTGAAATCAGTGTTGTTAGTCAATTCATGCATACACCTTATGAAGAACATCTTGAGGCAATATACAGAATCTTAAGATACTTGAAGTCTACTCCTGGAAAATGTTTGTTTTTTAAGAAGACTAATTAGAGTATTGAAGTATTTACAGATGCAGATTGGGCCGGCTCTATAACTAACAGAAGATCTACTTCAGGGTATTATACTTTTGTGTGGGGAACTTGGTTACCTGGAGAAATAAAAAACAAAGTGTGGAGTAGTGCAGTGGCTGAATTTAGAGTAATGACTCAAAGAATTTGTAAGGAATTGTAAATACAAAGAATTCTCAACTAGCTTAATAAGAAGGTGGAACTTCCTTTGAAGCTATATTGTGATAGTAAGGTTGCAATAAGTATAGCTCACAACCTATCCAGCACGATAGGACAAAGCATATTGAGATTGATCGACACTTGATCAAGGAAAAACTTGAAGTTGAAACTATTTTTTTACCATTTGTTCCTTCTAGTCAACAAAAAACTGACATTTTGACCAAAGGTCTTGCAAAGCATAATTTTGAACATCTGATAAGCTAGTTGGGTATGTTTGATATTTATGCACCAACTTGAGGGGGAGTGTAGGAAAATTAGGGATTCAATTTTAGAAAATAAAAAATATTTCCTTTTGTTTTTATTTCCTTTTGGATTTTTGATTTTCCTCCTTTTATATTCCTTCATTCTAGGAACTAAAGTTCTGTATAACCTTATGTATTCCTTTGTAAATGAATAAGAATCAGAGAGCAAATTTTCTCTCTATTTTTCTTCAACATTTCTAGGCCAAAATTCTCTCTCAAAATCTGGAGTATTATCCGGAGGTGTTGATTGTGCTCCTCTTGAACGTAGAGTACACCATAATGTCATCTATGAACACTACCACAAACTAATCTAGGTAGGGTTTGAAAATTCTGTTCAATTTTAAGTTGAGGCTTTAACTAAGGGAAAACCTAAGGAAGGCTGCAAGCAAGGGGAAGAAGAGAGGAGAGAAAAGTGAAGAAAGTGGGTGGTGGGAGTGCTTTGAAAACCAACATAAGTTTAGTGCATGCTTTTTTGGAAATTTACATATGTGAAATGTATAATTTTCCTTAAATTGTTAGATTAACTTGAATTGAGCTGGATGCATTGTAATTTTTGTATAATGTTTGACTTGGGTATTATTTTTGGGTTTTTCTCTTTGATTTTTCACTGAAATTATATGGAAAGTGTGGCTGCCTAATTTGTGTAATGGTGAGATTGAGTAATAGTATTGATTGGCTCACGAGTTTGAATTGTGAAAGATATGCATATTTGGTTTGTGTAATGGGAATGTGGAATTTATGTGTGAACTATTAGTTGGCCAACACCCTTAGACAATGGTATGATGAGTGGCGTGTTGGGAGTGAGTGAGTTTAAATGTAAATTCAGTCAAATCCTAGCCTTTTCAAAGCAAAATTCACAAATGCCTAACACCTCACTTTCAATTTCCCCAAGAAAATTCCTATCAGATGCATTCCTTTCTCATGGATGCCAACAAAGTTTGGGCTTAGCAAGGCATTTAGTTCATAATGTTGCTGTAAATTCTTTTGATACAAGTCCCATGAGATTAGCACCATTTTTACCAGCCTCACTCTCTAATTCTTGTTCTGAGCTTGCATAATTTAAACTTTTGGTCAATAAAGTTCAATATATAATGTCACGTTCTTAAAGCTAATAGAAATACAAGTTAATACTGAGTTGTAGGAGCCTACTTCCTCTCGCTCTATCACTCTCCCATGTCAAAAATGGAAGAGGAAAAATTATTAAGCTGCTGAAAGACTAATTGAGGTTTACATATACCTCAGATTTGAAGTTTGGTGAAATCTGAGGTATATGTAAACCTCAAACATTTTTTCAGCAGCATAATAATTATTTTTCTTCCATTTTAGACATGAGAGATTGACAGAGCGAGAGCAAGTAGGCTCCCACAACTCAGTATTAACTTCTGTTTCCATCAGTGTTAACAACATGACATTATGCCTCCTTTAAATATTGAACTTTATTGGCCAAAAGTTAAAATTATGGGTAAATTGAACAAGATAGAATTCCAAATGAAAGCCTCTCCCTCTGAAAATTAATTCCTAACCTGATTACAATTAAAGATTCATTAGGAAGGAAAGATAACTCTCCCAAGCAGTCCATCCGATTTGAAGATGATTAAGAACAGTCTCCCTACCAAGAACTGAAGGATGATGGTCTTTCAAACTTAGAGGTGCTTGTGAAATTTAAAATCGCTTGAAAAAAAAAATGCATGTCTAGTTTCCAAGCAAAGAGTTCTTCAATATGTGCAAACAGTATTTAGTCATTAGTATCAAGAAGGGAAAATAAACAAAAGCACCTGTTCGGAATCTTTTACTGTTGTGCAGTAAATAATAGTTGAGCCACCATTCCCAGCAAATTTTGAAATCTCTTGCACAACCTCATCTACAAATTGAAGCCCACGGTTGAAATGTTTGACACCGTAGAAGAGATTTTTGCGATCAAATGAGCCAACAGCCAAGTAAGGGTCATGCATTTTAAGGGAATTGATGATGTCAACTCTAACCCTGAACGCATACATAATAATTTTTTTTTTTAATCAAGATCGCTACAGAAGCATTATAAAACTGAGAGAAATTGCTTGAACAGCTCTATCTATGCCATGGGACACCATTTTATCAGTGGTGGTTGATGCCCCTTTGACATTGATACAATTATCCATCACTTGGTAACAGCAACACCCTAGAACTGAAAAATATAGTGGAGAAGCATAGCAAGTAATGATCAAGCACTGCGATAAACCATAACATATTAGATAATTCTTCTATCATATAGCATTTACAGCTAAGATGACAAAACAGATGGTTCACTTTCCATAAAATTTCTCCTAAAGCATATCAGCAGACCATTTTTTTTTATTAAAAAAAAAAGGCTCATCTGCTATATTGCAGATAACCAAGATATGACAAAATTGCAATAATAACAATTTCCAGTTATTTATAGCATGTTATCTTGTTATGCTTCTCTATGTTCTAAAGAATGAGCATTTTAATGGTCAAGATCATCTCATGGAATATATGTATGACAGGGGGGGAATATTGAAGGAATGCACTCCTTATGGCAGCAATATATTGTCATAAAGAGAACAGGTTAAAAAGAAACAGCGTTGAGCTAACATTGTAACTGTTTAAGAGGATAGTTGTCAAAGGCATAAAGCATGTCAACCTGTACAGAACACTAAGGCCAAAATCCTAGATACAGGCTTAGTGCTCAATGCTCACTCCTAAGTGATGTAAGACCTGCATTTATGAAGTGTATGCAAAAAACTTGGATAATGTTTTTAGCAGTGATCACTGAATGCAAAAAATTCCGAAGTTTCTTAATAGAACATGAACACTACAGAAAACCAATTATTGAAACTTGTTCAGCATAAATCGTCTATAGCAAGGAAATGACAGAAGTACAAGCTACCTTTGAGCAAGTTTAATTTGTCAAAACCATGACCATGCAAGAATGTTAAGGTAAGTAACAAAAAAGTTACTGCCACTTAGCATATTATAAACATAATTGTAAGCAGGTGGCCCTATCGATTATTTATCCATGTCTTTTAAATTAATCTCATCTAGAATTTCCAATGAAATAGCTCCAAACCTAAAAGCTCTAGTGCTTGCTGCTAGTCTAGATAGTCAATTTTGTTGAGGAGCGAGGTAGCTTCAGCTTGAAATTACAAAACCAGATCATATCATCACAATCACATTTTCAGAAGTTCATACAGATATTTCTCGCATAATGTAAGAGTAAGCAACATAACAACAACAAAAGAAACTAATAGAGAGAGAGAGAGAAAGAGAGAGAGAGAAGATTCATCTTAAAGGTCCGGCTAACAATTGAGCCTGGCCTGAGACCATCTACGGCCCAAGAAGGGCTTGGGTGAGCAGTGAACCTTTAACAACTACGGTTAAAACTTCAAGAATTCATACACATTGTGCAATACATTCAAGAATAAATGTGACAAAGCAGTAAAGATTAATAGACTGATTTGCCTTTTATATCCTCTCATAAATGAAAGACATAAAACGAAGAGCAATAAATGATTTTGTTGAAGAAAAATGAAAAAGGTACATACTTTTCAGTAGCAGTTGCAGTTAAGCCAACAAATGGAACATCCAAGAGAATATTACGCAACCTATCTAACTGCTTGTATTCCACTCTGAGAAAACCAAAGAAATTGAAGAGATCTTCAAAAACATGAGCATAATTAATGAAAAGAAGTAAAAGGGCTAAATTTTATGATTGGTCAAAAAAATTATCATGTGTAGACCATCTGCTACACAAGGGAACTCGTATGCAGAATACATTACTAACAGTTGTACCAATCTTCCCAAGACATATCACAGGATCAATAACCTTAGAGTTCAGGCAACTAAGTTTACATTGATTCAGCTAGCACAGCACATACTAGGATGTATTTTTGTTTTTTCTTTATGCTTTATCCAACTGTCAAAGTATTCACACATATAAGCATAAATATTGCATACAATTAGTATATAATAAACTGGCACAAATGTAACCACTCATCTCCAACTCCAAGACCTCAATAATGAATAAATAGGGCTGCAACCACCAGATTCAAGGAAATATAAAAATAAGATGTTTGATAACCTGAAATCATGGCCCCATTCTGATATACAATGTGCTTCATCAACAGCAAGCAGACAAATTCCCATCTCTAGCAATTTTGACCAAAAGCTACAAAATTGAAATGGAAACTGTAACAGCATAGGAAGGGCAGAATTACGCTATCCATTTTCATTCAAAATATGTGGCAGCACTATGTGCAATTACCTGCTTTTATAAAACTTTCCACAGGATGGTGGTAACTAAGATCTTGAAGCAGTTTTCATGATTTTGAAAAAGCACATTTGAGAAAACTATTATAGAAATGCAATGAAAGTACTTGCAAATTCCCACAAAAATAAACTGATGTTTCTATTTCACATATATTGATGAGTGAAACCTTCAATTCATTAAACATATATGTCACAACCCACAACAGGATGTTTAAATGGAGAGTATTCAAGGATGAAAGAAAAGAGATGAAATAAGAATCCAAAATGTTAGAAATTTGTGTAACAAATGTAACAAACAAAAAAATAGCATGCGTGGAAATGCACTACATTACATATTTCAGTAGCCTATTATTACACCATTTGAAAACAATGGCTAGAAAATATGATACCTGACAGGGAGCGAGCATGCCTTTTCAGGAGTCAAGAATAATAGATGAAAATGGCCACTTTGAGCTAAATTCTGGACAGAGTGATCCGTCTGACTACTCCCAAGATATTCAGCTTTGATTCCCCTTTGTTTCAAAGCCATCACCTAGTTATCCAAAGATAATAAATACCAACCCAATAAAAAAGTACACATACGAACTTATACAGGGGAAAAATACCTGGTCTTGCATCAAAGATATAAGAGGGCTTATGACCATGGCAGTCTTCCCCACAAGCAAAGGAGGAACCTGGTAGCTATTAACGAAGAACAAAAATATGAAAGGAAATGAGAGAAAATATATATATATATATATATATATATATATATATATATATAATAATATCCAGCAAAACTAAAATAATAATTAAAAAAGGGAAAGAAGGGTTTTACCACAAAGATTTTCCACTGCCAGTGGCCATGACCACCAAACAGTCCCTTCTCTCCAAAATATTCTCGATCACCTCCTTCTGATATGGCCGAAACCCAGAATATCCAAAGTATTTCTGCAACAAAACAAGTTAATTCCTTTCAAAAAAAATCTGTATAATTGAATTAATTTATATATGTTTTGATTCAGACCTTGAGGATGGATTCCATTTATTCTCCACCTGAGATTCTATGGTTTTCGACTATTTATCCTCTCCCTCTCTCTCGCTCTGCTCTTTAGTCCCTCAAGGCATAATGAAAAACAAAAACCCCAATCGCTATTTGTCTTGTGAGTGGTAACTAAACAAGTTTTCCCGCTCTTTTCATCTTTTGGTGGCCATGGACCATGCTATATAGCCTGTGGATCCTTAGTACAGCCCAAACCCATGACCCTTCTTCACCCTTCAACCTATGGATTCCAAGTGAATTCACAATCAAATCATGTTCAGCGGAATCAGGTTATTTCTCAAGTCGGTTTTCAGAGTTTTCGATTTGGTCTATTTTCGTTATAAGAAAGTTGTTTCTGAATATTAATTTATATTTTATAATTGTCATCCAAAAATTAGATATAGATACAAAAATATATAAATTCAAAAATTTAAAAATCTAATTTAAAACAAATTAATATCAAATTACATCTTTCAAATTTTAAATTGCAACATAATTTTATGTAACTTTTTCTTTATATTATAAATCGTAACTGTGATAAACCAAATTAAAATGTATTATCATTTTTTTCAAAAAAAATATTATAATTTGACTTTAGCGATTGCAACTTTACAAAGGAGACTATCCAACAAATAAAATAAGAAAAAATAAGGGAAGAGAATGTAAAGTTAAAGGTGGAATCACATAAATCTAATTTTAAATTTTTAGATGGATTAATCAAGATTTGAATTTTGATCATTTTTTAATTTTTCTCGAACCGAATGCAATAGGAAAATTGTCAACACTATAATCAAATAATTATATATTTTGTCTATTTTCTTAATTTTTTTCATTTAATATTGAGAGGGAATTTTCGATTGTTAAGTTCGAACATTGATATAGACCATAAGATCTTGTACATTAATTAATAGTTGAAGGATTTAAATTTTAAGAATTTACAAATAAAACACTAGCGAAAGTGCCGGTAAATTTTTATGAATTATTTAATAGGTAGGGGTGGAACTAAAATTTTGTATTGAGAGGCGAAAAATCAATACTATACATTAAAATTGGATTCAGTGTAAGTCCCGGTTTCAAAATCTCTTATGAACCAAAAAAAAAATTGATTTTCTGTCCCCTCCTTTGCAAAATCACGCCGTTTGTGAGGAAGTGATTTTTTTGAAACCCGAACAGATTCTAACTGGTCATTTTACATCATCACCCTCATGCCTCATTTTTTTTACTAGTGATTTCTAACAAAGCTAAGGCTATTTTCGTCTATTTACTCTAACCATACTCAAAACCCTCAAGCTTCATCTTCTCCATTCCCTAACACCACCCCGCCGTCTCCCTCAAGTAGCCCTCCTTCTCTCAAGCTCCATTTTTTACCTCAAAACCCTCAAGTTTCATAGTCATCTTTTTTCCCTCAAACATCCCTCGTTCTCTGCATTACCGAGATTCATATAACCATTAGGCTCCATTTTTTCTCTGACTCTTCCCCTGCTGCCATGAGCCTCCCCATCACTGTGTCTTTTGCTTTTCCACATATTTCCCACTCGTCTCAACTGTTTCTAGGCTTCATTTTTGCTCTCTCTTCCCGTTGCTGCCATAAACCTCCCGATCACTGCGTTTTTTGTTCTTAAAGACCCACATAAAAAATAAGTTCCATTTTTCTCAAGCTCTTTCCGCCCATGTCTTTTTTTTTTTTCTCCTGCAAGATAAATCATGGGTTACTATGTGATAAGCAGGAAATTTTATAACATCTACTTTCCAAAATACTCAACTCTAGGATTTAAAAAATATATATATTAGAATAGCTGAGATCCTCCCCTCTTTTCAACCAATGCTCTTCTATTTAAATGTTGTTCCTACTTCTGCTTTCTCCTTCTTTGCTGCCATTTACACCTCAAACCTTTTCTTTTTATCAAATGCTTATATATATACAAACCATTTTCCTTTTTTTTTAATTCCATTAATTAGGTTACTATTAAACCAAGTCAAATTTTATTAATCTTTTATCTCTCATCATCTTCTTTTTCTTCTTCAATATCTTGCTTTGATTCTTGAATTTAGAAGTTAAGCTTCATTTTATTCAGCTGATGCAATACTTATAGTTAAGAACAATGATCCAAGATGAATGTTTTACACCAGCTAAAATTAATAAGAAAAGGAAAAGTATAGAAATATATGCCAAGTACTGGACCCTCAATGAGGCTACATAATTATTTTACACGTTATTTAAGAAAAAACCAACTCCTCATATTCATATCATTGCTTATGGATGAAAAATCAATGACTTGGTTGTGCTGTGAATCATATGACATTGTGAGTGCATGCTCTTCCAGCTAGGCAGTAGGAACGTTATTGTGTAATTAGTAATGTGTTTATTGCAAGTACATATACTTTTATGACAGTTTACAGTAAATTCTAATATATCGAATTATCTAACTTCTGAAATCTACTTTTTCCATAGATATACCATGAAACAATACATATACCTTAAATATAAGATGAATATACATTTATTGGGTAGATTTTAATTTTATATATACATGTATGTATGTATATCTGATTTATCATTGATATAAAATATACAATGAGAAGTATATAATAAGTATATGATATTATATGTATGTCATATGTTTTATATGACAATTTTAAGTAAATTCTAATATATCGAATTATTTAACTTATAAGATCTATTTTACCTTAAAACAAAATATATACCTTAAATATAAGCCTAATATACTTTTACTAGGTAGATTTTAAAATTTTCAAAAAAAAAATTATATTTGATTTCTCTTTAATCTAAAATGTATAGTAAGAAGTATATGACAAGTATATGATACTTATATGTATATGACATATGTTTTATATAACAGTTTACAGTAAATTCTATTATATTGAATTATCTAACTTTTGAGATCTATTTTTTTTCCATAGGTATAACCTGAAATAACACATGCATTTATGTCTTTTTTTTTACTCAAACAATTTTTACATAAAAATGTTCGGTTATGTGTATATTTTCTATGAATTGATAGATACTTATTTGCGCATATATTAAATATATACAGTATACTAAATATATGCTAACATATTCCACACATATACTTTTATATTTTTATCATAACTGATTTGTATATTTAATAAATAATATCTCATATATATAGCACATAGACTGAACATATATTTGAAATATATTTTTCATGGTATATTTAATAATTCTAAGTAATATATACTACTGTAGTTAAACTACTAACTCAAGATTAACAAACTACAATTATTATTCGGTCAGATCATGTTTTCAATATAATACCCCCCCATTGCCTAGGAAAAAATCGCACGCATACAGGCCTTACCCCACACTAGCAGTACTTTTTTCACTAACTTAATTCCAACTTTATTAATTAATAAAACTGCATTTTTGGAATCAAAGTAATTAATTCATGATATTGCGATTGGAATTTTAATTGTAGGTCAAATTTAAAAAAGAAAAACAAAATAAATCCTTGCTAACAAAATAAGAAAAAAATATTATTTTATTTTTCTAATTTTGATAATTAACTTAAAAAAAATACAAGCACAAGATAGACTGTAGACTTGTGACTGTAGTTACGTACTCGTGTCATTTTCATGGTTTTGAAAAGTCAAACGTATTTAACCCTACTTGGCATTCTCTTTTTTACTTTTTACGTAAAAATTGTTTGAGTAAAAAAATAAATAAATAAATAAAACAGTTAAAAAGAGAGAACGCGGGAGAACCGAATAAGATGGGAATGGTAAAAAAGTCAAACGAGTTGATTTAGTCAAAAAGAAAAAAAAAACATGTTAATAAGAAAGAGTCAACCAAGTTGCATTCAAATTCTATTGTGTAATGATTCTACAGTTTAATGCATTTGTTTTGTGTTGTTTGTTTAGGTTCCATTTTAAATTCTATTACATTTGATAAAAATGTTTTAGAATTTTTTTTTTATTTTTTAGAATTTTAAAAATTAAAAACAGATTGATAGATATTTTTTCAGAATGAGATTTATGAGAAATAGTTTATAAAAAAATTAAAAAAATTATTTAATTAAATAAATAAAAATCTAGATACCGATCAGCAATATTAAACATCTCCTTAAAACAAAAGAATGCTGGAGAACAGAAAAAGGGATAAAATTGGAAATGAGGTAAGCGGAAAAGGTTTTTTGGGATGTTTCAAAATGAGAGGGACAAAGAGAATTATGAATAGTAAATTAAGCCTTTTTGTCCAAATCCCTCTCTATTTTAGCAAACTCTTGCCGGAGGGTCTAGATTAAAAAAGGTATGACTTTTAATTTAGTGCAAATCCCTCATTCTCTTTTAATTTTATTGAAATTTCCCCCTTCTCTACTTTTATTTCTGTAGTTAAACTGCTACCTGCTATGTGTACTGTAGTTTTAATCATCACTTCATAACGTTTTTTTTTTTTTTGACATTCATGAATTGAGTGTACAATTTTTTTGGCATTTTTGTTATTCTTATTTATTAATTTTTTTATCATGCAGTAATTGCATGGCCATGATTATAATTTATTTTTATTAATACATTGTATATGACTATTAAAATTAAATTAATAATTATAGTAATATTTTATCCCTAGTATTTTGCATCTTTCATAACTTAGCTGCTAAAGATTTTGACATCATTTGTATCTCATTTTTAAGGAACTGCTATAGTGAATAATTTGTTGTTAAATATAAGTCAGATTTAACTAATGCTCAAAACTTGACAATAGAATGGAATTGATAGTTAACAATATTGAAATGACTTTTGAGTCATTTTGTTTGATGTACAAGTAGAAAAAGACGCTGCTTAAACTTGTCTTCATTGGTTGCAACTTTTAGTTTTTTAAATGGCTTATCAACACAAATTTAATATCTATGTTTGGGATGAGTACCTAGCACTATGGATGTAACCATTATATGACACTGCTTAAACTTGTCTTCATTGGTTGCAACTTTGCAAGTGCATGCTTTTCTTTTGTGAGTTTGAAAAATTGGTACACATAGACATAGAGGAACTTCCCTTTCAAAGTAATTATTTAAGTTTGATTTATTATAGGTTGAAAGAGTGAAGAAATTTTATAAAGAGAATGAACTGGAACATTTTTTTTTCTTTCTTCCTTTTATTCTAATGAAGATCTTGTCTCATAAGGAGGTTGTCTCTTGAGTTGGATTAGGGAATAATAACAGCTTTATGTAACTAGATGACTTCAATGAACAATATAAAATCTATGAATGCTTTTTCCCCAGTGGAGAATATTTTGCTTTCTGGTGCAGTATTTCCTTTTCAGTTGCTACATTCTACAATTGTTTCCACCTTTTAGGATATTTAATTAGTTCTACTGATGCTTATGTCTAGTTCTTCAGGAATTAGCAAAATTTTCTTCGTGTAAAATTAACTCTAGTTGCTGAAATTCTTCACTCTCAATTTCATTTTTTTCCACCTAGCTTTTGTATTTTCCCACATTCCGTATTTATGCCATACTCTGCTCTTAGTGCTGCAACTATGTTGCTTTCATTTACTTTCCAACTCATTTGTTTTGAATGATGACTGTAGATACTCATCGTTGTGTTGTTGGGTGGATCATTGGCCATCCTACGAACTTAAATGTGGCTAAAACTGTTGAGAAATCTGTGAAGATGTTAGCAGACAGATGGTTTTTGATTATTTAAAGGAAAGTTGTCCTTCCATCATCACAAAACTTCTGCAATATTTGGCTAAAACTGGTGAGCAATCTGTCAATTCTTGTGGACATGGAAATGACAACTTAGATGGTGATGTGAATGGAAGGCGAGTAAAGCAAATGATATATTGACTTGGGAATAACAATTAGTAGTAGTTTCTTTGCCTTGAGTTTTCAAGTTCCTTGGGTACTTGGTTATATAATTTTGTAAACTTCTAGAACATTATGTGATTTTGTGAACTCCTAGTTCTGTATGTTGCACCCAATTAGACTGTTTGTTTAGCGTGAATTGGTGTGTATGTTTAGGTACACTTGCAGTGTCTTAAGAATATTCATTGTATATGTTTAAAGATGTCCTTTCTGGGAATAGCTTATCAACTATAGCAGAAGAAATATCCTTGTAAATGAATTGAAGCTGCCACTTGTATATCATGATTCTGCATAAATATTGCATTCCATAATAATCGACCGTATTTTTGCCTATTCGTTGATTGCAAGGTAGACTGCAATTTTTCGTTTATCACATCTTCAAAATGTATTAATTCCATAGGCTAGAAGATGGCCTACAAGAAACAATTTGTAATCTTTGGTATGTTATATTTAGAACCCAAGATGGTCGTGGTTTTAACCATTTAATTCACTAATTAATAATTGCTTTTGAGAATTTTACACTTTCAGAAATTATTTCTTCTGGTCCAATTTTTTCTATTAAGCTCCCATAATTCTATTTTATTAAATTGACCTTTAAATTCATATAAAAATACATGTTATGTTTCAAATTTTATAAAGCTAACACAATAATCCTCTGAACTAATTTTTATGAAAGTATGCATTCAAGTACAAGTCCTTTTCATATACACACATTAAACTTTTTCTTTTAATGTTGTGTATGCAAATTTAATGTACGTTTGCAAAACTAAAGGCTCAATATCATAAAATTACAAGAATTTAAATACGCAAAAGAACCAAAAAAAGTTCATCTTTACTCTCATTACCATTCATAAGAATTATTTTAAAGAAAAAAATAAAGTGGTATAAAATTAACATTTATTAGACTCTATTAATTTTACTATAGCTAAATAGTAATTTTTAATATAAAAATAGTAACAAATAATTATATTTTTATGTATGTTTATTTTTGTCATTTACATTTAGAAGTACTTCCAATAATAGTTTTTAACCAAATGCATAAAACTATTTTTTTAAATCTTATAACAGTTTACAATTTGGTTTATTAAATAGAAAATGTGTTTATGCTATTAGTACTTTTAAAATCAGTAAAAGCAGAATCAAACAATAATACCAAACAGGCTCTAGGTAGAACTTTAAGAGTCAAAATAAAAATTATTATTTTCTAGACTAAAAGTTAAACCATGTAAATATCTAAACTTTATCATACATCTAAACATGTAAATTTTTATAAATTTTAAATATGAACAGTAGTTTTTTAAATTTATGTACAAAGGAAGGTGTTATTTAAAAAAGTCCAAAAACATACTAGATTAAGGGCTGCCAAATACGCCGAGGCCAACAAATTTTCCTTTGATAATTACAATGAAGATGTCCAACTCCAAAAGGGGTTTCGTCAAGAATATTAATACTTTGCTCATATTTTGAGGACTCATTCGCTACAAAATCAGCCATCTAATTATCCTCCGTGTGAATTAAACCTTATACACACCCAATGGCGGAGCTTGATTTCAAAATTTTTAGGGGATGGTCAAACTAAATGCATCCAAACAGTAACAATTCTCAATTACAAACAAAGATTATCACTAAACAAAACAACATAATCTTTAACTATCATTAAATAAGTTTAACAAAAAAAATCATTGACAACTTACAAATTAACAAATAAAATCATTCAATCTAGATTAATACTTTATGTTTTTTCAAGGTATTGCAATCATCAATGATAGAATATAAATCAAAAATTTCAGCAATTTATCTTTTAATATAAACCACTACTCTATCTGTAAGATATTTATTTTCTATTTTGTTATGGAGTCTTGTCTTTACCAGTTTTATTGCTGAAAAGACTCATTCTATAGTAGTTGTAGAAACGAGAAGAGTCAAAATAAATCAAATCAATCAATCTAAGTAAAAATTAGTCATCTAATTTTCCTATTTCCACAAATGCTCTACAAATTCTTCAATGTTGGATGATGAGGAGCATTAAGAATAAAATGTTGAAGCTAAAATCTCAAATTAATTTTCTCTTATTCAGTGAATTCTAGAAGAAAATATTTCTCCACAAGCTTACAAATGTCATTAGCATTGAATGCTTTACAAGCACAATTAGGAATCAAGCATAAAATAAGAGTCAAAAAATTTATTGCATCCTTATTGAATCTGTTTTTCAATTCTTACAATTGTTTGTCTATTGTAACAAGAAATATTTCCACCATAAGCTAGTGCTCCAATGTCATTTGATTTTTTTGGTGAATGCACGACCTCAATGAACTATACAGGAAGCATTTAAATTAGAAAAATCAATATGATGTTGTTGGTAGAAAATTTTCACCTGTTTAAGAATATCACCTCAAACATCTTCTCTAAATTTCTGAATAAGTGTTTTTGTAGTTCTAACCAATTGTATAGCAATGACAATGTCTTGAGATTTATGTTGCAAAACTTAACAAAGAACATTTGTAAATCCCAATTATTTCTTTCATCAACTGCAAAATGAATATAAATTCAAATTCAAATGAAATCATGAACTTATAAGTAGCATCGACATCTCACGTTAAGAATAAGTAGATCCATCTTCAATAATATCTTGAAGAATTAAAAAAGTTGCACCAAACAGTTGTCTCAAACTACACACGTAATAAAAATGAGAGTTTATCAAGCATCCCCAGCTCGTCTCAAAGTAAAGTTTTGATCTTTCTTTTTCCCTATCTCAAGTTCATCAATATCTTGCAAAAGTACAAGTTCAATAGCCTTGACAACTTCATCATGGCATTTGGAAGAACCACAATTAATATTAATAACAAAAGATAAGTTTGAAAAAAATTGATGAATTAGTATAGTATACCTAGTAGCGACAACTAATACAAGTTATAACTTATGGGCAAAACAATGCACATAGTCTGCATATGGACAATCATTAAGAACTAATGCTTGCAACCCGTTCCATTCTCTATGCATATTGCTAGCACCATCATATCTCCGACTATGAATATTCTGAATATTAAGACTATACCGAAAAAGAATAGTGCATAATTCTTTTTTAAGAGTCAAATATATTTGTCTCTAACATGAACAAATCAAAGAAATGCTCTTTCAAAAATTCATTTTTGTCAACAAACCTCAAGACAAGAGCCATTCGCTCTCCTTTAGACTCACCACATGCTTCATCAATAATTAAACAAAATAAAAAATCATTGATCTCTTAACGGATATAGTTTCGAATCTTACTTGAAATGACATTAAAAATCTCCTTTTGAATGTGTGAAGTATACTTAGAATTATAATAAGCTTTTTCTAAAACAACTTTTGCAACTTCCTTATTATATCCTATAACAATTCTATCGTTTCAAGAAAATTATCTTATTTTTTGACTTTGAGCTTTCATCATGGTCTCTAAATGCACATGTTTGAAAAGTCAACCATCTTACAATATTAATAGAAGTCTTGAGGTGTGATCTGTTTTTTGAAATCTCCTATGAAGTTTTTAGATTTATAACATTGTCAATGTGTTAAGACTGATTCAATAAATCTTCACATCATCTCACTGCATTATTATACGGGGAATAAAAATCACTTCCAATATGATTAAGAAAAGCACATTTTTATTCCATCATTTACTTTTTTCCAACTTCTAAATCCATTTATGGTAAATGCATTAACACTTAGATGCCTACTAGGTTTTTTACTGAATAAATAATATGGCAAGCAATATACAACATCTCTTGCTTAGAATATTTTAACCAAGAAGGAAAAACCATATAGCTGGAAACCTGTGATGATGTTCCCTTGAACTTGAGAAAGGATAATTTTCAAGAGAAGCTTGTATGGCCTCATTTTCAAATAGGCTCTTCTTATTTCATCTCTTTGGTTAACATTAAAGTCCCAAATTTAAGGATGTAATCCTGGATCGTATTCTAAAGAACTAATATCAATTTGTTTAATTTTCATTATTTGAAACTAATAAAAATATTCTTCAGGTTCAATCATTTCTTTTTGAGATTCCAATTGATGCTCATTTTTATTTGAAAAAATATTGAGGATGAAGGTGTTAAACTTTTAGGGTTATCAACATTTTTTCTCTTGAAAAATACATCAATAGTTTTTGGTTTAACCATGAAAAAATCTAAAATATTTAACAAATAATAAAGATAATACTTGTCTCAAATTATAATAAAAGTAAAATGAAAAAATGACATTAAAGAAGAACAAGAAGAAGTTGAATTATAGGTTGAAATAAATAAAAATTAATAAAAAAATAAAATTATTTAAACCTTTCTATAAACTAAATAATAAAAGTAATTGACAATTGGGTACCAAATTAAATTAAGATATTATGAGTGAATCATCAAAAAATAATTAAAAAAAAAAGAAAAATAGGAATTTTATGCAACAAAAAAAGCCCTAAATCCATCAATGCAACTGAGATTAACATAGCAAAAAAAAATCACAAACTCAAAATTGGCAAAAATTGAAGAAGACAAACAAAAAAGAGTACTACTAGTTGATTAAATGAGGAATTTATAGTCCCTTCTATCTCAAATTTAAGAAGGGACCTGCATTGGCTTGGGTTTGAGAAGAGACAAGAAGCAAAGATAGAGAAACATAGGACTACCCACATTGGCATTCACTATCTGACTTTAGAAGGATTAGGTTAAAATTGTGGTCATTGCTTTTTTTTTTTTAAGTTTTTTATAAGGAAAATTAAATACTCTTGGGTGTGAAAAAGTTCCCGTAATTGTTTTTAGTACTAGTGAGGTATGACTTTTTGCTGTTATCAAGAATGGGAGGATATGACTTTTTAATTTGATATAGAATTAAACTTTTCACTAAAAGTTAATATTATACTTTTACCTAATTATATGAGGAACAAATATTAAAAATACATGAAAAATATTTAGTATAATTTTTAATTATACTATATAACTAAAAAAAATTTCAAAATATTGGAGGTCATACCCTTATGAAATTCCGCCTCCTATACATACCTAAAATAAAAATGATATATCCTTACTAAGTTTAAAAATTTTGAGAGGCAAAATATAAAAAGCATACATATATATATATATTTAAAAATGACAAGTTCATATAGTTAATTGAAATGCTTAAATATTAGATCAGGATGAAATCTAATCTATAGAATATACAGAAAATATAAGTGGTATGGTGAACACAAATAACATATATTATATAAATACCTTCAATTCAATTTTTTCTTTTTCTCAAAATTAATATGCTCTTATTGTGTTTGCCTATTTGTAGGTCTTCCAAAAAATGAAATCAAGCAGAAAACGTTTTTGAGATAACTAGGTGATGATGAAGAGATTTATAGCGGAAATCTGACAAATCTCTCCACATTATCTAATACATGTTCCTTAGAATATAAAGCAACAAGTTTAATTGATAAAGATGAAGATATGTACTTGATTTGACCGAATTTATCGTCGTAGAAATGATTCAAGAAGTTTTGCACTAAGATCTTCTCTCATTTTCTAACTCAAGAATGATGAAATTTTATTCCTTAGCTTAAGCTTCTCATTTCCTTAACCTCTATCATTCCTTATATAGAAGAACTTAATGATTAGAGTTAGCAGTAAAAGAGACTTAGCTCACCGGTATATAATAATTATGAGTTATCCATCATACTCATATTATTATCTAAACCCACATTAAATCTTCCACACTTAATTAATAAATGAAGTCCTGCCTAAATTAAGAATTGATCAAATTTTTAAGGTCATTTATTTGTAATTTGTATTGATATCTCAATTAAAAGCTCACAAGTATGAGATATTAAAAATAAAATAATTTACATTCTCCCACTTGGGTGTATTAATTGATAACATATTACAAAAGACTTCACATTTCTGCTCGATTCAATAAGATTATCAACATAAGATTATGGCGGAAACAACATAATCGAGAACATGACACCTTCTATAGTCATATATGCCAATAACCCCTATCAATCACCATGAGCATCAAAGTGGTAATGTGGTAAGAATTATTCAACACTAACTTTAAGATCAAAACTTTATGTGTTGATTTTCTTATCAGTCAATTTTTTTTATTTTTATGTAACACAGTTACTCATAAGAAATCATTTATGACTTCAAATGAAATATGTATGTGTTAAAGATTTTATATCTCGAGATACTTTATGTAACACCTAACACATTTATATTTATATATTAAGTTATCACATATGGAACAAGAATAAAATAAAATGTATGTTTACAAAGAGAGTAATGTTTTTTAACTCATCTCATATTATCATCAACAATTCCACAATCAATACGGATGCTTTAATCATAGCATATAACATCACATATATTAATAACTTAAATATTACATTTAAAAGTTAGTATATTTATAAGTTGAGTCTGTTTATATATCCTAGTACATATTTATTGTAATTATACATATGCAAGTATTCAACCCCCAAATATAAATGATATGCTCTTATGCTTGTGTGGAATGTAAGGAGAGAGTGTGAAGAGACTCAGCCGGTGACCTTTGATCCATGAATTTTATATGCACCTCAATATGAACTACTACTCTTTTCTACCTGAAAAATGATGCAATTTGATGACCTGCGACTCGGTAAGAATAACCATCAAATGAGCTCTAAAGTACCAAACGTTCTATACTAGCAAATAACAAATATACTTAATATACGCTTTACATTCCATTTCATCTGTCAATAACATATAAATGTAAATAAAATCAAGTATTCAATAATTGCTCTTTACTTATACTTATGTTTATTCATTTTATTTTATTGTGACTAGGTTAAACAGATATTACCCCAGGTTTCCATGTGAACATTTGTCATATGAACATTTGTATTTTCTATCTAGGTTGATCATTTGTTTCATTTGCTCATTTGTCGGGCTATAGGTCTCTTCTTTTGCCTTTAAATGTCGATTAACTAGTCACAACGTTTTTTTAAGTCATTATGCATATGAATTTGTAACTAAGCATTCATCATCCATTATGTCCTTATTACATATATCTCATATATACCACATATTCTATGCATATACCTCACATATATTATACATATACCATGTATATATTGTATATGTCAATTATATACCTCAAATATATCATACATATACCACTTATATATACCATGTATGTCACAAAATATTCATAATCTCATCATCAAGATCAAATCAGAGCAATCATATGAATCAAATAATCATAAATCCCTTCACATATCACATAGCAAGCAATGTTTATGTGTACTAAAGAAATCACTTGATAATTAAATTCACTTTTTTTTCTTTTGATTCCGACCATTAACTTATTGTCTAACCCTCCTTGTAGGTCTCCAATTTGTTGTGAGCCTAATATGAAAATATAATTGATTAAATCATGACTAGATAAACTTAATGTGCTTTAAATAAATTAATATGTCTAGTTCATATCATTAGTTAATATTTTTTTCTTATGAGACAGTGTGACCTTATGAGAATAATTAATCCATAAAGTTTTTCTATACTTGACTAATTAATCTGATTCTTGATTATAATTAAATTTAACATATAATTACATAACATATTAAAATTTTAGAGCAATCGGAGCATTGTACAATTAACGGTAGAATTTCTAATTGTGTTATATTTTTTGACTTGTTTTTCCCTTAGGCAATTTTAGGATGCCAATTTTGATAATTCACATCTTACAATAAGTAAGTAATATTTTAGTGAAATTTTACAAAAACTTGGATAGGTAAATATGAAACATTTTTTATGTTTATAACTTTTGTCAATTATGTCTCTAAAGTTCTCAGATTATAAGAAATATTTCACTGATTTAGAACAGAGTTGGGTTCTGGACCAGTATGACTCGTGAAGACTATATATCACTCTATACATATCATATTAAGGTGAAATATTTACCAATATTTATCTAAGACATAATTTTATAACTTTTATGTTTTGAAAAATTATAGATTCTGCCTATAAATAGCTCAAAATAATTAAATAAATTTCTGGACCTGTACAGGGTACTAAGCAACTATGGAGCAGTCGTATTTCTTTTCATCATAACTCTAAATTTACACGATATATGAACTTGAAATTTGGTATACAGCTAAATAACACACATATATATAAATTTTATGTTTTATATTTCATCAAAGTATATCTCTAAGATGTCAAAATAAATAAAAACCGTAGGTAGTCTACTGAAAATTGAACCAAAATCAATTTTACTAAAAAAATGATTTCTCTTAAAATACATCAGATTTAAGAAACAATATTTTAGATATGTATATATGAGACATAGATCTAAAATTTTTATGTTTCGAACTTTTCCAAATTCTCTATCTAAGATGAGAAAAATTAAGTCTTAATATTTTTCCATAAAAATAGGATTCAAGGGTTTTTGTACACAATAAATCATAGATTACCAAATCCTAAAAACAAAAAGAAATAATTAACTTACCAATAATTAACTTTACTAGGTTCTTGCTAAAACTCTTATGAAAAATGAAGAAGAGAAATAGAGATTTTGTGGTAGAAAAAAGAAGAAACGAAAATGAGGACAAATGAGGATGTGCAAAATTATGGTAAGGTAAGGATAAATATCCTTAAAAGTCTTCATCCTTGTTGACTTCCTTTTATTTATTATTATTATTATTATTATTATTATTATTATTATTATTATTATTATTATTATTATTATTATTATTATTATTATTATTATTATTATTATACATACATATTATACATACATGCATACATACATATATATTTATATTTATCCCATTTTACTAACCAATGCAAAAATATAATTTAATCACTTATTTTAATTTAATTAAATTAATCATGTCAAATTTTTTATTAATTCAATCTAGTCTCTTTATTTACTTAAATATTAATTTCATATCATTTTCATCTAAATTGTAAAACATACATGTGTACCTTTATACAATTGTAAAATACTTGAAAATAAACTAAGTGTATATCATGAATTTATTTAAATAAAAATAAATATTATACATGTGTTCAAGTGATGTATATGCAAAATGCACATGTCCAAATGAGATGTTGTAGAAATGCATATGGAAAAAGTCGAAAATGTTACACTTTATGTGTCACAAGACATACATCAAACGCTACGAACATCAATGCAATGCCCCAAGTCTTCGCTTAAGATTATACTAATCTTAAAACTTTTAAATATCTGATATGATATATCACATAATATTTTCCAATGAAAATATAACATTGTATTGATAATCATCAGAAATACAACAATATACATTTATATCAATGTATAAAATACATACAAACATTACATAAAGTAATATAAAATCCTCCCACTAATCCAAGGGATAAAAACCAGACTTTAGACCCATATTAATGACATATCTCACATAAATATTGGGTCATAGTCTCTTGGTTAGAGGATCTGCTATCATATCAGTACAACATATCTTTTTGTACTGATATGATCCACCTCAACGTCACATTTCTTTATCAGCTCTTTCAATATCAAATACTTGACTTTCATATGCTTAGACCCTGTGATATTCTAGTTGTTTTTAGCAAACAACACAGCTGAAAGACTATCAAAATATAACTTTAAGGGTCTGCCAATGGAATCAATGATTGACATTTTAGTAATGAGATTTCATAGCCATACAGCTTGTGTGGTTGCACCATAACATGCTACAAACTCAACTTGCATCGTGGAAAAAGAGACTAAAGATTGTTTAACACTTTTCCAAGATACAACCCCACCAACCAGCTTAAAAACATAACATGATATGGATTTTCTATCATCTGAGCAACCAGCAAAATATGAATCTATATAGCTAGTTAACTCCTGATGCTCAACCTTTCTATATACTAAGATATAATCACTAGTCCTCTTAAGGTATCTCAAAACTCTTTTAGCCGCAGTCCAATGGTCCATTCCAGGATTAGATTGATATCTACCCAGAATACCAACTGCAAATGCAATATCCGACCTAGTGCATACATGAGCATACATCAAGCTTCCTACTACACTAGTGCATGACACTGCTTTCATTGATTCTCTCTCAACCTCATTCTTAGGACAATATGCCAAGCTCAATTTACCACCTTTACCAATTGGCACATCCCAAGATTTACATTCATGCATATTGAATTTCTTCAATATCCTCTTTATGTATGCCTTTTGAGAGAGACCTAAAAGATTTTGAGATCTATTCCTTTGGATTTCAATTCCAAGGACAAAGATATTTTTCCAAGATCTTTCATATCAAAATATTTAGATAACAACTGTTTAAGCTCATGCAGCGCACCTATATCATTATATGCAAGCAAAATATCATCTACATACAATATCAGAAAGATATATTTGTTCCCACTGATTTTGAGATATATGCATCTATCAACTTTCCTTTCAATAAAGCCTAAAGAAGTAATTACATCATCAAATTTTAAGTATCATTGTCGTGAGACTTGTTTCAAACCATAAATAGACTTTTTAAGTCTACAGAAAAAAGGTCTTTACAATCTTCATAAAAACCTTTAGGTTGTTCCATATAGATTTGTTCGTCTAATTCTCTATTCAGGAATGCATTTTTAACATCCATCTGATGTAGCTCTAAATCAAAATGAGCTACTAGTGCCATAATTACTCTAAATGTATCTTTAGAGGATACAGGAGAAAATATTTCACTATAATCAATTCCTCCTTTCTGAGTAAATCATTTGGCAACTAATCTGGCTTTAAACCTCTCAATATTCCCTTTGAAGTATTTCTTGGTCTTATAGACCCATTTATAGCCAATAGGTCTACAACCTTCAGATAATTCAACAAGCTTCCACACGCCATTTCAATCCATAGATTGCATTTCATCTCTCATTACTTTCCACCACATATCTGATTAGGTACTAAAAACAGCTTCCTTAAATGATATAGGATTAGAAACATGACCAATGTCATAATCACTCTTTCCTAAATATACCACATATTCAGGTGGAATAACATTTTATTTCCCTGGTAGACCTCATAAGAGGAATTTGTGCAACTGCATCCTATGATGATGAAACCTCATTAAACTGTATAGGCTCATCTCTTAATACTGGATTAATCACAGGTGTAAGAACCAACCTTGCAAGTTACTTGGGAACATGTATATGTATAATCTTTTCTGTTGTTCCTTACTAGTGATCTTAAAGTGTTCATACTGATCAGTTATATCAAATTCTAAAAATTTAACCGTTTGTGATTCCACAATTCTAGGACCCCCTTCTCTACAATAAAATTTGTAGCCTTTAAAATGATTTGGATATCCTATAAAATAGTAACAAGTAGATCTAGATTGCAATTTACCTTCAGTAGAATTATAAAGGCGTACTTCTGAAGGACAACCCCAAACACGGAGGTGACTTAAGCTAGGTTTCCTATGTCAACAGTTCAAATGGCGTTCTAGCCATAGACTTATTGGGTCCTCTATTAAGGATATATAATGTCATTTTAATACCCTCATCCCATAAGAGTCTGGGAGATTAGATCCTGACATCATGCTTCTAACCATTTCATTTAAGGTGCAATTCCGCCTTTCAGCCATACCATTATATTCAGGACTTCCTAGCATAGTAAACTGAGCTACTATTCCACAATCCTTTATGTATTTGGCAAAAGGACCTTTTAATTGTCCTGTTATACCGTATTTGCCATAATACTCACCACCCCGATCAGACCTAACAATCTTGATAATTTTTCTCAACTATTTCTCAACTTCAATCTTAAAAATCTAGAATTTCTCAAGAGATTCATACTTTTCTTTAATCAAGTACAGATAACCATATTGGAAAAAAAATCAATAAATGTTATAAAATATTTATTATTGCATATTGTGGGTGAATAAGGTCCGCATATAGATGTATGAATTATCTCTAAGAGATCTGAGCCCCTAATATATCCCTTTTTCTTAATTTTGATTAGTTTACCCCTACAATAGTCAACACATATTTTTAAGTCACTGAAATCAAGGGCAGAAAAAATATTATCTTTAATTAGCCTTTCTACTATTTTCCTAGAAATGTAGCCAAGTTTTTTATGCTACAACATGGATGATATTTCCTTTATTAGGGGTCTTTTTGGCAATAATGTGTTTAACATTACATGATGTGGAATATATTTCATTTGAACTTAAAGAAACTTGATACAAATCATATGAAAAAATACATCGGCCAAATTGCCTTTGAATTAAGAGTTATATTAATAACTCCATCTTTAAATACAAAAGCATAGCCAATTTTGTTTAATTTAGAAACAGATACCAAGTTCCTTATAAAAGATGGTATGAACAATACATTAGATAAAAATAGTTCATACTCACTATCGAAGTTCAAACAAACATTTTCAACTAGTTGAACTTCAATCGTAGTATTATTGCCAATTTTGAGCATTAACTCTTCTTTATTTAGCTTCCTCATGTTTGTGAATCCCTATAATGTGAAGGTAACATGTTTAGTCGCTCCACTATTAAGCCACCAAGAACTGGATATGGCTTTAGCTAAATTAGATTTACAAATAACAAAACCAAACTAGTTACCTGCAAGCTCACGCTTTTCTAACCAAGTTTTATATTTAAGATAATTCAATTCTTTTGACCTTTCTTTTTGCAAAAGAAACATTTAAATCTTTTTTTCTCAATGCCTTTAGAATCATCCACAACACTAGATCGAGAAGACTCATATCCCTGGACAGAAAAAGAAGCATTAGTCTTAGCTTTCTTACCTTTCATTTTATCTTTATACTGAGGTCCGGATACAAAAAGCGTGACACTGAATTGTCTCACCTTTATCTTCTCTTCCTCAGCAACGCAAACATCAATGAAAGCATTGACAGTCTAAGGATCTTCCCTAAAGTTGTAAGTCGTAATAAAAATCTCAAACTCAGGAGGTAGAGTATTGAGAGCTTGATGCACAATACAAGCATCAGGGAGAATAATGTCAAAACCCTTTAACTCATTATGTATATGGATCATCTTTAAAATGTACTCCCTAACACCTCCTAGTCCATTATACTTCATTGAGTATAATTGTTTCAGAAGGGTACTGATCTCAGCATTGATAGATACCTTATAATGTTGAGGCAAAGTTGTAAGAAACTCTTTTGCTATATGAGTTTCAGGAAGACTACTCAACAAATGCTCTAGAATTGACATTTTAAGGGTCAAATAGCACATGCGGTTCATCTTATACCAGGTTGAGTGTAACTCTTTTTCCACATCAATACTCTCAAAATTCAAGTCAGCTAGTTTAGGAGTAATCATAGCAAGGTATCTGCCAACTCCATAGCCATTTGAACTTCTCTTTTCCACTCATTGAAATGAAAAAATTTTAATGTCTGAATTGTAACAGTGCAGTTATTGAATAAGAAGATGACTGAAAAAATCAACAATGTATTACTTTAGTTCAAGGTAATAATAATACTCAAAGTCATAAAAGAGTATTAATCCGAAGAATCTCAACACATCATTATATAATCACCTTTGTGCAGAAAATATAACATGCAATAGATAATTCTTCAATAAAAAACGATATAGGAATTTACTCAGTCTTTGCAAATTTAAATACATTTGGGCAGAATAAACTACTCAGACTGGTTCATTCCTAATCAAATGTCTTATATTATCATTTCAAAATTTGAATTTATAATAAACACCTTTGGGCTAAATAATTATAAACCAAATATGAGACATCCCTAAAATATATAAGTATGTATATTTCTTAAAATCTTAGCTAAAAATGTCACTTTGGCAACTGCATTTTACCCAATTTTAAAAGAGATACTTATATCGGAATACAACTTATTTATTATCTTAAAAATATAATTTTTCATTCCTTATGGACATGGGGCTAAATGTCATGAAAAATCATGATCACAAAAATAAAATTACATTGTCAATTTTACAGTCAAAAATTAATTCCATATGTGACATTTTATGCCAAATGCATAAATTAAATAAATTATGAGATAACAATTTATTTTTAAAAATGTCACAATTTTTCTCAATTATGACTTTTAAAAAAATAATTTAGCCTTATGGAGTAAGAAATCGAGTCAAAAATAGCCTTATGGAATGAGAAATAATGAATAAGGGACTTAATTGGAAAAAATTAGAAAGTTCAGGAGCAGAAAAAGAAAACAGGAAAAGAGGACAGAATGGCGTGTGCGTGCAGTGCATGTGCTTGGCATGAGACACGCATGTATCACAGACGCCTACAGCTATGAGTTGGGCATGTGACGCCCCACTTATATATTAGGTATAATCTCACATATATAAGAAAGATGTCACAAGCTTAACTTGATAAATCTGTTCGAATTAAAAAATTTTCCATTTTAAACAACTTAATCTATTTATTTACATTGGTTTCGACAATTCATTCTAATTAACAATATATATTTATCATTATGTGTATACACATATAGCGCCCAATTATATTACATAATTATTTACATATACAATATTAATATATGAGACATGTCTACCACAAACCATATAAATGTTCAAATTATATATATATATATATATATATATATATATATATATATATATATATATATATATATATATATATATATATATATATATTATATATATATATATAATGAGTAACCAACCCTCGAACTACTACTTTTGTGCTTATGCTAATATGGACTTGGATTTTTTCTTGACCAACTTCACTATCTACTATCTACAGCTCCAATTCCTGCGTGAGAACAACTCTAGCTAAGCTAACTATAGCTTATTGGTACATATAAGCATTAAAGTCTTCTCTAGTCAGTCACATAAATGTATGTCTCAGATAAAATCTTGACACATTAAATTTTATTACATATTTGTCATATAAAATAAGTAAATACATAACATAAAAGAATAAACATAATAACATTATTTAATAATTAAATTCGCACCATTTCATATAAGCATTTTATACTTTGTTACTTACATTAATTAATAAATTTTCATATTTCATTCTATGGTTTATTAGCCCAAAATATCATTCTCGGATTGTTCTTATACGAGGTGTGAAATAGGAGTGCTCGCGGAGTTTAAACCACATGTTGCCCAGATATTAGACCAAGAAGGGGGGTTTAATTGGAGTTTCAAAAATTAAACTTTAAAGTGCGGAAATAAATAGTTAATTTTAGGGAGGATAGAGAAAATCAGACACAAAGATTTATAGAGGTTTGGGTGTTAAAAAACCCTACTCCTCTCTCCAATCGCAATTGGGAGTTTCACTAACACACTAAGTGTTACAATGGAGTTTTACAAGCTCACTCCCAACTATGGTGTTTCTCACAATAGCTCACACCTAACACAAAAATCCCATGTGTTTTAATGGCTCACACAATAACCAATTCCTTTGTGTTTTACAGGCTCACACAAATAACCTACACTTTGTGTTTTACAGGCTCACACAAACAACCTACACTTTGTGTTTTGGAGGTTTACACAACTAACCCTTACAAGTGTTCTACTCTTAACCCATAACTACCCAAAGCTCACTTGAGTAAAGATTACAAAGATAACCACTTATAAATATTTATTGCTCATATATGAGGAGCAAAAAGATTTTTACAGAGAATTGATTTGTTCTCAAAGTATGAAAGTACAAGATAGCTTGTGATTTGAAGTATATGCTAATCTTTTGTTTTTCTTATCATCTGCTTGTTCCTTAATGCATAAATGATTTTCATTTATACTCCCATGGCTGAATATAGTCGTTGGGGTGTATTAAATAAGAAACTAGTCGTTGTACCAACCAAAAAATCGCGCCTGACATTTTTCTCTTTCATTGGTCACGGGCGTGAATATGCTTGTCACGGGGGGTGACAATTCTTCCCAAGCTGTGACTCAAGTGGTGACCCTGGTCGTGAAGCTCTCTGGAATGTATTGACATATGGGGTCACGGGCGTGACATTAATCATTCACGGGCATGACATTCTTCCCAGTCGTGAGCCAAGTGGTGACTCTAGTTGTGAAGCTCTCTGGATGAAATTGCATGAAGCTTCATGGGGGTGACACCTTTCTTCACGGGGGTGACTGAAATGCTTACTTCACGGTTTTTTTTCCTTCATGGTCGTGAACTTCAAATGTTGGTTTTGGTAACGGTTAGCTTCCGTCACGGGAGTGACTCCTAGAGTCACGACAGTGAACATGCTACTTGATTTTTGTTTCTCAAGGATTATTCTTCCAATTCTCCATTCTTGCTATTTTAATTCATGTCCTGTATAATACACTTAAAAACAAGTATATTAAATACAATATTGCTATATTATTTGTTATCATCAAAATGACAGAAATACCCCTCAAGGTTTTACAATCTCCCCCTTTTTGATGGTGACAAATAATCTAGCAATATGTGATTTTGAGAAGTCTCCCCCTCAAAATATACTTAGGATAAAAAATTATAATGTGCAAGAATAGTAAATAATGATGTAGCATTAAACTAGATTTTAAGTATATGCAAGTTATATGAGAAGTATATCCAATACATACCATAATTCTTTTTCAAGACATAAAGTATATGTAAGGTATCTTTAAGGTATATCATGACATGTTTTTATTTGTAACTTGCTTTTAAGGTACATGCAAAGTATACTTAGGGTATATCTAAGGTATATAAAAACTTAATTTTCCAATTATATACTTTGCATATGAAATGTTGAATCAAGATTTTTAAACCAATTCAAAGTCAATTCACTTTTTGATTTACCAATTCCTATACCATTCTCTCTATCATATATTGTTAGTTTTTCCCCCCTTTTGTCATCAATCAAAAAGGATATGAAGATTGAAGTAAACAAGAATAAATATATATATATATATATATATATATAAAGGAAAAAGATACAAACTAAGTCAAAAAATTCAGAAAGGAAATTTTAAAAATTTCCTACACAATCAAAACATAAAAATGACAAACAAGCTAAAAATGATCAAATTTAGGCTACACTCTAGCCTATCTCCTAGCCAGACATCCTATCACGAAGCCTAGCTACTTCAGCCTCAAGGCTGTCCATCCGAGACTCCATGAAGTCCTCGAGGTTCTCCAACCTCTCATCCATGGAAGTTTGCAGCTGTTCGAAACGTGATGCTAAGAGGTCGACCACCTGCTGCGCTAAGGATGGTGTGGAAGCTGAGGACTGTCCAATGTCCTGCTCGACTGCTGGAGGTGCTTCCTCAATCCGAGCCCTCTTTTTCTACTGGACTCCCTGGAGGCCTGCTTTAAAATCCTCCGTGTCATGATCTTCCCAGATAATCTCTCCTGCAGTATCAGTGAAGCGGTAGAAGATATCGTTCTGAAAAACGATTCTGACAGTTGCTCCCATCTTGATGAATGACTCAACATCCAGCCTATCTCGAGGATGTGCAAGAATGATGTTGAAGTGATGGTCATCCAGCTTCAAAGAATTGAGCTTCACTGCAATATGGGTGACATATGCCCCAATCAAGATATCTCCTGTGGGCTTGGTGGCAATGGAGAGAAGATGGTTTGCAAACCATCTGGAAAGTGCCACTGTGACTCCCCTATGAGCCATCTCAAATAGGAAGAGTTCTGACTTCTTAATAGTTCCATTACTTTCTCCCCGAGCAAAAATGCTATAGGTTAGAAACCTATGCAAATACTTGTGTACTGGGGCCACGATATGAGTGCTCTTTGTGTTCTTCACGTCCCAGCTACAATTATATCCAAAATGAGTCCAAGATACAGGGGCAGAGAATTCTACCTCAGTCTCATTTAGAATGCCATCAGATGGTAGGTTGAACAATTCTCCAAATGCGATGACGCTGAGGGTGTTAGGATTATTGCAGAGTTAGAATTTCACCACTCCAGTTGGTGAAACCTGCAAGGTGCTGAGAAATTCCAGCATTGGCTCCCGTAGAGTCGGCTGATGAATTTCAACAAATTCTTTTAAATGACAGGCTTGAAGTTGCTCTGTCATAGCCATCTCAAGCCCGAGACTACGGCCTGCCTGCCATTCGAAGGACCTTGATGATAAAATAGGTCTCTTCTTCAAAGTTGCATACCGAGGATGACAACTTTTTGGAATGATGTTCACGAGGTAATCTGATTACCTCTTAGGTGCATGGAACTTCTTTCTCTTTCCTTTAGATGAAGCAGACTCCATATTTGAAGAAATTAGTTGTTGATGGAGTTGAAGAAAAGTTTTGACAGAAAATTTGATGAAAAACCCTAGAAATGTATGATTTCAACAAGACTAAATCATTTAGTGAATATATGTCACGGGCGTGACTCCCCTATAATTTTCATCAAATTGAATTTAAGTTCTGCAACAAGACTAAATCATTTCAACAAAGATTCTATTTCGTAAAGCATGAATTCTCATTAAAATTTCTATCTTATAACTTGTGATATGATTTAAGATCAACAATTAAAATTTCATATTCTTGCAATCACAAGGTTAATCCATCAATCATACCTAGTTCTCTTCTAATAAAATTAAATCTATCCTCATTTAGAGACTTAGTGAAAATATCTGCTAATTGATTTTCTGTGCATACAAATTCTAATTCAACATCTCCATATTGAACATGATCTCTAATAAATTAGTGTCTAATGTCAATATGTTTACTTCTAGAGTGTTGAATAGGATTCTTTGAAAGATTTATAGCACTAGTGTTGTCACATTTTATAGGTATATGGTTCATCTCATGATGATAGTTGTAACACCCCCTCACCCCAGCAGCTCGTGCCCGAATAAGGGAGTGCTACCTCTTACTTCATCGGTTAAAAGATCATTATTAAATTTTTGTACACATGAAAATCATTCATTTTTTTTAATTTACTATTTATTTACTTTGCAGCATAAAAGAAAAGTCATAATATTAAAGATAAAAATACATTTTATTTAATAACATCTTCTTTATAAAGTGTACCATTTATTTTACAAACACTACAAAATAAAATTCAAAAACATAAATACAACAGATGTGTGACCCACGGTGGTTCAAATACGTTGCTTTACTGGGTCAGGTCGCCGCTAGCTTTATCTATTACTGTCTACTTATTCTTTGCTATACCTGCGCGAGAGAAACTCCCACGCTAAGCTTTTGGCTTAGTGGTGCATATAAATAAGGCAATAAACTATTTTATGCAATCATGCATTATCATATATCAACTCATGCTTAATCATATTCTCATGCAAATATACATATCATGGTATTATAGCATGTATAAACATCAGATCATATTCTTTTATCTCATACTTGTTTACTTTACTAAAACATCATTATATAACATGTCATAATCAATCATGTTACAAGTCATTATTTCTTTTATTTTCCATGTCACAATTCATAATTCCATTTTAAATTCCAATAATTCATTTATGTTCCACAACTTCTTTATTTATATCCTTATTTATGCCCAAGACACCTATGAACCACTAACTAGGATAACGGAGTTGCCATCCCGGCACTTAGGAGTGCCACCCGGGCAATATGATGTGCACATATAAGTGCCAAACCCGGCGTAGATAACCGTACCAAACTCGGCGTAGATAATCGTGTCAAACTCGGCGTAGATAATAATGTCATACCCGGCATAAATAACAATGCCAAACCCGGCATAGATAACAATGCCAAACCCGGCGTAGATAACAATGCTAAACCCGGCGTAGATAATCATACCATTAATGGATTTAATCATTTTCATCATACTCCCTCCCTATTTGGCATGTCAAACTATCCTAAGTTGGTTCGGTGTTCTAGGGCTTATACAATCTCATTAAAATTCACAACAATTATATTCACACTTTTCATGCATTTAATGTCTCAAAATAATTACATAATCACTCAATCAGAATAATATTTACATAATATAACAAGGTCCACATCATTTTACTTATTTCATTCCTCATCTCATATGTTGTCCTGCCACTGGCAGATTCTGTTCTCAGTCTTGGACCTTAATTTTGGTCCTGTTAAGTTCTGAATTTAGTTTCGAGGTCTTCTTACCAATTTTAGATCTGGATCTTAGATTTAACATGAAATTGGAATCACTTATTTCTGAGTTCTGTATCAAAATATATGATAAAATTACCACTGACTGGTCACTAAACAATTCTGCCCGGAATTTCCTAAACAGATTCTTAGTCGGAACTTTATGAATTTTTATGGATAATTACAGACATATTCAGATATTATTGTCTAAATAAAAATTATATCCTTATGTCTTATCTTTCAAACAAAAAAAATAACACACAAATCCAAGCTCCAGAACTCAAGTTATAAAAGTTTAAGTACTTACTGCTCATTACTAACAATTCTGCCCAGAATTTCTGGACAGATTCTATGTTCGAAATTTATGAATTGTTCTGGAAAATTACAGAAATATTCAAATTTTATGGTCTAAATGAAAGTTATAGTCCTATGTCTCATCTTTCAAACCCAACAAACAACATGCAAAACCGAGTTCCAGAAAATAAGTTATAACAATTTAAGTGAACACTGCTCATCAATTTCCAGCAAAGAACATACCAACCAATCACATTCAATTTTTACCAAATTAAATCCTAAGTCTAGCAAACATGCATCCCCAAGATTTTTCATCACAATTAATATTAATTCAAAATCATCAACATGCCAAATAATTAAATTATGCAATTAAAACAAAATTAAAATAGGCTATTGCCTTAGATTATGCACAAACCTCTCTTTTTCTCTTTTCTTTCTCTTTACTTTTCTTTCTCCTTTCCTTTGCTCCTTTGAGCCAAATCCTTGTCACTTTGAGTTCCTAAAGTTCATAAACAGATTATTAAAATTCATAAACCTAATTTTCTCCCTTTCTCCTTACTCTCTTAAGCTTCCTTAAGCATGAGAATGAGATTTTACCTTACTTTTTCTCTCTTTTCTCACTTTCTCTTTCTAAAATCAAGCTTTAGCTATGGAGGAAGAAGGGAAAACGAGGCTGATTTGAGAGAACAAAATTTTCCTCAATGAAAAATGGATAAGGAAGAGAAAGAAGCAATCAAGAACAAAGTGACAAAAGTCATTAAAATGGGGGACACATAAGCCATATTCTAGAAACCTTAATTAATGTCATATGCATGTATCTTCATTAGCTTATTAAACTTTGCCATTTGGTGTATTGGACTTCAAGAAACGTGGGAGATACTTAATGATGGAAAAATTCTAGATCAATGGTGATAATTAAGAAAGGATAAACACTTAAGAATAAAGTGACAAAATTACATAATTATTGGAGACACCTAAGCATTTTCTAGAAACTTTTCATTAATTTCTAATTCATGTATGTCAATTGACTTCTAAAAATGTGCCACTTGGTGTGGCTGGCCTCCATATGCATTTTATGTCCCAATTCATGCATTTAATTTATGATTATCCCCTTTAAATCCTCCAATTTTCGATAAATTGCAAATTAACCCCTAAACTTTTCAAAATTCGCAATTTAGTCCTTTACCGAAATTTAACATCTTTAAATATTTAGACCACTTTATTAGGTATTTTTCATACCTAATTGTCATTATTTTCATTATTTTTCGATAAAAATCCAAATTTAGACTTTGGTCAACCCAACGAGTCGATTTAACAACTCGCGTGACTTAGGTCTAAATTAGCGGATATGACAATAGTCCTTAAGTTGTTGTTTCATCCAAAGAATTTGTGTACAACAATATCCAACTACTACATATTCAGCTTCAGCAGTTGAGAGAGCAACTGAAACTTGTTTCTTGTTAAACTAAGAAACCAAATATTCTCCAATGAACTGACAAGTACCTGAAGTACTTTTTCTATCCAAAAGACTACCAGTATAGTCTGCATCTGAATATCCTATAATATAAAAGATGAATTCTTAGGATATCATAAACCTAGATGCAATGTTCCATGTAAATATCTTAAAATCCTTTTTACAGCATTTAGATGAGATTCTTTAGGACATGATTGAAATCGTGCACATAAGCAAACACTATACATAATATCGGGTCTAGAAGCAGTGAGATATAAAAGTGATCCGATCATACCTCTATAAAGTTTTTCATTAATGCTCTTACCCTTTTCATATTTGTCCAATTTTGTTGATGTGCTTATAGGAGTCTTGGCATTTTTGCATCCTTCCATACCAAATTTTTTGATTAAGTCTTTGGCATATTTGGATTGGTTGATGAATATGCCCTCATTGCTTTGTTTGATTTGTAGACCAAGGAAATACTTAAGTTCTCCCATCATGCTCATTTCAAATTCCCTAGTCATGCACTTAGTAAATTTTGACAAAGCAGCTCATTAGTAGAACCAAATATTATATCATCAACATAAATTTGGACAACTAGTATTTCATGCTTATGCTTTTTGATGAACAGTGTAGTGTCTACATTTAGAAATGCACTTTTCACATCCATTTGAAAAAGTTTGAAATTCATGTGACATGCATATGCTAAGAGTATTCTTATAGCTTCTAATCTAGTTACAGGTGCATATGTTTCATCATAATCTATACCTTCTTTCTGATTATATCCTTTTGCAACTAGTTTTGCTTTATTCCTGGTTATTAACCCTTATTCATCTAATTTATTTCTAAATACCCATTTGCTGCCTATGATTGGATGATTCTTGGGTCTAGGTACTAGGTTCCATACCTTATTTCTCTCAAATTGGTTGAGTTCCTCTTGCATGGCAATTACCCAACTTTCATCATTAAGAGTCTCATCAATGTTTTTAGGCTCAATTTGTGAAATAAAAGCAAAGTCAGTGACTAAATGCTTGAAATGAGATCTAGTACTTACTCCCCTTGATAGATCACCAATTATTTGCTCTTTTGGATGATCTTTCTTCATTCTCCATTCTTTTGGAAGTTCTTGCTCCATTTGTTCTTGATTTTGAGGTAGTAAATTTTCTTGATTGTTTTCTTCTTTTCCATTTTCAATGACAAGTTTTTCCATATTATCTACAGCATCATCAAGAGCACTACCTTTCATAAGATCAAGTCTACTAGATTCATTAAAAACAACATGCATGGATTCTTCCACTGTTAATGATCTTTTATTAAATACTCTATATGCTTTGCTGGTTGTAGAGTATCCTAAAAAGATACATTCATCAGACTTAGAGGAAAATTTTCCAAGATTGTTCTTGGTGTTCAATATAAAACACTTGCATCCAAATACTCTAAAGTATGATACCAAGGGCTTTCTTCCATTCCATAGCTCAAATGAGGTTTTGTTTAAAAGAGGTCTTTTGAAAACTCGATTTGAAATATAACATGCATTGTTTGTGGCTTCTGCCCAAAAATAAGTTGGTAATTCATATTCATTAAGCATTGTTCTCGCCATTTCAATTAATGTTCGATTTTTCCTTTCAACTACCCCATTTTGTTGAGGTGTCCTAGGAGATGAGAAATTATGTGAAATGTCATATTCAAGACAAAAGCTTTCAAAGTTTTCATTTTCAAATTCTTTTCCATGATCACTTCTTATTTTTGAAATGCAGTACCCTTTTCATTTTGAACTCTTTTAGCAAAGTTTTTGAAATTTTCAAAAGCATCACTCTTTTGAGCTAAGAAAATTACCCGAGTAAATCTAGAGTAATCATCTACAATGACAAATGCATAATGTTTTACTCATAAGCTAGCAATCCTAGTAGGTCCAAATAAGTCTAAATGCATGAGTTGAAGAGGTTTTGAAGTACTTACTATGTTTTTGGCTTTGAAAGATGACTTTTGTTGATTTCCTCTTTGACAAGGATCACATGTCTTGCGTTTTTCATATTTAACTCTTGGTAATCCTTTTACTAGCTCTCCTGTGCTGAGACTTTATATTAAGTCCATGTTAGCATGACCAAGTCTTCTATGCCACAGTCAAAATTCATCACTAGTAGTCACAAGACACTTAGAAGAATGGTTAGATAGTTCATGTAAGTTTATTAAGTACGTATTGATATCTCTATTTCCTTTAAATATTTCTTGACCATCAATAGAGATTACAAGACATTCATTTGAAGTGAAGATTACTTTGTTTCCTTTATCACATAATTGACTTACACTTAACAAGTTATGTTTCAAGCCATCAACAAGTAAAACATCCTTAATAAAAGTAGTACCATTAACACCAATAGAACCAATGCCAATTACCTTACCCTTTGCATTGTTTCCAAAGGTAACTTTACCTCCATCAATACTTTTGATTTCATTGAATAGTTCTTTGTCTCCTGTCATATGCCTTGAGCATCCACTGTCTACTAGCCATGCATTTTTGTTTATTGTGGACTTGAGGCATACCTATAGAATTACAAATCAAGTATGATATTTAGGTACCCAAATGAGTTTGGGTCATTGGGGGTTAGCACATGAAGGTTCCCAATGAGCCTTCCTTATCCAGCAATTTTTTTTTTATATGACCCATTTTCATACAGTAATTACATTGTTTAGGTGTAAACTTGCTTTTTGGTCTTACAATGTATTTGAATGCCATAATTTGATTAGACTGATTTTGAGAACAATGACATGCACAATCATAATTAATTTACATTTTTCTAGATACATTCTTCCTATATATAAATGCATAATTCTTTTTCTGTATAGAGGGTTTAACATTCTTATTTCTTGGTGCAGTTTTAACAGGTGTGGAGATGTTATTTTCTTTAGACTTAACAAATACTGTTTTGTTAGAAGATGATGATGTGTCCTTAAACCCTAGACCATATCTAACTAAAGGTGGTCTTTGAGACACAATGAGAGTATCTAAGCTCTCTTTACCTTTGTGAAATTTAGAAATGGAATTTCTAAGTTCCTCAACTTCATTTTTCAAAATATTATTTTCTTTTAACAGTGAAGCTGTTGAGGGTCTTGATGAGTATTCCTCTAATGACTTTTGAAGAGATTCATTAGATGATTTAAGCTTTATGTTCTCTTTTTCTAAACCATCTATCTTATTTTTCAAATTAGAGATATTATTTCTATAGGTACTAAATTTAGTTCTATATTTCTCTAATTCTATATTTAATTCTTCTATTAGGCTTTGCTCATCATCATCATCATCACTATCACTATTACTATCATTATCACTACTATCATTATTGAAAGAGTATGAGTGTAGTGATCTTACTTTTTCCGAGACGTGATCCTCAATAGCCATGAAGCATAGGTTGACCTCTTCACTTTCATTATCATCTTTTTCACTTGAAGAGCTTTCGTCATCCCATGTGGCTTTATGACCTTTCTCCCCATTGTCTCGTTGGTATTTGCTCTTATGCTTCTTGAGCCTTGGACATTCTGGTTTGATATGTCATTTCTTTCCACATTCATAGCATTTTACCTCTTCCTTACTTCTATGTGTATCATTAGAAGTTTGTTTGAGGTTTCTTTGCCTGAATTTTCTGGAATTGCTCATTTTCTTCTTAATGATTCTTTTTAATCTCCTTGAAAGCATAGCGATGTCCTCATTTTCATCATCACTCATTTCTTCATCATCTTCACTTTCTACTTGAGATTTTGAAGTAGAGGCTTTGAATGCTAAGGGTTTTCTTTTATCTGGCTCTGCTTCAAGCTCTCTATCTCTCTTTACTGCCATCTCATGTGTGAAAAGCTTGCCAATCAGCACATCAGTATTCATGATGCTCATATCTTCATTTGCTTCTTCTATGCCGGCAACTCTTGAACCATAGTCTTTAAGAGGAAGACTTCTCAGGATTTTATTGTTTACATCTTCCAAACTCATATGCTTCCGAAGTTTCCTCATTCCATTTATAATGGATAGAAGACGACTGGTCATGTCAGTGATTGATTCATTGGATTTCATCTTGAAGAGCTCATATTCTGAGGTTAGAAGTTGAATCTTCTTGGATTTGACTTGCTTAGTTCCCTCATGATAGTTCTCCAATGTCTTCCACATGCTATATGTTGTTGAGTAGTGTTGTATTCTCCCACATTCTTCAATAGATAATGAGCTTGATAGAATTGTCATTGCCTTCTTGTTTTTGAAATTTGCTCTTCTTTGGGGCTCTGTCCAATCATCTCTTGATAGGATTTCCTCTTCACCATCAGCTCCTTTTCTGGTTGGTGGTGTCCATTCTTTTTGTACACTATCCCAGACTTCAATTCCTTTACTATCCAAGTATGTCTCCATCCTAAACTTCCAATGGGCATAATTTGCTCCATCAAAGTAAGGTTTGAGACTCTGGAATCCTTCACTGGCAATATTTTACTCTTTACTAGTTCTTTTTAGGTTTCGATGCTAGACAAGGCCTTGATACCAATTGTTGCCTAGATATTAGACCAAGAATGGGGGGTTGAATTGGAGTTTCAAAAATTAAACTTTAAAGTGCGAAAATAAATAGTTAATTTTAGGGAGGATAGAGAAAATCAGACACAAAGATTTATAGAGGTTCGGGTGTTAACAAACCCTACTCCTCTCCCCAATCACAATTGGGAGTTTCACTAACACACTAAGTGTTACAATGGAGTTTTACAAGCTCACTCCCAACTATGGTGTTTCTCACAATGGCTCACACCTAACCCAAAAATCCCATGTGTTTTAATGGCTCACACAATAACCAATTCCTTTGTGCTTTACAGGCTCACACAAACAACCTACACTTTGTGTTTTACAGGCTCACACAAACAACCTACACTTTGTGTTTTAGAGGTTTACACAACTAACCCTTACAAGTGTTCTACTCTTAACCCAGAACTACCCAAAGCTCACTTGAGTAAAGATTACAAAGATAACCACTTATAAATCTTTATTGCTCAAATATGAGGAACAAAAAGATTTTTACAGAGAATTGATCTTTTCTCAAAGTATGAAAGTACAAGATAGCTTGTGATTTGAAGTATATGCTAATCTTTTATTTTTCTTATCATCCACTTGTTCCTTAATGCATAAATGATTTTCATTTATACTCTCATGGCTGAATATAGCCGTTGGGGTGGATTAAATAAGAAATTAGCCATTGTACCAACCAAAAAATTACGCCTGACATTTTTCTCTTTCATTGGTCACGGGCGTGAATATGCTTGTCACGGGGGTGACAGTTCTTCCCAAGCCGTGACTGAAGTGGTGACCCTGGTCGTGAAGCTCTCTGGAATGTATTGACATATGGGGTCATGGGCGTGACATTAATCATTCACGGGCATGACACTCTTCTCAACCGTAAGCCAAGTGGTGACTATGGTTGTGAAGCTCTCTGGATGAAATTGCATGAAGCTTCACGGGGGTGACACCTTTCTTCACGGGGGTGACACCTTTCTTCATGGGGGTGACTGAAATGCTTACTTCACGGTTTATTTTTCCTTCATGGCCATGAACTTCTAATGTTGGTTTTGTTAACGGTTAACTTTCTTCACGGGAGTGACTCCTAGAGTCACGACAGTGAACATGCTACTTGATTTTTGTTTCTCAAGGATTATTCTTCCAATTCTTCATTCTTGCTATTTTAATTCATGTCCTGTATAATACACTTAAAAATAAGTATGTTAAATACAATATTGCTATATTATTTGTTATCATCAAAATGACAGAAATACCCCTCAAGGTTTAACACCACCCTATTCACTGAAATCTCATGTCAAGGGTGCTTGCGGAGCTTTTGCCACATTGACCTAGTATAATTATATTATATGTGTGTAATTAGAATCAGGGGCGCTCTTGGAGCTATAACCACCCTGTCCTTGAATTATATCAATATCGGTACCATAATTCCCTCTTAATGGTGCGCCATCTATCCTATGTTAGTCCTCAGGTAAGGAAATGAGCAATTAAAACTAATAATTAATTGTTTTTATCATGTCTTTACTTGCCATATCAACTCTCATTTCATATCAACATAATTACAAGTTCACAATTTATTTCAAACTCATATAATAAATGATATTTCATCAAATATTATCATAGCATTAAATTCCTAATTAATAACATTTTAATAATTTAAAAGAATGTAATAATATATTATTTTATCATAATGACACATAATTTATGTCATGCACATACAAACATGCATCGGGGCAAACCATAATACACATATGTACAAATCTCGATAGTATTTTTTTCAAAATATAAACTCAGAGGTTGTTCACTTTTGTTGTTCTTATTCTTGTTGAGATCCTAATTAAAAAATATAAATAATTAATACATTGATAAAATATTTATTCTTAATATAGTTTAAATAAATAATAACAGTTTCTTTTAAGCTGGAACATAACCTCTTAGGATTATTGGATTTATAACTTTTTCTACACTTATCTAATTTATATGATTCTTACTTCTAATTAAATTTAACATGTGGGACTAAAATATACTAAAATTTCAGAATTTTTGAATTATTACATAATTTTTAGTACAATTTTAAATATTTCTCTGTTTGCTGCCCTTAGGCAGTTTTGGGTAATATATTTAAAAATTTATATCTTTCACCGTGTATATTCAATTATTATGAAACTTTTTATACAATTATCAAGTTAATTTGGAATATTTTTCATGTTTATCCTATTTCCAGATTCGGCCTCTAAGTTTCTCAAATACTAAATGATCTATAACTGGTTTAGAATACAATGACAACCTAACCAGTTCACTTGTTAAGGTCATAACTCACAAAAGAAATAACATTTTAAGGTAATACTTTCACAGAAACTTAGATAAGATATGTAAATAAAACTTTAATATTTTGAACTTTGGATAATTCATTCTAAAAATAGGTAAAATATGAGAACGAAATTACCAAAGCTGTACAGGTATATAAAACCAGCTCAATCAAGGAACAATCATACTTCATTTCACTATAACTCAACCTAGACAAGAGATATTTATACGAAATTTGGCAGAGACCTAGACCATAAATAAAGAAACAACTTTTAGGTTTTAAGTCATCTTAGATTCAGTCCTTAAGGTGATCAAATTAAGTAAATACCGTGGAGTATCCTGTCAATACTCTTTCAGGGACCAGTCTCACTCAAATGACCATTTCTCTTTATGTAATCAAAATAATTTGAATAAAATTTGACAGATAGATACACAAGATATAATGAACAACTTTTATATTTTACATATCTCAAATTTCGGTTCATAGGATAATAAAAAATAGAGTGAAATATACTGCAAAAATATAACCCAAAAAACTCTAATAAGACAATAACTATGGAAAAGATATTACTTACTAAGAACATATTTATTTGGAGTGAATTTCTTGCAAATCATAACAGAGATGATGAAGAATTGGGGCTGTTATGTGGAGGAAGGAAAGAGATGATGATGCTAAAAAGAAGAGTGTGAAAGTTAGGATAAAATGGGGCAAAGTCTTAATTGACTTTGCCCTTCCCCTCTCTTCTCCAATTTTATACTTCTTTTCTCTTCTTTTTTTTTGATGTGTCATTTTCTGCTTTTTTTTTTGCTGTGTATTTTTCTCCTTTTTTTTTTACATATTTACTTATATCTAGTCTATTTAATTTTTTTTTATCAAAAGTACAATTTAATTATATGGTCTAATTTAATCAAATTTATCATGTCAATCAATTCAATTTATTTTAATTTCTAATTTAGTCAACTATTCCATCTATTTTAATATCTATTATCTATCATGTTTTTTCTATTTATACCACATACTTATTCTAATTAAACTCTAATTAGTGGATGTTATACGCGAGCTACATCTCTTCTGTTTTGCTCTAATGCTCCCACGCACGTCTTTGCGTGTGTGTACCACATGCTCTAGACACATCTCCTTTCCAGCCTCCTGCACGTGACACACACACCAGTTTCTTCCTCCTCCTGATTCTCTGCAATGTTTCGTCCAAAATTCCTAGAAAACTCAATTTCACTCATAAACCCAATGTTCTTCTAATTTTCACTTTAAATCAACACGTAAGAACATATAATTATGATTTTAGTAACAAAAAATATTGAAAATCAATAAAATCAGAGAATCAAGCATTTGATTAACTAATTTTATTAACAAAAAACATTGAAAATGAATAAAATTAGAGAATCAAACATGTGATTAACTAAGTCAAAATTTTCTCAAAACCTCAATTAAACTCAGTTTTTCTCTAGATCCTGATGAGAAAAACTCAAATATGGTTCTAAGAATATGTATTTAGGCTCTGATTATAACACCCTTATTATGTTCACACATACGTTACGTCGTCTTAAACGATTACCGTGATTGTTTAGAATTGTCTATAATATGATTATAGATATATGTGGATAATTTTTTATCATCTTAAAAAGTATTACCTAATAAATTTTTAAATAAAATCTCCCAAAAGACTATATCATACTCATAGGACGAAATCAAATGTCATAAATTAAAAAATGAATTTTGAAATGTGAGAATGTGGGTATGTAAAACACCCATTACCTTTTTGTATATCTTATCGTATACTATCAGATAAGGAATGTTATAAGTAGTGTATTTTTTTTCTTTTTAACTTTCATTGAAAATGTATACGAATAATTATAAATAGAAATAATACATTATAACTAAAGCATAAATTATATTAAAATTATATTTTTAACACACTTCCCATATTCTATTCATATTTAATAATCTAATATGTTTAATAAGTCATACAATATCCATAAATACATGAACACACACAAAATAGATTTATTATAACCAACCCACTCTAAGTGGCTGCTTTTGCTATTTGGCTCCATAAGTAGGGTCCATTAGTTTTAGCGACGTTCTTTTATACACATGCGTCACTTACCTTGCCTCAAAGACATGTGTCACATCCGCGAGTTAAACCCTGACCGTATACATATACTGCGGTCGTTTATACTGCAGTATAGAGGCATACGATCAGAGTCTAAATACGGATAAATACATAAAAATTTAATTATATTAATATGATAAAATGAATAGAAATTTTATCAAATGAAACAATGCAATTTCGTGTTATGCACGCAAATCGAGATGATAGCCCATACCGAAATTTGAATTTTTGCTCGGTAGTGAAATTATAATTTAAGCATACTAAAATATGAAAAATATTATTTTAAGGTCATATGAGTTATAAGATGAAATTTTAAGGTTAAGGGTTTGAATTGTGGAAATAGGACCATTAGTACAAGTTTAGAGTCTGATATTTCGAATCAAGAGGTAGAGAAATGCGATCACAATCATAATGGAGTCGATGTGATCAAAATTTAATTTTAAGATTTTTAAAACTAATAAATTAGAAATCGGACAGTGGATGAATTTTTACAGGTCAAATTAAAAAAAATAATTAACCCGTAAAAACTCAATTTTTGCACTGATTGTCATTTTGCAAAATTGAAGAGATCGTTTTCAAGAAAAAGTTATTTTAAAATTTTTGAAATATTTAATTTGATGAAATTGAGTTGTTTGGAGGTTGAATTTTGGAAAATTAAAATTAATTATGAAGAAAAATGAAGAAAATTTTTGATTGCTTGGAAAATTTTTAAGTCAAAATTAATGAAATGTGATTGGGCCATGTGTTAATATTATGGGATAATTAATTATTCTATTGGCCAATAAGAATATGGATTAAGGAATTAATTGTGATTAATTAAGTTAATTGGGCTATATATATATATATATATATATATATATATATATATATATATATATATATATATATATATATATATATATATATAAGAATAATTAGAAATTCAATAAAAAAAATCACAAAACCCATCTTCTTCCTTCTCTCCTCTAGACCGAGAATCTCCAAGCCCCAAATACCTTATGTTCTTCAATTTGTCCTCTTCCAATCATATTAATCACCAATTAAAAGGATAAAAATAAGATTGGTGTGGAGAAAAAGAAATAAACGGTGGAATTTTGGAAAAAAGAAATAAAATAAATTCTTGATACCCATTTGAAGAATGTGAGATTTTGTTCATTTTTCCATGTGATTTTATTGGTTTAATTATTGTCATAATTATTTATTGAATTGTGGTGTGATTTTGTTGATATTTGGCTGATGGAAAAATTAGGGTTTATGGCAAAAATCTTGAAAAATTATATAAAAATAGGAAATGAAGAGAATAAGGCTTGTGGATGATGGATTGAGTGAAGAATTGACGAAAATAAATTTTAGGAATTTTTGTGGAATTTTTAGAAAATTTTCATAATTATGGTTAAATTTTGGAAAATTTATTTTGGAAGAATTTTGCCTTAAATTGAAGATAATGGAGTTAATTGGAGTGTATGGAAGTAAAAAATAAATTTTGGGATGGAAGAAAAATTTAATAGGATTTTGGGGGAATTTTTAGATTTTTAGCCTAATTATGAAAAAATTTATTAGGAGTTGTGGAATATTATTTTGGTGCAAGTGATGATGGAAAATGAAAGAAAATGAGTTAGAGTGATGATAGAAATTTATTTGGAAGTTTTAGAGTATTTATTGAATTAATGAAAATTCTTGAATTGGAAATGGATACTAGAAGAATAAAAGAAATAAATGGAGAAAAATAGTTTTGGGGGAAGAAAAATAAAGAAAATAAATTATTATAAAAAATTAATATTTAATTTTTGGTTTCACCGAAAAGCGTAATGACGACCAAAACCGGAATTTATGCATTAAACATGCATAATAAGAAAATTTTATATTATAGGATCTTGATATTCGTGAGAGTGAAAAATTTAAATTTTGTTAGATTTGATGTCGTAAGGGGTTCAATAGTTAATCGAAAATTTTTTATCTCTAGGCGCGACGTTGGACCAGATGTCAATCCGAGATAAAGGGAAAGAGCCGGTCAATACCGGCAGAGCGTAAAGAGGTTAGTGTAGCTACCCTTATAATATTAGTTATATAAATGTAATTTATGTGAAAATTGGAATTTTTGCAATTATTGAGTTATATATATTTTTTGTATTTTAGAAAATTTAAATGTTAAAAATTATCAATGATAATAATTATTTTGGTATTGAAAGAATATTTATTCATTATCTGAAAAATGAAGTGAATTATGATTTTGATAATTTTTCCCATATGTTAGCCTAGACATGAATTAGGGTATTGTTGGCATGCCAATATGGTAGAAATTATGGTCATGTGCATTTTTGTGGACCAATAAAATATTGTGATCCTGTGCATTTCTGTGGATCATCTAATACATTTTTCAGTCATGTGCATTTCTGTGGACTGAGTCATATTACATTTGGATCCTATGCATTTCTGTCGATTCTAAATTGAGATGTAATATGATACCCTTTTGATTCCCTAGAAGCAAGTTTAGAATGTCATAATATGTGGGTATATAAAAAAATTATTATTTTATTTATAAAAAGGAGATTCAAAATTTGAATTGATTATATTTTAAGAACGTGTTTTATTTTAATGACTATTATTATAAGAATTTTTGCACCACTAAGATATTTATTCAGTGCGAGAGTTTGTTTTCTCTCGGTAGGTTACCAGATTAGCAGAGAGCATCCAGACTGGTAGATAGAGACACTGATTGGAGACCCGCATTATGAAGCACAACAGTAGCAGTGGTAGCCACCCAGAACGGGTTGATTTTTTTATTATATTTTGATATGTATATATATAAGTTTTTAAATTTAATTACAACATTTATATAAATAAAATAAAAAGGTGTGTATGTATAATATTTTAGTATATATTTTAAACTTCTTATATTAAATATGTTTAAAATTAAAAAAATATTTTTCAAAAGTTTTATTTTCTGTAGCACCTTTTATCCGTTTTTTATACATATTAGTATACGGAAAGGTAAGGGGTGTTACAACCTGCGCGAGAGAACAAACTCTCACATTGAGTTTCACACTCAGTTGTGCAAAATACTTATAATAAAAGTCATATTATAAAATAAAGCATTCATTAAAAAAATATAAACATTTCAAATAAAATTTCAATACAAATACTTGTATAACTTTTGCAATATGCATTTTCCAACAATTAAAATATAAATTATAATTAAAATTCATTACATAAAATACAAATAATTAATCGTATTCTTATTAAATATTTTTATTGATCACCCATATATTATAATACCATATATCTACCCCTAGAGAAACAAGGGGTGTCATATCACATTTTAACCATATAATCCACATATATGCACATGATTCAAATATATATCTCACAGTCCACATATATGCACAAAACTGGATAATGTATCACGTAGTCCGCATAAATACACATAATTACTATTTTCACTTGATCCACATAAATGCACAGGACTGGATAATTACTCTATTGTCATGCTAACAATACCCTAATTCATGTCTAGGGTAATATGTGGACAAAAGATATCACAAAATTCCATGAATCAATTTCCAATCATTGTCTTAAATTTAATAGTAGAAATAATCATTATCATATTTATTTACCATAAAACTTTATTTTATACCAAAACAAACGCTGAAGAAAAATAATTGCATAAATAAATAAAAATTTCAAAGTATAATATTATTTAATAAAATTTACTTTTATGGAGTAATTCATTTTAAGGCACAAAAATTTCTTAATTACTAGAAATCTCCATAAAATCAATTAAAATCATCATAATTAATGTTATAAGAGATTTTGCACAGACTTTACTACATTTTTCCGGTATTTGCCAACTTTTTTTCCTTATCTGTCACTGGCGTCTGTCTTAATAATGCACTGGAACATCAATTAATTTTCAATTATAAAATGCTATTAATTTTGACGATAATTAAAACTATCAATTTTAAATTTTATCGTCACTCATATTTATCAATATTTTTATTTTAATATTTATTTTATGCAAGATTTGAAATATCGGTCTGTCAACCTGTATTACAATGTCACCAGATTATTTTCTAATGTCCTCAATTATTTTTATATATATATATATATATATATATATATATATATATATATATATATTATTTCCCTTTAATATTACACCTCCAAAAATTCCAATTAAATTAAATTCTTCATTTCTCTTATTTTTTTCATATAAATTTTCTTTAATTGATCTTTACTCAAAGGTAGTTTCATTTTCTTCCAAATTCACCACATACTCCATCCAATAATTTCTCTTTAATTCACCAATATATATATATATATATATATATATATATATATATATATCACCTTAATTAAAATTATCCAATGGTTCAACAATTATCAAATTCTTCCACTATGGTTCAAGGCAAACTAATTCTTCTTCCAATAATTTTTTTTATCTCATCCAAAATTCCACCATAATTATTTTTCCAAGCAATAATCCAAGTTTGAGTTTCTTTCTCCTCCATTATAAATTCAGTTTCCTCGTAAAAAAATACCTATAATTTTTGTCTTTATCCAAATTACTAATTTTTTCACTTATACCATAAATCAAACCATAATCTCAAATAATTTCTCAAAAATTACAACTTCCTCAACCTAGTCAATATATATTTTCTTCGAAATGGTTTTCTTAATTTTGCAAAACAACTATCGGTGCGAAAATTACGTTTTTGCAATTTAGTCATTTTTCTAAATTATGCTTGTAAAAATTCATTTCAAATCCGATTTCTGAATTCTAAGTTTTAAAAATTTTAGAATTCAATTGCGATTGTATTGATGCCATTATGGTTGTGAACACATATGTCTACCTTTCAGTTAGAAAATCGTACCGTAAACTCGCATTAAAGATTAATTTTCCAAAAATTAGAGCTCTTAACCTTTAAATATCTCCGTATAACTTCATTTATGACCTTAAAATATTATTTTCTACATTTTGGTGTACTTAACTCAAATTCTCATCGCCGAGTGAAAACCCCATATTCCGACCTGATTTGTTGTCTCAATTTGTGTGCATAGTACGAAATCACAATATTTCATCAAATCAATTCAATATTTATATTAAGCATTATATTATCATATTAAAATAAATTTAACATTCATATATTTTTATTTAGACTCTAATCGATACATCTTTGTATTGCCGTATAGACAAATGCAAAACACGTATATAACTAGGGTCTAGATCACGGATGTTACAATGTGAGTATCACCAAATTTCAAGAGTATATATTGTTAGAGAAAGGCCTAAGGTCTATATCATTAAAATGAAATAAATTATTTAGATGCCTTTTTTTAAATAATGCAAATGTGAATATTATTCAATATCAAAAGAATTTTAAATGTAGATGAGATGACAATTGTCTTTTCCTGCTTAACTAGAAGTTTTAAATTCGAATTTTGCGTATGCAGCTATTTTAAACTCATGAGTGAGTGTTTTATTGCCTTTGAAATTCTATCTAACACGAGAATGATTAGTCTCAGTGTATGATCATAGTTGATTGATTGAAAATACATATTGTCTGACAAAAAAATAAATTTTAAGGGCACATTGGTTATTTTTCGGTTTTTATTTTTTTGTTTATTTCTAAATAAAAAAAACCTATTTAGCTATTGGTTATTTTTCGGTTTTTTGCTTTTTGTTTTTATCACTTCCATTTATTTTCAAATGAAATAAAAAAAATAAAACATGAAATCCTCCATATGGTTTTCTACTTTTGTTTTAATATATACTCATTTAACCCAAAATATCTTCATATTTAACAAACTTATCAAATAAAAGCACAATTATTTAGATTGAATTCCTAATATAATATGATTTATTCCTGTTTAATTAGAACTTATCAAATTTAATTATTCATATTTACCTCACCACATATTCTGAATATGTTTAAAAATATGAAAAAGCCCATAATGAAAAATTGAAAATAAATTTTTACTTTAAGAAGCATAAAATAAAATTGAAGGCACAGTAATTTATTCTATTTTTAATTATTTAGTTAGTCAAAATTCTCATCAGGATTCTATTAAAAAAAATTCTTATCAGGAAATAATTTTTCTTATACATCTTTATCTTTTATATATAAGTTCGAAGTACATAGTATTAATCAAATATAATTTTTTTTGAAAAAAAAATTAAAATAGAAAAGAATACACTTTTGACACTTAATCAAAAGGCCCGTGTGCTGGGGCAACTTCTGTGTGCTAAGAAACTGTTGTACATAACATAAAAGCCCCGTGTGTGACCGTCCATGCACTTATATAAACAGCCAACTTTTTTTTCTTTGTTTTTTTTTTATATCAATTATAAATAACCAAACTAATTTCACAAGAACTGCCCATATATATTGGAGTTTGGAGTAATTTTTTTAAAACAAACATTGATTTGAAGAAATTCAATCAATTCCATTTCTCCAAAAAAATATTTGCTTTGGATAATATTTTCCATCAATATGCAGGACTATTTTTATGATCAAATTGAACTTAAATCTACAGGAAAAGCGCCCTATATTCAGCTGCCTCTTGAGCCATTTCCTCCATGCTTCTATCTTTCCTTTCCTTGTCTAAATCCAGCTTCTCCTTCAATTCCTTCTCTTTCGTGTCAATCTAAACCAAGGATCAGAATTATTCAAATCAAAGTTGAAGCACATTAAAAGATTTTAACAAAGAACTAATAAGCCTTAATTTACTGCTACTGCATAAATTTAGTGCTAGTGGTCTAATAATCAGAGTTGTGAGGTCTCAAATTTGAAACTAGATCAACCCCTTGTAACCAAAAAATATAAAAAAAATCTTTCCTTGCTTCAACTTACTGCATCATAGATCTCATCATTGTTCTCAAAGTCTCCACCTTTCCTTGGGAGGATGTGGATATGAACATGGGACACTGTCTGCCCTGCCTGGGGTCCATCCTAATACGTAAATAGACAGCAAAATGTCAGTTTTCAAAATAGAAGTATATCCTAATGATAAATGATTATGAATAGAAACCTCAAGGTGGTTAGTTTTCAGAATAAAAGGTATCCTAACATGTATAAGACCATAAATAGATTTCCAGCTCATGAAGTATCCTCAACAACCAAGATTGTTCACGCATCTAAACACTCTATGTGGATACCTTACTTGCATAAATGAGGGCATGGAAAAAATGGTTAATCATAGAGAGAGTAGGCTAACAAGTCATGAGCCCCGAGTAAAGCTAAGAGTTGCATAGTTGCATGAGGGATATGCCTGCCCAGCCAAACATTGAAAAGATTGATTAAGGTTTATAATCTCTCAGATATGATATAAAGGTTTTTGTTTCAGAATCTTCAGGGAAAGAAAGGACGGAATAGAGATGGGACTCATGCATGTATATGTTATGCATCCAATGAATCAAGCAAATTTTATATCTTCAAATCCACTTTTTCTTTCTCCTATTCATGATATTATCCACGCGCCATATAGAAATGAACAGAAAAACATCTTTTTTTTTTAGTCTTTGCTCTATACAATAAATCAAAGACCAGGAATGAATCTTCCTATATTTCTTGTTCAGCTCTAACTAATTTTTCATGACCTAACTGATACTAGTGAATTTCTCTAGCAATTCTTCTCCTTCCTAAAACAAATATAAAAATTCTATAATGGACAGAACTGAACCAGCCTCAGGGGACAATAGAATTAATGAAAAGTTAAAACTTTTGAAAATAAAAGCAACTAAATGCTGATACTGTTCTTCTAATTCCTTGCAAATCTTTCTGTTTTAATTCATTAGTCCAAATTTTCTTTTTCAAATTCCAGAAACATTACATTTACCCAAATATTTTTCCTTCAGGCTCATTTTTGTGTTCGGTTTAAAAAATGGATCCAACAAAGAGTTACCTTCTTATATGAGATTATAATCTTATGCATCAAACACTATATCAATTTTGGATCTTATAAATTTGACTGGGTCATAACAATCTAAGCACAAAGCCAGGAAGGTATAAATTATGTGATCTATGGTTCTACTGTTGATCTTACAGCCATTTTGACTTCTTGTTCTGTCTACCAGCCCTAGACAGCCCCTGCCCCACTCCAAAAACAGTGGTATTGAGGAAACTTTTGTCAACTGAAAACTGGAGATGGAAAATCTACACATGCGAGCGCGCACACACACACATAGAGAGAGTCAATGCTATGGATGCAACTATGAGAAAGAATATGTATCAATATCATCAGAAAGAAAAGTGAGGGAAGAAAACCCCTACATGATGCATATTTTTTCCCAAAAAGGGAAAAGAAAAAAGATATGGTAAAGTGTCAACAATTTTAATTGCATAGAGAGAGAGAGAGAGAGAACCCCTGCATCCCTACTTGCAATAACTACTCAAGTTAGTAATAGTACTAACAATAACAGCAAAAGGACCAATTAAAATAAAAATCAATTTAAAAAATATTGGAGTATAAACAGAAGGATAATCTTACTTGGATTGTGAATGTGAGTGATGTTGCTAGGTGATGGCTCTCAAGCCGGCTGCCTACTTTCTGTGCCACAAGCCATAAATCACTAATCTCATCAGCAGTGAGATCAGCAAAACGCTTCACTTCACGCCTTGGGCAGACTAGAACATTTGTGTAAAGTTAAGGCAACCAAACTGGATTCCAGGAAACCAAACACTTATAACTGTATTTGAAAAGCTCAAACTGAATTGAAAGTGAATATCCATGCATAATGATTTCACCATGTTAGATCATTGGCCAAGGTGTAATGCTTGTATGAATGATAAATGCATATGCACATAATATGTGCCTCAGATCTTCTGCCTAGTAACTGCTCGGTATAGAAATTATGTTCGGCACACTAAATTGTATGCTCAAGTATTGCCACCAGTTGTATTAAGTTGGCTACTTGGCTAACACAAGGAAGATGGTAAAACAAAATTAATGTCTAACCTTTATCTCAATAGCTGAGTAAGAGTGCATGAGAGTAATAAAATCATATTCAACCATCAGAAGTCCAAAAAGGTAAATATTATGATCCCGAGCACAAACCAATGCCAAAAGGAACTAGAAGATGAACCTGAAAATCAAACTAATCTGCAAAAAGAATGGAACTTATTGCTTTTTTAATGATACTGACCAATAATTTGAACAGCAACAGTTTTCCAGACACCAGTTGCTTGGTAGAGTTTCTGAATCCCAAGCAACCTCTGATGTGATGGTGTTGCATTCTAAATTCATGTTTTTCATATTTATCAAGCACTTTATATTTGTCCATGTGGATTAGTCACCAATTGGTTTGCTTGTTTCCTATCAGTGTGTTTTTTACACCTTTGACAATGAAGGCACAGTGCATCAATCAGTCATCAAGTGTGACTGATTTCTAAAACAAAATGAAGCCCTAACCAAGATTTATGCAATTTAAATTTATTCATAATCCCAACACAACTTCTATCTGGAAAAGGATATGACCTGCAAAGTAAAAGAAAAAGAATCTATGGTCAGAAGAGCGTGACTAATCAGAGCACAGAAAAAAAAAACATAAAATCTGCTCAAACCCCATCATCTGCGACCAGCCAAAGATAGAATAACTAGATCAAGCATAAGGGAGTGTGACATCTCTGTTTGCTGATCAGTTCACATTCTTCTGATGTTAATAGTGGTTGATATTGAATGAATATTGGTTTTATCAGTCTCTCCACCTATTTAACAATTACTATAATTTTTGCACTTTATATTACATTTTTAATTGCAATTTTAGATGCTTGGTAGCAATAACAACGCCATTCTTAGTATGACTACTTTCAACCAGAGGAGGAACTTTCTGAGAAAAAAAAAAGGTCTTTTATCATCAACTACAAGGGAAAGAAAATGGAAGTAAACTTTAACATATAAAATCCATAGAAAAACTGCTGTATTGACTAGAGGAAAAAAAAAATTATCACCAGAGAAATGATAATGTTTTCATAGTTATTATTGTGAAGTGAAACAAAGATGGGAATGAAATATTTCTTATGTCAATTGATCAATAGAGATACATATTTATATACAAAAGTTATACTCTAATTAGGAAACTATACTAATTAGGATACTACACTAATTAGAGTAATTAACATATTTATAGTCTATAACTCCCTCTCAAGCTGGAACATAGGTATTAATCATATTCAATTTATTACAAAGATAATCAACCTGAGCCTGTTTAAGCTTTAGTGAAAAGATCCCCCAACTATTTTCCTATCTATACGAATCCCGTGAAAATCAAACCTTGTTGTAGTTTCTCACAAACGAAGTGGCAGTCGATCTCAATATACTTTGTTCGTTCATGAAAAACGGGATTAGATACAATATTAAGGGCAACTTGGTTGTCACACCACAACTTTTTTGATATTGTAGTCTTGAAACCTATCTCAGTGAAGAGTTGATATATCCACATGATTTCACATACAAATTTTGCCATAGCCTGATATTTTGATTCTGCACTTGAATGTGATACAACATTTTGTTTCTCACTCTTTCATGAAACCAAATTTCCTCCAACAAAGACAATAGCCTAATGTGGATATTCTATCTACCTTTGAACCTGCTCAATCTGCATCTGAGAAACACTCAATATGAGTATGTCCTTGATTCAAATATAAAATACCAAAAACAGGAGCCCTTTTCAAGTAACACAAAATATGTTATAGGATGTCCAATGGTGAATTATTGGTGATGACATAAATTGACTTACAACATTAACAAAATATGCAATATCCGGACGAGTCATTGTAAGATAATTCAACTTCCCAACCAATTTTCTATACTTCTCAGGATCTTCAAATAGTTCACCATCCTTCGTAAGTTGCATATTAGGAATCATCGGAGTACTAGAGGGCTTTGCCCCTAATTTTCCCATTTTAAACAACAAGATAAGCACATATTTTCTTTGAAATAGGAAAGTACATTTTTTACTCCTTGTAATTTCAACATACAAGAAATATTTTAGCATCCCTAAGTCTTTAGTATGAAATTGAGTATGAAGAAAAGACTTCAGAGATGAGATTCTCAAACTATCGTTTCTAGTAATAACAATGTCATCAACGTACACAACTAGCAAAATAACCCCAACTTCATATTGTCCGTAAAAGACAAAATGATCAAACTTACATTTCAGCATCCCAAATTGCTCAACTGTTTGACTAAACTTCTTAAACCAAGCTCAAAGACTCTGTTTTAAGTCTTACAAAATTTTATGAAAACAACAAACTTTCCCATACTCCCGTGAGTAACAAACCCCAGAGGTTGTTCTATATAAACTTCCTTTTGGAGATCACAATGGAGAAAAACATTTTGGATATTGAGCTGATACAAAATCCAATTATGAGTAGTTACTATAGAAATAAACAATCTGATAAATGTCAGTTTAGCAACAGGAGAAAAATATCAGAATAATCCACTCCATGGGTTTGAGCATAGCCTTTAGCAACAAGACAAGCCTTTAAACAAGCAATTGACCCATCAAAGTTGACCTGAACTGTGAATACCCACTTGCATTCGATAGTTTGTTTCCCTAAAGGTAAATCAATTAAGGTCCAAGTACCATTGTCATCCAAATCATTCATTTCCTCCAGCATTGCATTATGCCATCCAGGTTGGAACAAGACTTAATGAACAGTTTTAGGAATAGTGATAGAATTAAGTGATGCAACAAAGGAACAGGAAGATGGTGACAAGTGATGATAAGAAACAGAAGAGGAAACAAGATAAGTACATTGGTTTAACTTTGCGCAAGACAATGAGAAAATCATCAATTGATACATAATTCAATGATGACAGAGCTAGTGCAAGACATGGATCAGGAGGGTGTTGTTGTTTGGTGTAGACCTGAAGAATGGAGAGCAGAGTCAAAAATTGGTTCAAAGGATGTAATAGTGTAGACTAACAAATCATCATCCTCCCCCTAATGTGCTGAAATAAAAGATGGAAAATATGGTATTTCTTCCAGGAAAGTAATATCAGCAGATACAAGGTACTTATTAAGATTAGGAAAATAACATCTATACCCTTTATGCAAACGAGAATATCTAAGAAAGATACATTTCAATGACTTGGGATCTAATTTAGTGATATATGGACGAATATCTCGAACAAAACAAGTACTACCAAATATCATAAGTTCAATAGAAAACATTGATTTAGTAGGAAATAAGATATTGTAAGGAGTCTCACTATTAAGAACAGAGGAAGACATGCAATTAGTCAAGAAACATATTGTTGAAACTACATTAGCCCAAAATGTTTTAGGTATATTCATTTCAAACAAAAAGGCTTTTGTTGTTTCAAAAAGATGTGTGTTCTTTTGCTCTACTACTTTATTTTGCGATGGGGTATCAACAAAAGATGTTTGGTGAAAGATGTAATTTTGAATCATATAAGTCTGAAAAGAAGCTGATAAATATTATTTGATATTATCACTTCACAGTATATGGACAGAAAAATTAAATTAAATTTTAATCTTAGCATGAAAAGAACAAAATGAGAAAATAATTTTGAATGATTTTTCATTAGATATAACCACGTCATGTAAGAATAGTCATCAATAAAAGTTACAAAGTATTTAAATCCAGTTTTAGACTAAACAAGACGAGGATTCCAAACATCAGAATGAACTAACTCAAAACGAAAAGTGACTCTTTTATTGATTCTTAGATTTGAACTAAGACGGTGGTATTTAGCAAACTGATATGAGTCACAATCTAAGGAAGATACTCTACTGAACTGTGGACACAACTTCTTAAGCGAAAGAGAGGGATGCCCCAATCGACAGTGCACTTGAAAAGGGTAACTCCAGAGCAAACAATAGATCTAGGTATCTAGGTGTCAAGAATGTAAAGGTCTCTTAACTCATGTCATTTACCAATAATCTTCTTTGTCATAAGATACTGAAATAAGCAATAATAAGAAAATAATGAGATGTAAAAATTAAGAGTTTGAGTAATTTGACTTAAAGAAATCAAATTGAAAGATAGTTGAGGTAAATGAAGAATAGATTGTAGAGGAAACAAAGGGATGAATTAATTGTGTTAGACCCAAGAAAAGAAAATCATGTAGGAATGACAATGGGGTAGTTTCTGGGTGGAGTTCTCTATCCCTGTCCCCGACCCCGCCCTGTTCCCCTCTTAGGAAAAAGTATGGATCTTCATCCCTATACCATACAGGGACTGGAATTCTCGATACCCGATTTTTATTAAAATTTTTTAATTTATTTTAATATTTAAAATATTTTTTATTTTAATTAATTATTTAATTATATAATTGTTTAAATAAAAATTATTTTTTACTTTAAAATGAGTGTTATATATTTATTTTATTATTTTTTTAAAATATTAATTATGTTAAAATATAAATAATTATCATATAAATAAATAAATAAATATATATATATATATATATAATTTTTGGGGCGGGGTCGGTACAAGGGATGTGTATACCATTCCCGCCCCGTTCCCATCACAAAAATTCGGGGTCGAGACGTGGCATAAAAAATAACAAAAAATCTGCCAAATTCGGGACAGGGCCGAGGCAGAGCACCGTGGGGGAGGATCCAATTGCTATCTCTAAAATGATGGTTCACCTGCTAAAGTGACATTAGAGATGAATTTATGCGATTGGAAAGTAGAAAAAAAGCTTGAGTTACCTGTCAAAATCTATGGCACCATAATCAATGACCCATTTGGTGGAGATGGAAATGAGACATACATTAGATTTACCTGAATCGACAATAGCAATAACTGGAGTAGATGAAGCCTTCAATGATTCCTGGTATTAAGAGAACTTGGCAAAGTCATCTGCAAAGATAATTGACTTCTCAGATGTATCAGTAGTAGATGCTACATGAGCAAAATGAACTTTTAATTTTTGTTATGAAGCTTTCTGCAATCCCATTTTATATGGGCTAGCTTATAACAATAATGACACACAATCTCCTTTGAATCCAGTCTCTAAGGCACAAAAGTATTGGATCTCCTCCTTTACCACCACCCTTGTGATAAGAATTCTTAGACTCATGATTTTGGCTGACAAGTGCACTAGTGTATTGAACAGATGGAGTTCCTTTAGTGCAAAGTATTTTGTTAAAAACATCATGTAAGGAAGACATCTCAAAACTTGAGAGTATTTAAGGCTTAGTAGTCTCAAATTCAGGAGGGAGACTAGCTAAAAAACCCATAATTGTCATCTGCTCCCATTGACTCTATTGAACCTTCACATAAGAACTAAATAACAACAAAATATTAAGTTCCTCATAAGTTTTCTTAAATTCCATAAAATAAGTAGCAAGAGACCAATTTTGCTTTTCTACACGATAAAATGTTTTGTATACCTCATAAATTCAGAAAATATTCCCTTTGCCCGAATGTAAAAAATCTAAAAAATCTATCAATTTTTTGACATACTCACAATGATTAATCAAGCCAATGACTTCACTGTCAATGAAATTACGAATCTGCAAAAATAATTGAATATCCTCCTATAACCATGTCAGTCTGAACTCATTTTTAGGTGGATCGTCAGTCATATATTGGCTCTTATCAATACTTCGTAAGTAAATACGAATCGTCTTACTCTAACCCATATAATTGGAGCCATTAAGCTTGTGTTCAGTATTTTAGACATTACTGGAATTACATCAGATACAGTCACTATCTTTTTGACAGCCATAACTCAACAAATAGAAATATAACATGAATATTATCCCAAAACAGAAGCTATAGGGCACAAATGAAGAAAAAACAGAGATTGCAGATGGAGAAACACGGGTAAACAGAACCTAGTCTCATGTGAGCAACTAAACCGAGAGGGTATAACCTCAACCAAGTACGGAAATGTGCTCTACAGACAGAGATGAGTCAAACAGTGGTGATCGGAGAGGATGGCAGCGACGGACGTGCATTCACACTCTAGCGCGTGGGGCTGACAATAGAAGCTTGTGACGGCGCGTGTGGCTCACACGCAAACCTTCTGGACGCTGGTTTCTATGACGAGGCCGAACTGGTGGTCGTGCTCCTCCCTAGGCAGGCGATGACTACAAGGGACGCCTCTAAGTGGATGACCCAACCCAAGAATATTTGGAACCCTAATCTGCCAAATTGCAGACAACCCAAATTCTAGAAAATTACCTTCCCAGAATCAAATCCCATTCGCTAATACTCTGATACCATGAAACAAAGATGGGAATGAAATATTTCTTTTGTCAATTGATCAATAGAGATACATATTTATATCCAACAGTCATACTCTAATTAGGAAACTATACTAATTAGGATACTACACTAATTACAGTAATTAACATATTTATTGCCTATAACATAAAGAATAACATTGCTTTAAGGGAATGATAGCATGTATCTCATGATTAACTAATATGAAAATTTGGAAAAATTGTAGGTCATGATTATGGAGTTCATTCAACAGAAAATAAGCTTTGTGCTCATATGTTCACACTGGTAGGAAGAGAACCAAGTCATACAAGCCCATACCAAAATCTATAGTTAACCAATAATCCATAGCTCATTAACAAGAACATTCTAACCTGAAATGACTTTGAGTGAGTACATGGACATCACTGATGAGAATTGTAAAGTTGTATTCGATTTTTGTTGGTTACATATATGGCACACTAATAGGACTCTTAAAGTCCCAGTAGAACATATGTTATTCAATACTTCTTTGAAACCATGGAAAATAAAATTGGATAAGAAATTCTCAATTCCAATATCATTATTGGTTAGTGATGATTTACAAACTTTTGTTCCTTATTTGATCTACTTTGTAACAATATGCAACTTCTCATTTAAAATTTAGGAAAAAAGATAGGTTCTACTATTGAGGATTTCAAATGCATTACTACTAACCTTTCTATTTAGGAGTCATGATCTAATTAACATTTAGGAGTTTCTTAAAAGAAAAAATCCATGAAATTCTTCTTATGTACTAGGACAAACAAATACACATACATGTAATTCTTCAAAATTCATCAAAATTCTTTCTAAATTCACTTGAAATTTAGTCCAAAAATCTGATGAGTTTAGATAAATAGAATCATAAAGACATATCCACAAATTTGTTATCGATTGTCCTAGGCATACGACTCATATTTTTAGGGTTGCTAGCTGACTAATATCGCTCACTGAAAGGGGATCAATGAAAAGAGGATTGTACCATGAGAGGAGCAATAAGGTCAATGTCTTTCAAATATCCAACATGGACTATGGCAATTTGATGTAGTTGGACTCAGAATTCCCCCATTCTCTTACCCAATTGAGATATCCTTTCTATCTAATAAGCACACACATGCACGCCCGTCTAATGCTTTTCTATTTTATGCATAAAGGTTAGAATCTTAGTCTTTCTATTAAATGTGGAAGCGAAATCTTTGATAAAAATTAATTTCCCAATCCACAATCAAAGAGCATCAAAACTAAATCAACCTAAATTTATTGTTCACATTGTTCCTAAAAAAACATTTGTGGAAAACAACCCCCAAACCTTTTCTTCTCCTTATCATGATTCCTATTAATTATAATTTCCTAGCATTATAATTTTTCACTATATATCAAAAGTTCCTTCCCTTGTGCCCTGACTGCATACATTTCCCTTGAGCATAAAATGTCACCATGTCAAGTTCCAAGCTTATAATTTTTCACTAAGGTAAACAAATGTCACCATGTCAAGTTCCAAGCTTATAACAACTTCAGAAGTTCTTCAAGTAATGAGCATAAAATTGCTAACAGCCCCACTTCCAAGCACTTACATCTATAAATATGATTAGGAGAACAAACAGCAATGCTGTTGGTGCTTCCATGCACGACAATTTGTAACTTATGTTTTCAAGTCCTTCCTTATGAGCTACAATGTTAGATTGTTCTTCTTCCTAGTCTCTATCTCTTGTGCTGCTCATACCATCTCTCCCTTGAACAAGAACTTATTAACTTGATGTAGACAATGACATGCTTGACATAAATGATGTTCAAAGCCTTGACAGTTATGCAGGGCTTGTTTGCAATATTGTCGAGTCCTTTTTTAATCAAGGTTGTATAATACTTAAAAAGCCACTTTTTCCACTGGAAAATTGTTGTAGGAACCATAGAAGTCCTTTTTTTGCCCCCTTAATTCCTCGGCAAGATTATAATCCAATGCCATATAACTCAATACTAATGTGTGTGCATACATACCTAGAATCACATACAATAACAATACATGCATAACTTTGTGAGTTACCTATCTTCAAAAAAAAAAAACTTTGTGAGTTACCATTTATATATCTCTATAGAGCTTTGATATGAATGAAAATTGCCATCTCAATGTTCCAAGCTAATGTTATATTTCATTAATTATAGTAGCATATTAGGTAGGATATCAACCAAAAAAGAATTTTATCTGCAACCTACACTGAAACAAGTCTCAAATCTGAAGCACTAGCATATTCTTTTCCGCTTTCCATCGATGGCCGCATTCGGCCTAGTGTTACACAATTAGGAACCATAAATCAAATGGTGGAACTGATTTTCAAGATGTTCATTTAAGATTTAAAACTTTTCAGGTACAGATCATCATTAACCAAGTGAATTCTACAATGTTTTCTGAGGGAGACTTGTTAGTACAAAACCAATTATAAATGTTCAGAAAAGAAGGTGAAATCAAATGCAGTACCTTTGACATGATAATTCACAATTAAAAGAAAAAAAAAAACAATGGGAAGAAGAAGTAAGAGATGAAGTACCAGGAATAACAGGACGGAGGTTGACCAAGGCATAGGACAGGCGGGTTGAGTAAAATACTTCCTTGGCATCTATCTTGTATGGCCCGAACATGTACGACTCGGTCGACATCTGTGTGATGAAAATGTTAAAAAATGTAAATGGATTGGCTGCGCCATGACTAAGGAATCCAAGAATTGCAGGATTACAGAGAGATAAGAAGAAGAAGAAGAAGAAAGGTGCGCCTGAGATTACCTTGGTGATGAAGGGTCGGAACCCTTTAGAGGAACAGTGAGAAAGAAGAAATCCTCTCCTTTGAGAATGAGAGAGAGCTAGATGGGCCACCAACTGTAGCAATGCCTTCCCCATTTGAAGTCCCTGATCCTGATGTTTCCCCGTGGGCAAGCGGGTGTCGCTATGAGTGCGTAAGGTTTGGTCCCCACATACAATTGGACCCGAACCGGCGGGTTCCATCCCATACTCATTCCAAATAAAACAGATTTTGTTTTTTAATTTTGATCGGGATCGGGAAGGATTCTAAAAAAACCCAAAATGACATTTAATAGGAATGTGGCGGATATATATATATGTATATATATATATATATATATATATATAATTTAAATAACATAAAAAATACACATAATTTATATTTTTAAAACTTTTAAGTTATATAATAGTATTTGTATAGTGAATATTTATTTTACTAGTTATACATGGATTAATCAATATTAACATTTTCATTAGTTAAGTATGAATTATAAAATATTAAAAAAAAAGAGTGTTGGATCTTTTTATAATTTTTTTTGCTATTATTTTGGATTTTATTTTGATATAAATGAAATTGATAATTTGAATGAATAATATCAAATATAAATTTAAAAAATAAATTGGGAATACCTAATCTTCTTTGAGGCAGAAAATAGATTAATAATATTTCTCTATCAAGATATGAGGCGGAGACAAAAATATAAATTTATAATTGGGGATAAGGAGGGTAAAATCCGACCCTAATGCGCTCCGTTGCCAATCTTATCACCATATAACAATTTGGTTAGGTTTAGGTTAAATTAATCATACTAATTATCCAGTCAATTTCATTTTATTTGAAGGCTGAATTCAAACATCCTTTGATTTAGCAGTTAAACGTAGTTGATAACTGATAGCGGTTTAATATTTTAATTGACTAAAAATAATTGAATTGTTGTTGCTAAAATATAAAATTACTAATAGAAATATTATTTATTTAATCAAGATATATATTATTTTATAATAAATAAACAAATAAAAGTTTAATTGATATAATTGTTTATTTTAATAAATTAAAAATTACTATAATAATAATAATAATAATCGATGAATAAAAAAATTTCAAAAAAATATATGATATAAGAGTAATTAAAATGAATTAAAAATTATTATTAGTATATTATAATTTAGTGTAAGGGTAATTTGGTTTTTTGTATTAAAAAAATTTCAGTTGTTTACAAAAAAAACTCCAACAAAAATTTTTTCGATTAACAATTATTTCAAACTTCAAAAAACTACCAGTTATTATTTAGAAAAAATTACTAAACACTTTTATATCAACTGTTAGACAAGAAAAAACTAACAGTTGTCCCAAATAGTTAAACCATACACCCCCTCAAAATATATTTTTGGTTTTGATATGTTTTTCTAAATGAATTTAAATTTGAGTTAAGAATTTCCAAATCTATTTTTATCCATTTACAAAATTTAAATTTGTATAATTATTCTAATTTCGAAATTCTTATAATAAATCTGTAATATTATATTTAAAAATATACATTTTTTTAAATTGAGTTGTCTTTGAATTTTGGAACAAAAAATTTCAAATCTTTCAAGATAATTTGACTCGGTCCAATCTAATATAATTATTTGGAGTTTGATTATAATTACTAAAATATCTTCTATATTTTCAAATTTTAAATTAAACAAAAGTTAAAATTTTCACAAACATGTTTTATTATAAAAAAATCAAATATTTAATTTATTGCCCAGATATTAAGCCAAAAAGGGGGGGGGGTGAATTGGAGTTTTAAGAATTTAACTTTAAAGTGCGGAAATAAAAAGTTAAGTTTAAGAGGGATAGATAAATTTGACACAAGTATTTTTATAGAGGTTCGGGTGTTAACAAACCCTACTCCTCTCCCCAATCGCAATTGAGAGTTTTACTAATACACTAAGTATTACAATAGAGTTTTACAAACTTACTTCCAACTATGGTGTTTCTCACAATGACTCACACCTAACCCAAAAATCCCTTGTGTTTTAATGACTCACACAATAACCAATTCCTTGTGTTTTACAGGCTCACACAAACAACAATTTTTTGTGTTTTAAAGGCTCACACAACTAACCCTTACAAGTGTTCTACTCTTAACCTAGAAATGCCCAAAACTCACTTGAGTAATAAATGATTACAGAGAGAAACTCTTACAAATCTTTATTGCTCAATAAATGATGAGCAAAAAGATTTTCACAGAGAATAGATATTTGTTATGAAAGTATTAAATGTACAACTAGCTTGTAATAAGATTTTGATTCAAAGTATTAGCTATCCTCTTGTACTGAATGCATAAATGACTTGTATTTATACTCCAATGGAGAATTATAGCAGTTAGAATACATTTAATACGAAACTAGTCATTACACCAAAGCAAATAATCGCGCCTAACATTTTTCTCTTTCATATTTCACGGGCGTGACTATGTTTGTCACGGGCGTGACTGTTCTTCCAAGCCGTGACTGAAGTGGTGACCTTGGTTGTGAAACATTCTGGAAGGTTTTGAAATATTGAGTCACGGGCGTGACATATATCTTCACGGGCATGACAAACTTCCCAGCTGTGATCCAAGTGGTGAATTTGGTCGTGAAGTGCTCTGGATAAATTTGTCAAGAAGGTTCACAGGCGTGACATTTAATTCACGGGCGTGACTTAAATGTGCATTTCACGGTTTGTTGTCTTCCTTCATGGCTGTGAACTTCAAATGTTGGTTTTGTTGACGGTTAGCTTCTTCATGGGCGTAACACCTAGGATCACGGGAGTAAACATGCTACTTCCTTAATTTTATCATTCAATGATTAATCTTCCATTCTCTATTATTGCTATTTTATTCCATACCCTGTTTAATAGACTTAGAAAACAAGTATGTTAAATACAATATTGTTATTTTATTTGTTATCATCAAAATGACAGAAATACCCCTAAAGGTTTAACAATCTCCCCCTTTTTGATGGTGATAAATAATCTAGCAATATATGCTTTTGAGATGTCTCCCCCTCAAAAGCTACTTAGGATAAAAATTGATGAAATGCATGAATTGTAAAGAATGATGTAGCATTGAAATACATTTTCTAGTTTTAAGTATATGCAAGTTATATGCAAAGTATATCCAATATATACCAAAATTCTCTTTAAGTCATGAAATATATGTAAGGTATATTTAGAGTACATCAAGTGCATATTCATTTATGTAACTTGCATTAAGGTATATGCAAAGTATACTTAAGATATATTTAAGGCGTATAAAGCTCAATTTGCATACTTGCATATTCATTTTGAATCAAATTTTAAGTATTGCATTTAAACTCAAAATATTGCTATTTTCTCCCTACTTAACTTAATATATTTGTAGGTTCTTTATTTTGATTCAAAATTAAGTATTGCTTGCATTTATCTTAATATATTGCTAGTTTCTCTCCCTTTTGTCATCAACAAAAAGAATATAAAGATAATAAACCATAATGAGTCCATGCTATTGGTATTCTTTACATCCCAGCTGCAATCCGTACCAAAATGAGTCCATGCTCGAGTTGCGAAGAACTCCACTTTGCTGTCGTTGATGATGCCTTTCGAGGGTAGGTTGAATAAGTCCCCGAATTCTATGGCAGTGAGAGTGTTCGGATTGCTGCAGAGTTGAAATTTCACTACTCTAGTGGGAGACACTTGCAAAGTGCTCAAAAATTCCAAGGCTAGCTCTCTCAAAGTGCTCATATTTTATAACTCGTATCCGGATAGTATGGATCTAAAGTATTTAACTATAAATTAAATAAGTAATAAGAAAATCAGTTAGGAGTTATGCTATGTAAAACATAAATATGATTAAGTAAATCAGATATATAGAAAACCAGGACATATAGAACCAAAAAAAGAAAATATATATGGTATACAACTTGAGTGTTATTTGGATGTGATTATATATATAGTTATGCCTTGCGCAATGCAATATTTATGTTTTAAACCAGTAAACAAATGATGTTATATTCTATGTTGATAGTGATAGCTTAATTGATATTTATATAAATAATTTTGTTAATTTTTTTGGTTAGATATTTAAGCTAAATCATTATTTTTTACTTTCAAATATTTAAATTATGTTAAACCTTGAGGGATATTTTCGTCATTTTGATGATAACATATAAAATAACAATATTGTATTTAACATACTTGTTTTCTAAGTCTATTAAATAGGGTATGGAATAAAATAGCAAGAATGGAGAATGGAAGATTAATTCTTGAATGATAAAATTAAGAAAGTAGCATGTTCACTCTCGTGACCCTAGGTGTCACGCCCGTGAAGAAGCTAACCGTCAACAAAATCAACATTTGAAGTTCACAGCCATGAAGGAAGATAACAAACCGTGAAATGCACATTTAAGTCACGCCAATGAATTAAATGTCACGCCCGTGAACCTTCTTAACAAATTCATCCAGAGAGCTTCACGACCAAAGTCACCACTTGGATCACGGCTGGAAAGTTTGTCATGCCTGTGAATGAGTATGTCACGCCCGTGACTCTATATTTCAAAACATTCCAGAGAGCTTCACGACCAAAGTCACCACTTGGATCACGGATGGAAAGTTTGTCACGCCCGTGAATGAGTATGTCATGCCCGTGACTCTATATGATAAAACATTCCAGCGAGCTTCACGGCCAAAGTCACCACTTGGATCACCCCCGTGACAAACATAGTCACGCCCGTGAACAATGAAAGAGAAAAATGTCAGGCGCGATTTTTTGGTTGGTACAATGGCTAGTTTCGTATTTAATGCACCTCAACGGCTATATTCATCCATGAGAGTATAAATGGAAGTCATTTGTGCATTGAGAAAAAGGGAATGAAGAGAATAACAATAGAATAACATATACTTCAAATTTAATTCTTATTACAAGCTATTTGTACATTCACACTTTGAGAACAAAATCTATTCTCTGTAAAAATCTTATTGCTCTTCATTTATTGAGCAATTAAGATTTATAAGTGATTCTCTCTGTAATCTTTACTCAAGTGAGCTTTGGGTATTACTAAGTTAAAAGTAGAACACTTGTAATAGTTGTGTGAGCCTCCAAAACAAAAATTAAAAGGTTATTGTTTGAGCCTGTAAAAACACAAAATGAATGTTGTTTGTGTGAGCCTGTAAAACACAAAGTGAAGCTTGTTTGTGTGAGCCTATAAAACACAAGGAATTGGTTATTGTATGAGCCATTAAAACACAAGCGATTTTCTGGGTTAGGTGTGAGCCATTGTGAGAAACACCATAGTTGGGAGTGAGCTTGTAAAACTCTATTGTAACACTTAGTGTGTTAGTGAAACTCCCAATTGCGATTGGGGAGAAGAGTAAAGTTTGTTAACACCCAAACCTCTATAAATCTGTGTGTCAAATTTTCTCTATCCCTCCTAAAATTAATTGTTTATTTCCGCACCTTAAAGTTTAATTTTTTTTTAAAAAAACTCCAATTCAATCCACCTTCTTGGCTTAATATCTGGGCAACAATTGGTATAAGAGTTTTGTCTAGCATCGAAGCTTAAAAAGCTCTAATAAAGATTAAGATATGGCCAGTGAAGGATTCCAAAGTCTCAAACCTTACTTTGATGGAGCAAATTATGCCCATTGGAAGTTTAGGATGGAGACATACTTAGATAGTGAAGGAATTGAAGTCTGGGATAGTGTACAAAAAGAATGGACACCACCAACCAGAAGAGGAGCTGATAGTGAAGAAGAAATCCTATCAAGAGATGATTGGACAGAGCCTCAAAGAAGAGCAAATTTCAAAAACAAGAAGGCAATGCCAATCCTATCAAGCTCATTATCTATTGAAGAATGTGGGAGAATACAACACTGCTTAACAGCATACAACATGTGGAAGACATTGGAGAACTATCATGAGGGAACTAAGCAAGTCAAATCTAAGAAGGTTCAACTTCTAACCTCAGAATATGAGTTCTTCAAGATGAAATCCAATGAGTCAATCACTGACATGACCAACCATTTTATAGCCATTATAAATGGAATGAGGAAACTTGGGAAGCATATGAGTTTGGAAGATGTAAACAATAAAATCCTGAGAAGTCTTCCTCTTAAAGACTATGGCTCAAGAGTTGCTGGCATAAAAGAAGCAAATGAAGATATGAGCATCATGAATACTGATGTGCTGATTGGAAAACTTCTCACAAATGAGATGGCAGTGAAGAGAGATAGAGAGCTTGAAGCAGAGCCAGAGAAAAGAAAGCCCTTAGCACTCAAAGCCTCTACTTCAAAATCTCAAGAAGATAGTGAAGATGATGAAGAAATAAGTGATGATGAAAATGAGGACATTGTTATGCTTTCAAGGAGATTAAAAAGAATCATTAAGAAGAAAATGAGCAACTCCAGAAAATTCAGGCAAAGAAACCTCAAACAAACTTCTAATGACACACATAGAAGTAAGGAAGAAGTAAAGTGCTATGAGTGTGGAAAGAAAGGACATATTAAACCAGAATGTCCAAGGCTCAAGAAGCATAAGAGCAAATACCAAAGAGACAATGGGGAGAAAGGTAACAAAGTCACATGGGATGACGAAAGCTCTTCAAGTGAAAAAGATGATAATGAAAGTGAAGAGGTCAACTTATGCTTCATGGCTATTGAGGATCACGTCTTGAAAAAAGTAAGATCACTACACTCATACTCTTTTAATAATGATAGTAGTGATAATGGTAGTAATAGTGATGATGATGATGATGATGATGAGCAAAGCCTAATAGAAGAATTAAATATAGAATTAGAGAAATATAGAAGTAAATTTAGTACTTATAGAAATAACATCTCTAATTTAAAAAATAAGATAGATGGTTTAGAAAAGGAAAACATAAAGCTTAAATCATCTAATAAATCTTTCCAAAGGTCATTAGATGAATACTCATCAAGACCCTCAATAGCTTCATTGTTAAAAGAAAATAATACTTTGAAAAATGAAGTTAAGGAACTTAGAAATTCTATTTCTAAATTTCACAAAGGTAAAGAGAGCTTAGATACTCTCATTGTTTCTCAACGATCACCCTTAATTAGACATGGTCTAGGTTTTAAGGACACATCATCATCTTCTCACAAAACTATATTTGTAAAGTCTAAAGAATCTCACATCTCCACACCTGTTAGAACAGCACCAAGAAATAAGCATGTTAAACCTTCTATACATAAAAAGAATAATCATGCCTTTATGTATAAGAAGCATGCATCTAGAAAAATGAAAATTAATCATGATTGTGCATGTCATTGTTCTCAAAATCAGTCTAATAAAATAATGGCATCCAATTACATTGTAAGCCCAAAAAGTAAGTTTAGACCGAAACAATGTAATTATTATATGAAAATTGGTCACATAAACAAATATTGCTGGATAAGGAAGGCTCATTGGGAACCTTCATGTGCTAACCCCCAAGGACCCAAACTCATTTGGGTACCTAAAAATTGTACTTGAATTGTGATTTTATAGGTATGCCTCAAGTCCACAATAAACAAAAATGCTTGGTTAGTAGACAGTGGATGCTCAAGGCATATGACATGAGACAAAAAACTTTTCAATGAAATCAAAAGTATTGATGGAGGTAAAGTTACATTTGGAAACAATGCAAAAGGTAAAGTAATTGGCATTGATTCTATTGGTATTAATGGTACTACTTTTATTAAGGATGTCTTACTTGTTGATGGCTTGAAACATAACTTGTTAAGTGTAAGTCAATTATGTGATAGAGAAAACAAAGTAATCTTTACTTCAAATGAATGTCTTGTGATCTCTATCTATGGTCAAGAAATATTCAAAGGAAATAGAGATATCAATACATACATAATAAACTTACATGCACTATCTAACCATTCCTCTAAGTGTCTTGTGACTACTAGTGATGAATTTTGGCTGTGGCATAGAAGACTTGGTTAGGCTAACATGGACTTAATACAAAGTCTCAACACAGGAGAACTAGTAAAAGGATTGCCAAGAGTTAAATATGAAAAAGGCAAGACATGTGATCCTTGCCAAAGAGAAAAGCAACAGAAGTCATCTTTCAAAGCCAAAAATATAGTAAGTACTTCAAAACCTCTTCAACTCCTGCATTTAGACTTGTTTGGACCTTCTAGAATTGCTAGCTTAGGAGGAAAACATTATGCATTTGTCATCATAGATGATTACTCTAGATTTACGTGGGTAATTTTCTTAGCTCAAAAGAGTGATGCTTTTGAAAATTTCAAAAACTTTGCTAAAAGAGTTCAAAATGAAAAGGGGTACTACATTTCAAAAATAAGAAGTGATCATGGGAAAGAATTTGAAAATGAAAAATTTGAAAGCTTTTGTCTTGAACATGACATTTCACATAATTTCTAATCTCCTAGGACACCTCAACAAAATGAGGTAGTTGAAAGGAAAATCGAACTTTAATTGAAATGGCTAGAACAATGCTTAATGAATATGAATTACCAACTTATTTTTGGGCAGAAGCCACAAACACTGCATGTTATATTTCAAATCAAGTTTTCAAAAGAATTCTTTTAAACAAAACCTCAATTGAGCTATGGAATGGAAGAAAGCCCTTGATATCATACTTTAGAGTATTTGGATCCAAGTGTTTTATATTGAACACCAAGGATAATCTTGAAAAATTTGCCTCTAAGTCTGATGAAGGTATCTTTTTAGGATACTCTATAACCAGCAAAGCATATAAAGAATTTAATAAAAGATCATTAACGGTTGAAGAATCCATGCATGTTGTTTTCAATGAATCTAGTAGACTTGATCTTGTGAAAGGTAGTGTTCTTGATGATGTTGTAGGTAATATGGAAAGACTTGATATTGGAAATGGGAAAGAAGATAATGATCAAGAAAATTTACTGCAAAATGACACTCTACCTCAAAATAAAGAACAAAATGATCAAGAACTTCCAAAAGAATGGAGAATGACGAAAGATCATCCCGAAGAGCAAATAATTGGTGATCTATCAAGGGGAGTAAGTACTAGATCTCATTTCAAATATTTAGTCACTGACATTGCTTTTATTCCACAAATTGAGCCTAAAAATATTGATGAGGCTCTTAATGATGAAAGTTGGGTAATTTCCATGCAAGAGGAACTCAACCAATTTGAGAGAAATAAAGTATGGACCCTAGTACCTAGACTCAAGGATCATCAAATCATAGGTAGCAAATGGATATTTAGAAACAAATTAGATGAACAAGGGTTAATAACTAGGAATAATGCTAGACTAGTTGCAAAAGGATATAATCAGGAAGAAGATATAGATTATGATTTAACATATGCACCTGTAGCTAGATTAGAAGCCATAAGAATACTTTTAGCATATGCATGTCACATGAATTTCAAACTTTTTCAAATGGATGTGAAAAGTGCATTTCTAAATGGTTATATAGATGAAGAAGTGTATGTAGAACAACCACCAGGTTTTGAAAGCTATGATTTGCCAAATTATGTTTTTAAACTTTCAAAAGCTTTATATGGTTTAAAACAGGCCCCAAGAGCTTGGTATGAGAGACTAAGTTATTTTCTATTAAAAAATAACTTTACAAAGGGAAATGTTGACACTACACTATTCATCAAAAAGCACAAACATGATATACTAATTGTTCAAATTTATGTTGATGATATAATATTTGGTTCTACTAATGAGTTGCTTTGTCAAGAATTTGCTAAGTGTATGACTAGGGAATTTGAAATGAGTATGATGGGAGAACTTAAGTATTTCCTTGGTCTACAAATAAAGCAAAGCAATGAGGGCATATTCATCAACCAATCCAAATATGCAAAAGATTTAATTAAGAAATTTGGTATGGAAGGATGCAAAAATGCCAAGACTCCTATGAGCACATCAACTAAATTGGACAAAGATGAAAAGGGTAAGAGCATTAATGAAAAGGTGTATAGAGGTATGATCGGATCACTTTTATATCTTACTGCTTCTAGACCCGATATTATGTATAGTGTGTGCTTGTGTGTAGATTTCAATCATGTCCAAAATAATCTCATTTAAATGCAGTAAAAAGAATTTTAAAATATTTACATGGATCTTTGCATCTAAGTTTATGGTATCCCAGGAATTCATCTTTTTATATTATAGGATATTCAGATGCAGACTATGCTGGTAGTCTTTTAGACAGGAAAAGTACTTCAGGTACTTGTCACTTCATTGGAGAATGTTTAGTTTATTGGTTTAGCAAGAAACAAGTTTCAGTTGCTCTCTCAACTGCTGAAGCGGAATATGTAGCAGCAGGATGTTGTTGTACACAAATGTTTTGGATGAAACAACAACTCAAGGACTATGGTCATATACCTATTTTTTTACCCAATCGCCTGGTTCAAACACCATTTTTCTACGCCCCTTGTTAGCTTGTCGTGCATATGACTCATTTTTCTTCTCCAAGTGTTGTTTTGCTTTCTCATGCATAGCCTTCACAAAAACTGTCTTTTTCTTGCCATCCAAATTAGTTAACTCATTAAAAGGCAAAGATGTTAGATCCAATGGAGTTAATGGATTAAAACCATACACAAGTTCAAAAAATGAAAAACCAGTAGAAGAATGTTTGCATCTATTATAAGCAAACTCAACCAATGGCAAGCAATCTTCCCATGATTTTAAATTTCTACCCACAATAACACGCAATAGAGCACCTAAAGTTCTATTGACCACTTCAGTTTGTCCATCAGTTTATGGATGACAAGTAGTAGAAAACAACAATTTAGTACCAAGTTTATCCCACAAAACACGCCAAAAGTGACTAAGGAATTTAGCGTCTCTATCAGAAACAATTGATTTAGGAATACCATGCAAACGCACTACCTCTCTAAAGAACAAGTCAGCTATATTTGTTGCATCATTCATTTTAGCACACACAATAAAATGAGCCATTTTACCGAATCTATCAACTACAAAAAATATGTTATCTTTACCTTTCCTAGTCTTAGGCAATCCCAATGCAAAATCCATTGAAATATCAATCCAAGGTGCAATAGGAATAGGTAAAGGTGTATACAATCCATGAGGCATAACTTTAGATTTAGCTTGTTTACATGCAACACACTTAACACAAATTCTTTCAACATCCTTACGCATATGTGGCCAATAAAAGTGTTCATGCAACATATCCAAAGTCTTGATAACACCAAAATGCCCTATCAAACCCCCACTATGAGCTTCACGCACAAGTAGCTCATTTAATGAACATATAGGCACACAAAGTTTACCATCCCTAAATAAATATCCATCATGCCTATAAAATTTCTGAAAAGCACCTTGTTCACATGCATCATACACATTAGCAAAATCAAGATCAGTGGCATAAAGTTCTTTAATTTGTTCAAATCCCAACAATTTAGAACTTAAAGTAGAAATTAAAGTATATCTTCTTGAAAGTGCTTCAGCCACCACATTATCTTTACCTTGCTTGTATTTTATCACATATGGAAATGTCTCAATAAATTCCACCCACTTACCATGCCGCCTATTGAGTTTCATTTGTCCCTTCAAATGCTTTAAGGACTCATTATTAGTATGTATGACAAACTCTTTAGGAAGAAGATAATTTTGCCACATGTCCAAGGCTCTCACTAAAGCATATAATTCCCTATCATAGGTGGAATAATTCAATTGAGCTCCATGCAACTTCTCACTAAAGTATGCTATTGGTCGCCCCTCCTGCATTAAAATAGCTCCTATACCAACTCCTGAGGCATCACATTCAAGCTCAAAAGTTTTGTTAAAATCAGGCAAGGACAAAATAGGTGCACTACATAGTTTATCCTTAAGCAAATTAAATGCCTTTTTGTGATTCAGTCCATTTAAATTTAACATCCTTTTTAACTAACTCATTTAAAGGTGCTGCAATGGAACTAAAATCTTTAACAAACCTTCTATAAAAACTAGCCAATCCATGAAAACTCCTAACCTCACTAACATTAGTAGGCATTGGCCAATCTCTAATAGCTTTCACTTTTTCCTCATCTACCTCAATTCCTTTAGCACTAACAACAAAATCCAAGAAATACAAGTTTTTCACTAGTAAACGTGCACTTCTTTAAGTTGGCATATAATTTCTCTTTTCTCAATACTTCTAATACAGCCCAAACATGCATAATATGATCATCAAAACATTTGCTGTATATAAGTATATCATCAAAATAAACCACAACAAATTTACCAATAAGTTGTCTCAAAACATGATTCATAAGTCTCATGAAAGTACTAAATGCATTAGTTAAACCAAAAGGCATTACCAACCACTCTTATAAACCTTGTTTAGTTTTAGACGCGGTTTTTCATACATCTCCTAGTTTCATCCTAACTTGAAAATAACCACTTTTAAGATCAATTTTGGAAAAGTAACATGCCCCACATAATTCATCAAGCATATCATCAAGTCTAGGAATAGGATGTCTATACTTTACTGTTATTTTATTAATGGCATGACAATCCACACACATCCTCCAAGATCCATCATTTTTAGGCACTAATAACATAGGAACGACACATGGACTCAAGCTTTCCTTCACATGCCCCTTCTCTAAAAGCTCTTCAACTTGTCTTTGTATCTCCTTTGTCTCTTCAGGATTGGTTCTATAGGCTGGTCTATTTGGTATGGCAGCCCCGGGGACAAAATCAATTTGATGTTCAATATCTCTTAATGGAGGGAGGCATTTAGGAAGATCTTCAGGGAAGACATCCTCAAATTCCTGCAATAAAGACACAAAAATACTAGGCAAACAAGGGTCAATGTCAGTCAAAATTAAAAGATTCTCCTTGTACCTAAGTACAATAAGACTGCTTTGTGCATTAAAAGCACCTCTCAAGTCTTTCTCCCTTGCATACAGACTTACTTTCTTTTCTCTCTTCACAATCTCACCTTTACTTTTCTCTCTTGCTCCATCACTCACCATTGGGCCTTTATTTGTATTTCTTTCATTTTTATCATTCAATGCCTCTTTTCTCTCAATTCTTTTACTTGAACTTGCCTCACTACCTGAATTCCCCATAATGGATTTTTGGATTTTCATTTGGTCTTCATATACTTCCAATGGAGATAAAGGTGCAAGAATGTAATTTTGGTTATTCAAGCTAAAAGAATACTGATTCCTATACCCATCATGCATCACACGTCTATCATATTGCCAAGGCCTTCCAAGTAAAACATGACTAGCATGCATAGGTACAACATCACATAACACCTCATCCTTATATCTACCAATAGAGAATGCAAACATCACTTGTTTATTCACCCTTATTTCACCACATTCATGCAACCATTGCAACTTATATGGATTAGGATGTCTAATACAATTCAAACCCAACTTTTCAATAAGTGTTGCACTAGCCACATTAGTACAACTACCTCCATCAATAATCAAACTACATGCCTTTCCATTTACTATGCAACGTGTATGAAAAATATTTTCTCTTTGATCACTAGTTTCATCTTTAACATGCATATTCAAGGCTCTCCTAACAACCAAAGATTCAATATGCACATCATTCCCATATTGCACATCATCATCATCATCATCACAATCATTAGCATCCACTAAGGCATACCATCACTATCACTACTTTCTTCACTTTCACTATCAATTACACCATTATCTTTTAATAACATAGTTTTCTTATTAGGACATTGAGATGCAATATGCCCTACACCCAAACATCTAAAATATTTAATTTTACTATGTTTATCATTAGCACTAGGTGTTTTTGATTTTCCATCATCTTTTACCCATTTTTCTTTCCTTACCTCTTTTGGGTCAGTCACCTTTTCTTTACCCTTTTCTTCCCTTTTAGGCCATTTTGAACTCCATTTGGATGTGGAATTCGTGTAACTCCTTGCTGCCCCCTTGCTTTTTAGTTGCTTTTCAATTTTTATGGCCATATTGACCATGTCTTCAAAGTCCACATAGTGTTGTAATTCAATAGCATTAGCAATATCTTTGTTCAAACCCCCTAGAAAATGTGCCATGGTGACTTCTGGATCCTCCTCCATATTAGCTCTCATCATTGCTATCTCCATCTCCTCATGGTAATCTTCAACGGTCATGGATCCTTGTGTAAGGCGCTGTAATTTTTGGTGCAACTCCCTATAGTAATAGGCTAGCACAAATCATTTTCTCATCACCCTCTTCATCTCCTCCCACTTTCTAATGGGTCTTTCTCCATTCTTTCTTCTAGTCATCATGATCTGATCCCACCAAACAAGAGCATAATCAGTGAATTCAATAACAACAAGTTTTATTTTTTTCTCTTCACTATAGTTGTGGCATTCAAAAATGAGCTCCACTTTTCTCTCCCATTCTAGGTATGCTTCGGCATCATTCCTCCCTTTAAAAGGTGGAATTTTCATTTTGATGGAATTGATGTTGCTATCACGCTTATCTCCTCTCCTCGTTGAATAAGTATCATCTTCATCATCATAGGAATCAAATTCCTCATCTTCTTCTTGAGGCCGAAACCTCCCTATTCCAGAATTGTGAATGTTCCATTTCCCATGAGTCCATGACTCTTCTCTTGTTTTTCTGGAATTTGAAGTACTTTGTTGTCCTACCTCTTCAATTTTTCGATCTTGTCTCTCCATCTTCTCATTAAAAGATTCAATCATGGAAAATAACCTTTGGAATTCAGATTGGACAGCCTCTAATGGTATGAGTTTCAGCTGGTCCTCTCATTCACTACTCCCCCTTGCGTTTTCCTTTGACATGGTTAGTAATTCAAGAAAGTAATAATGAAGTAAAAGGACCTCACAATCATTCTCTCACGTGTTTCTTTCAAAACAGACTATATACCACTCGTGTTTCACATAAATAATGGCTTTTACCCTCTTTTAAGCTCACCACTCTTGCCTTTTACCTTTCAAAATTTGAATCTCAAAATTACAAGTAAGAACTAGAAACAAAAACAAACAATATGCAAGTGATCTATGCTAAGAATTAACAATGAACCCTAACAAGAATGAATGGAACAATGTCTAGAAGCAAACTGATGTGAAAGAAATTTATATTTAAAGCTATACACGAATTTAAATAGGTGTATGCTACTGATTTTTGTTCAAATTAAATCTAAGAATGCAAATTAGACTTAACTAAGGTAATTAGATGCAAAAAGGACAGAATTAAAAGAATGAAAACTTAAGAGCACAAAAAATTAGACAATATGGAATAAAAATCAGAACCTGTTTCCTCCTAGTGAGTAGCCGATTTAACCCTTATTCAACCTCAATTTATCACCAACTAGCAAGAACTCAAGGTATATTTAATAGATAAGCTCAATTCATCAAGATCAAATCAATGCTCAATATGATCACTATGGTACCTGAATTCAAAAGTTGTACTTTTCAACCTCAAAACCAATTACTTAAGTTGGATTGCAGTAGTTTATGATGATACCAAACAATTCCAGCAATCAATAATCACAAGATTTCAACTTGAAGCTCAAAATAGCACACTTTTCACAAATTTGGTGCTAAGTTCGAAATTCTAAATTTTTTTTCTTTTTCTTTGTTTTTTTTGTTTTTATCAAATAACACTTAACTAATGCTTAATAAACCTCAAACATATCAAAGAATTGAAAATAAACCCAAACTTACAATTTTACTTCTTTATGGCTGAAATGTTTCCTAAGGTACCTCCAATGACAGAATTTAAATCTAGCTAAATTAACAACTAGAAAGCAATTTTAAAGATACCAAAAGCTCTGATACCAAACTAATGCGAAACCCCAAAGACCGTGCCTTGAAACCCCTCAACAAGACAAGGTAAACAAACCTTAAGCTATGGTGATCATAAATTGAATATGATCCAAAGCTAACTAATGTAGCAAAGAACCAAGATTATATGGTTTATTAAGAATAGCCACGCCACAAGCAATATTACTTGGTAAGTAACTAATTCCTAAAGGTAATAAAGAGATGCAAATCTGCCTCACTTTAAAGAAAAACACTCAAATTCGTTTTTATTCATTCATGTCATGTACAAGAAGCCTAGATGAGTATTTATAGCCCTAAGTCTTTGAATCCTTTATGGTAAAGGATAACTAAATCATATTCTAACTCAACTCCTAAAATTACAGTCATATTCTAACTCATATTCTAAAAAGTAGAGTCCTACTTGAATTAGGATACTAATTAAATCCTTCCAAAATAAGACAAGTGGTGGGTTGGGCTTTATTTATTTGGCCCACATGTCTATCACTAATTAAAGTCTAAGGTAATTTAAATTAGACAGCCCACATACATAATTAAGCCCAATTACAAGTTAAGCCCCAAATCACATAAGTAGGCACATGACTTGGAATCTTTAATTTTATGGACTTTGCCTTGTTTAGCCTATTGGACTAGTCCATGCAATATGGTTCTTCACACACCCCAAGATAAGTAATGGGCCTTGGGTCTTCAATCAACTCTATCTCCTTTGTCATGCATGCATCTTTTGTGATCTCCTTAGTAACCAATCTTTGAATATAGCCTTGCATTGCTTGCCTTAGTTTGGTAGCCCTTGATCTTGTGATAGCACCACTTGGCATGACTAGTGCATCATTCTCCTTTTGTGAAGATTGACTTATATGTACTTGATCTACATCAAGTACCCTTTGATGAGCTGGTTTTCATGTGGATTGAAGAAATGAACTTTGAACTGTTTGGATAAAATTTGATAGAAAGTTTGAGGAAACCCTAAGGAAAGATGATTTTTGATGAAGGAAGGGATTTTTGATGGTATTTATAGCAAAAATTTGTGACTTGGGAGCCGAAATCTTCAATGTACCATTCAATGTGCGTAAATGAGAGCAGTTTCAAGGAGTTGAAAGGTTGAAATGTGAAGAATAACCGACAGAATTGTTATATAGCCGATGCATTCACGGGCGTGAAATATGTAGTCACGGTCGTGAAGAGTCGTGTTCACGGTTTGCTAAAGGGGTGCTCTACCCGTGAATAAAGGCATGAAAAGATTCACAGTCATGACATTTGAATGTCACGGGCGTGAACGATGAACTATCATGGTGGTGAAAGACAAGTCACGGTGGTGAAAGACAAGTCACGATCGTGAAGGGTTAAATTTAACTACTTATGCCCGTGAAACAAAACGTGACTCAAAGCGTGAACGTCTCTATGAGTTTTAGGTGAAAATGTTCACGGGCGTGAAAATTTGTCACGGCCGTGAACAAGGCTTTTCACGGGAGTGAATGAAGTCGTGAATATAAGCTTCACTATTTGAAGCCGTGAACGATGTCGTGAATCAATACGTGAAAGACACTAGTTCTTTTGGCTATTTAATTCACGGGTGTGAACATATGTCACGGGTGTGAATTGCCTAAAATTTTCATCAAATAAAATTAAGTCCTAAAACAAGACTAAATCATTTCTATGAAGATTTTATCCCTTATAACATAAAATTTTCATCAAATTTACTACCTTATGTCTAGTAATATGATACAAAAACAAGATTATCACTTAAGATTTGACAATTTGGCAATCACAAGGTTAATCCATCAATCATACCAAGTTCTCTTCTAATAAAATTATATCTTTCCTCATTTAGAGATTTAGTGGATATATCTGCCAATTGATTTTCTGTGCTTATAAATTCCAATGCAACATCTCCATATTGAACATGATCTCTAATAAAGTGGTGTCTAATGTCAATATGCTTACTTCTAGAATGTTGAATGGGATTCTTTGAAAGATTTATAGCACTTGTATTGTCACATTTAATAGGTATATGGTTCATATCATGACCATTTTCCTTAAGTTGTTGTTTCATCCAAAGGATTTGAGTACAACAACATCCTGCTGCTACATACTCTGCTTTAGCGGTTGAAAGAACAACTGAAACTTGTTTCTTAGTAAAACCAAGAAACTAAGCACTCTCCAATAAAGTGACAAGTACCGGAAGTACTTTTTCTATCTAAAAGATTACCAGCATAGTTTGCATCTGAATATCCTACAATATAAAAGGATGAGTTTCTAGGATACCACAAACCTAGATGCAATAATCCATTTAAATATCTTAGAATTATTTTTACTGCATGTAAATGGGATTCTTTTGGATACGATTGAAATCGTGCACACAGGCAAACACTATACATTATATCGGGTCTAGAAGCAGTAAGATATAAAAGTGATCCGATCATACCTCTATAGAGCTTTTCATTAATGCTCTTACCCTTTTCATCATTGTCCAATTTTGTTGATGTGCTCATAAGAGTCTTGACATTCTTGCATCATTCCATTCCAAATTTTTTGATTAAATCTTTGGCATATTTGGATTGATTGATAAATATGCCCTCATTGCCTTGTTTTATTTGTAGACCAAGGAAATATTTAAGCTCTTTCCATCATGCTCATTTCAAATTCCCTAGTCATACACTTAGCGAATTCTTGACAAAGAAATTCATTAGTAGAACCAAATATTATATCATCAACATAAATTTGAACAATTAGTATATCATGATTATGCTTTTTAATGAATAATGTGGTGTTAACATTCCCCTTTGTAAAGTTATTTTCTAAGAAAAAATAACTTAGTCTTTCATGCCAAGCTCTTGGGGCTTCTTTCAAACCATATAAAAGCTTTTGAAAGTTTAAAAACATGATTTGACAAATCATAGCCTTTAAAGCCTAGTGGTTGTTCTACATAAACTTCTTCTTCTATATAACCATTTAGAAATGCCCTTTTCACATCTATTTGAAAGAGTTTGAAATTCATGTGACATGCATATGCTAAAAGTATTCTTATGGTTTCTAATCTAGCTACAGGTGCATAGGTCTCATCATAATCTATTCATTCTTCCTGATTATATCCTTTTGCAACTAATCTAGCCTTATTTCTAGTTATTGAACCTTGTTCATCTAGTTTATTTCTAAATACCCATTTGCTACCTATAATTTGATGATCTTTGGGTCTAGGTACTAAGGTCCATACCTTACTTCTCTCAAATTGGTTGAGTTCCTTTTGCATAGCAATTACCCAACTTTCATCATTAAGAGCCTCATCAACATTTTTAGGCTCAATTTGAGAAATAAATGCAAGGTCAATGGCTAAATGTTTGAAATGAGATCTAGTACTTAATCCCATTGAAGGATCACCAATGATTTTCTCATTGGGATGATCTTTTGTCATTCTCCATTCCTTTGGGAGTTCTTGCCCGTTTTCTTGTTGAGCTTGAGGTAGAGAATCATCTAGATGTGAATCTTCTTGATCATTTTCTTCTTTTCCATTTCCAAGATCAAGTCTTTCCATAGTTCCTACAACATCATCAAGAACACTACCTTTCACAAGATCAAGTCTACTAGATTTATTAAAAACAACATGCATAGATTCTTCAACAGTTAATGATCTTTTATTAAATACTCTATATGTTTTGCTAGTTGTAGAGTATCCTAAAAAGATACCTTCATCAGATTTAGAGGCAAATTTTCTAAGGTTGTCATTGGTATTCAATATGAAGCACTTGCATCCAAATACTCTAAAGTATGATATCAAAGGCTTTTTTCCATTCTATAGCTCAAATGAGGTTTTTTTTGAAAGAGGTCTTTTGAAAAATCGATTTCAAATATAACATGCAGTGTTTGTGGCTTTTTTCCAAAAGTAAATTGGTAAACCATACTCATTGAGCATTGTTCTAGCCATTTCAATTAAAGTTTGATTTTTCCTTTCAACTACCCCATTTTGTTGAGGTGTCCTAGGAGATGAGAAATTCTGTGAAATGCCATGTTTAAGACAAAAACTTTCAAAGTTTTCATTTTCAAATTCTTTGCCATGATCACTTCTTATCTTTGAAATACAATATCCTTTTTCATTTTGAACTCTTTTAGCAAAGTTTTTGAAATTTTCAAAAGCATCACTCTTTTGAGCTAAGAAAATTACCCAAGTAAATCTAGAGTAATCATCTACGATAACAAATGCATAATGTTTACCTCCTAAACTAGCAATTCTAGTAGGTCCAAATAAGTCTAAATGCAGGAGTTGAAGAGGTTTTGAAGTACTTACTATGTTTTTGGCTTTGAAGGATGACTTGTGTTGCTTCCCTCTTTGACAAGGTTCATATGTCTTGTCTTTTTCAAATTTGACTCTTGGTAGTCCTTTTACTAGTTTTCCTATGCTGAGGCTTTGTATTAAGTCCATGTTAGCATGACCAAACCTTTTATGCCACAGTCAAGATTCATCACTAGTAGTCACAAGACACTTAGAGGAATGGTTAGATAATTCATGTAAGTCTATTATGTATGTGTTGACATCTCTATTTCCTTTAAATATTTCTTGACCATCGATAGTGGTTACAAGACATTCATTTGAAGTAAAGATTAATTTGTTTCCTTTATCACATAATTGACTAACACTTAACAAGTTATGTTTTAAGCCATCAACAAGTAAGACATCTTTAATAAAGGTAGTACCATAAATACCAATAGAACCAATGCCAATTACCTTACCCTTAGCATTGTTTCCAAAGGTAACTTTACCTCCATCAATACTTTTGATTTCATTGAAGAGTTCTTTATCTCTTGTCATATGCCTTGAGCATCCACTGTCTACTAGCCAAATATTTTTGTTTATTATGGACTTGAGGCATACCTATAGAGTCACAGTTCAAGTATGATTTTTAGGTACCCAAATGAGCTTGGGTCCTTGGGGGTTAGCACATAAAGGTTCCCAATGAGCCTTCCTTATCCAACAATATTTATTTATATGACAAATCTTCATACAATAATTATACTATTTAGGTCTAACATTGTTTTTTGGTCTTACAATATATTTGAATGCCATATTTCTATTTAACTAATTTTGAGAACAATGACATGCACAGTCATGATTAATTGATGCTTTTATAGATGCATGCTTCTTATACATAAAGGCATGATTATTCTTTTTATGTATAGAAAGTTTAATATACTTATTCCTTGGTGTTGTTCCAATAATTGTGGAGATGTGAGGTTCACTAGACTTAACAAAAATGGTTTTGTGAGAAGATGATGATGTGTCCTTAAATCCTAGACCATGTCTAATTAAAGGTGATCTTTGAGATACAATGAGAGTATCTAAACTCTCTTTACCTTTGTAAAATTTAGAAATGGAATTTCTAAGTTCCTCAACTTCATTTTTCAAAGTATTATTTTCTTTAAGCAAGGAAGCAGTTAAGGGTCTTGATGAATATTCATCTAATGACTTTTGAAGAGATTCATTAGATGATTTAAGCTTAAGATTCTCCTTTTCTAAAGCATCCATTTTTTTTCAAATTGGAAATGTTATTCCTATAAGTACTGAATTTACTCTTATATTTCTCTAGTTCTAAATTTAATTCTTCTATAAGGCTTTGCTCATCATCATCATCATCACTATCGCTATCATTATCATTATTACTACCATCATTATTGAAAGCGTATGAGTGTAGTGATCTTACCTTATTTGAGACGTGATCCTTAATAGCCATGAAACATAGGTTGACCTCTTTGCTTTCATTATCATCTCTTTCACTTGAAGAGCTTTTGTCATCCCATGTGGCTTTGTGACTTTCTCCCCATTGTCTCTTTGGTATTTGCTCTTATGCTTCTTGAGCCTTGGACATTCTAGTTTGATATGTCCTTTCTTTCCAAACTCATAGCACTTTACCTCTTCCTTACTTTTTTGTGCATCACTAGAAGTTTGTTTGAGGTTTATTTGCCTGAATTTTCTAGAGTTGCTCATTTCTTCTCAATGATTCTTTCAGTCTTCTTGAAAGCATAGCAACATCCTCATTTTCATCATCACTCATTTCTTCATCATCTTCACTTTCTTTTTGAAATTTTGAAGTAGAGGCTTTGAGTGCTAAAGACTTTCTTTTCTCTGGCTCTGCTTCAAGCTCTCTATCTCTTTTCACTGCCATTTCATGTGTGAGAAGTTTTCCAATAAGCACATCAGTATTCATGATGCTCATGTCTTCATTTGCTTCTTTTATGCTAGCAACTCTTGAGCCATAGTCTTTAAGAGGAAGACTTCTCAGGATTTTGTTGTTTACATCTTCCAAGCTCAAATGCTTCCCAAGTTTTCTCATTCCATTTATAATGGCTAGAAGACGGTTGGTCATGTCAGTGATTGACTCATTGGATTTCATCTTGAAGAGCTTATATTATGAGGTAAGAAGTTGAATCATCTTGGATTTGACTTGCTTAGTTCCTTCATGATAATTTTCCAATGTCTTCCACATGCTGTAGGTTGTTGGGCAGTGTTGTATTCTTCCACATTCTTCAATAGATAATGAGCTTGAGAGGATTGTCATTGCCTTCTTGTTTTTGAAATTTGCTATTCTTTGAGGCTCTGTCCAATCATCTCTTGATAAGATTTCTTCACCATCGGCTCATCTTCTGGTTGGTGGTGTCCATTCTTTTCGTACACTATCCCAGACTTCAATTCCTTCACTATCTAAGTATGTCTTCATCCGAAACTTTCAATGGGCATAATTTGCTCCATCAAAGTAAGGTTTGAGACTTTGGAATCCTTCACTGGCCATATCTTAATCTTTTACTAGCGCTTTTTAGGTTAAGATGCTAGACAAAGCTCTGATACCAATTGTTGCCCAGATATTAAGCCAAAAAGGGGGGGTTGAATTGGAGTTTTAATAATTTAACTTTAAAGTGCGGAAATAAAAAGTTAAGTTTAGGAGGGATAGAGAAATTTGACACAAGTATTTTTATAGAGGTTTGAGTGTTAACAAACCCTACTCCTCTCCCTAATCGCAATTGGGAGTTTTACTAATACACTAAGTGTTACAATGGAGTTTTACAAGTCACTCCCAACTATGGTGTTTCTCACAATGGCTCACACCTAACCCAAAAATCTCTTGTGTTTTAATGGCTCACACAATAACCAATTCCTTGTGTTTTATAGGCTCACACAAACAACCTTTACTTTGTGTTTTACAGGCTCACACAAATAACCTTTACCTTGTGTTCTACAGGCTCACACAAACAACTTTTCTTTGTGTTTTAAAGGCTCACACAACTAACCCTTACAAGTGTTCTACTCTTAACCCAGAAATACTCAAAACTCACTTGAGTAATAAATGATTAGAGAGAGAAACTCTTACAAATCTATATTGCTCAATAAATGATGAGCAAAAAGATTTTCATAGAGAATAGATATTTGTTATGGAAGTATTAAATGTACAACTAGCTTGTAATAAGATTTTGATTCAAAGTATTAGCTATCCTCTTGTACTGAATGCATAAATGACTTGCATTTATACTCATATGGCAAATTATAGCCGTTAGAATGCATTTAATACGAAACTAGCCGTTACACCAATCTAAATAATCACACCTGACATTTTTCTCTTTCATCTTTCACGGGTGTGACTATGTTTGTCACGGGCGTTACTGTTCTTCCAAGCCGTGACTGAAGTGGTGACCTTGGTCGTGAAGCATTTTGGAAGGTTTTGAAATATTGGGTCAAGGGCGTGACAAACTTCCCAGCCGTGATCCAAGTGGTGACTTTGGTCGTGAAGCTCTCTGGATGAATTTGTTAAGAAGGTTCACGGGCGTGACTTAAATGTGCATTTCACGGTTTGTTATCTTCCTTCATGGCTGTGAACTTCAAATGTTGATTTTGTTGATGGTTAGCTTCTTTACGGGCGTGACACCTAGGGTCACGGAAGTGAACATGCTACTTCCTTAATTTTATCATTCAAGGATTAATCTTCCATTCTCCATTCTTGCCATTTTATTCCATACCCTGTTTAATAGACTTAGAAAACAAATATGTTAAATACAATATTGCTATTTATGTTATCATCAAAATGACAAAAATACCCCTCAAGGTTTAACATAATTTAAATATTTGAAAGTAAAAAATAATGATTTAGCTTAAATATCTAACCAAAAAAATTAATAAAATTATTTATATAAATATCAATTAAGCTATCACTATCAACATAGAATATAACATCATTTGTTTACTGGTTTAAAACATAAATATTGCATTGCGCAAGGCATAACTATATATATATATATATATATATATATATATATATATATATATATATATATATATATATATATATATATATATATATATATATATAATCACATCCAAATAACACTCAAGTTGTATACCATATATATTTTCTTTTTTTGGTTCTATATGTCCTGGTTTTTTATATATCTGATTTACTTAATCATAATTATGTTTTACATAGCATAACTCCTAACTGATTTTCTTATTACTTATTTAATTTATAGTTAAATACTTTAGATCCATACTATCCGGATACGAGTTATAAAATATGAGCGTTCTTATTCAAACTTAAGTATACTTATTAACTGTATCTATATGTATAATTGTTCAGCTGAGTTTCTCAAATTAAGAGTGTTTTCATCCAAGTTTAAGACACATTAACTGAGTATAAATAATAACTGCATGCATATGAGATCAATGACACTCTTATCTGAGTTTAAGCCACATTATTCTTAAAATATAAATCCAAATGATAAAAATCTACGGTATCGTGACCTCCCAATAATATCATATGTTAGTCATCGCATTGACAATGTGTATTAATTAATCCTAATCTATTTATATGTATTATCCATAACTCATTTCATAACTTAAAACATGTTAACAACATGATACCTTGTGAATTGGAGCTAATAATGCATATCCATATTCATACTCCGATAATTACACTATATACTGTCTTATTACATAATGTAAAGTGTGTGTGCATAAAAATTCTATATTAATTCATCATAAAAGTCAATATAAATTTCTATTTCAGGGTTTCACGGCCATAAATGATCATTCATGGTTGTAAAGTCTTCATTCACAGGTTATCAACTTGTGACCCAAGTCGTAACCTATGTCATAAACAATTTTATCCATTTTAGCCATAACATTCATAGGCCTAAACATTTACGGGCATAAACATTATGTCATGGTTGTGAATTGGCATTGGTCACGGGTATAAACAATATGACATGAATGTGAATTTGTAGATTTTAGCAATTGTAGTAGCAAACATCCAATTTATGGCACACCACATACAAAAGCACTAAGGTGAATCAATGTTTGCGGCTTTTATCAATACTTTCCACATCATACAACAATAATAGAGTTATAACCATGCAATTTACAACATTTACTCAATTAACTAGACTATATATCTACCATTATCAAGCTATAACTCATCAAACCTCAATTAACCTTGTTCTTAGTGCATATCAGGTGTAACATGACTTATAACTTCATTATCAATATCTAACATCCCAGTTTATGCCATATAATATGCTAATTGGAAAATACCACATGCAAGCAAACCATAATTCGAATTTAGATGTATATATGTATATACCTAAATTGAAACCTTAATAAATCAACATCTCTTGCATGTCTAAGCTCTGTGGTGGATTTTTTCACATTCTTTTTCATTTCCTAATATGTAATGAAAACCAAATATAATTGTTTAAACGAATATAAACCATATATATACCATTAAAAATGCAAACCCTCACTTAAACTCTCATTCTAGGTTTTTAATCTCTATTTCCCCTATCAAACTGAATTAAACTAATTAAGTGACTAATAAAATCATGATTTCTTACTAGAATTTCAAAGAAACATAAATGGTTTGGGTTCAATTTCTGAATCCTTCCTTCTCCCCAATTCTTTCCTCTATGAAAGAACACTAATATTTGATTCTATCAATTAAACCTTGTTACCTATGTGAATTTTGTGTTATAAATGTCAAAAATCAAAGGGGAATTAAATAGAAAATGTTTATTGTTTGTGTCTTGGATTTTAGGGGTAAAAAAATGCTAGTGTCTGTTAAAACACGACATTGTGCAATTTATATTTTAGGGCTTCACGGGCGTGACTATGTCATTCACAGTTGTGAAGCTGCTCCGCTTTAGAAAATCTTATTTCATGATATTCATGGGCATGAATATTGAAAAATATTTTTTTCATGTCTTTGAATTATTTTTATATCTTAAAACTTATAACCACTTATATATCCTTAATATATACTTAATACATATTATTTCTAAACCCTAACTAATGGGCGTTACAATGTACAAATTTTGTGGTTCACTTTTTGCTGTTACAATTGCGCTTTCTTTGTCACAGACCATTATTGTGGTCGTGCTCCTCATTACTAACTGTTCTGTTTAATCTTAGATTTTGCCTTTACTGTAATAGTAGTCACGATTTTCCATATCATGGTTGCAAAAATTATATTCCTCAGAACCCTTTTAGACATGTAGCTTAGTTTGGTTGGTCTTGTCCTTAATGGTCTTGCTAATATAAAAATCACGCTTTCTATTTTGTTTCGCGATCATGATTCTTCTTTTGCATCCAATCATCACGGTCGCACTTGTACTTGCAAACTGCACTGTTTCTCTATGCTATTTTGGCTATATGTAATTTGTAGTTGCTAGAGCATAGTCATGATAGCAAATTCTTCATCGCGTGCAATGTCTTCGATCGCAATTTTCAATACCTTCAAAAAATTTTGACAATCTACTATATGTTTACCTTCCAAATTCAATGACACTTTATTTCCAACAAAGTAACACTCAAAGAAACATATTAGTGTCTCTCAATTTAATTGTAAAAATTAAAATAGAGATATTACCAACTTGGCTAACAAGTGCAACCGCAAGGGTAACATCACGAGTGTATGACAACCGGTGTTAGCTTTGAAACTCAATTCTCAAAGAATAATTGTTAGGAGAGCTCACATGGGTGGTGAAATTGTCCTATGGATACTTGTGTCTTTCTCTGCCTCAATTTTCCAACTTTTCTCAACTATGCTCTTCTAACACGTTACTGCCCATGTCATGTTAGGCTTCTGATGATATTTCAAATTTTTTGTCCTCTCTGACTCTTTTCTTAGACTTGGACTTGAAAATTGATGTAAATTTGGTTCATTTGACTCCATTTTAGTCCAAAAACACATCATCAAGCTTAAACAACTCCAAATTAGAATAAAAATAGAATAAGAACTAATTTCAACTAAAAACCAACTAAAACACAAGAAATAGTGTAAATTCATAAAGAAAAATAGTGCATTTTAATCCCATCAATTACTCATAAAAAATAGCAATAAATTTATTAGAGCTTAATTTGTCTTACTAGAAAACAAATTGTTATAAAATTTATAGCAGACAAAAATTGAGAAAAAAAAATACTAATTACAATAAAAAGATTAAGAACGAAATTGCAAAATGGGCAAGTATACTAAATTATTAATACATTAGGAATTTTTTTGTTTAATAATTCGAATTTGTTTTGTGAGCTTTGCCTTAAAAAGAAAATGTTGACATATAAATACTAAAGTAAACGGAATTGCAGATAAACTAGATAAGTTAATAGTCTGCTACCTTCTTCTATTCGTCTCTGCGTTTAGTTATCTTTGCAGCCAAGCAGGATCGATTATCTCTACACTGATCAAGAGAAAGAAGAAGAAGAAGAAGAAGAAGAAGAAGAAGAAGAAGAAGAAGAAGAAAATGTTAAGCCTTTCAGTTGGGTCATCAGCTGCCATGGCTAAGGTTTCCTTTAATTGTGTCAATGGCAAAACCCTGGCTCAGCTTCCAACCACACTGACACAGTTTTTCTTTAAAGGATCACAGCATCCATCTCATCACTCCATACCCATTTCCTTCTCTAAGATTGCCGTTGCCGCCGTCGACTCCGATGAACTTAGTTCCTCTCACAAGGTTTCCTCCTTTCTTTGGTTCTCTCTTCCACCTCCTTTGATGCTATCTGTATTTTATTCATGTTATGTTGTCCAAGAAATTCAATAATTGATAGTAAATTGAGTATCAAGATGAATCAGTTGTCTTCTAATTGGTCTAATTGGTTGTAGAGCGCCAATTCAGGATCTTTACTTTCATACATTGGCTTAGTTTGACCCCGTGTTTCACCAGAAATTTTTTTTACACAATTTCAGTTATGTATAAAATTCCAACTCAAATTTCAATTTCGAGTGTTTGAAAGTTATCAAATTTACAAATTCGTGTTCAGGTTGATGAAGGTCATTGAATTTTGTTTCATGTACTAGCAAGGTTCAACTCAAAGTTGAGGAATTTCTAAGTTAATGTGCTAGCAATGTTCAATTCATAGTTGAGGGACGAGTCAGTTATATTTTAATTTTTGTGCCTGCATTAGCTTTCGGAGCTTATATTTCTTGGGTTGATTTTCTTATGAGAATGATCCAATTTTACTTTATTGTTTCACAATACGGCAAGAAGCCAACAAGTATTAATTTGTTGTTGCAAATGCAAAATTCATCCTGGACGAAGAGGAGCACTTCAGGGAGGTTTTATTCGAGCGCCTTCAGAACTATGGAGAGCGTAATAAAGAGCAGGACTTCTGGCTTGTGATTGAACCCAAGTTCCTTGACAAATTCCCTAACATTACCAAGAGGTTGAAAAGACCTGCCGTTGCTCTTGTCTCAACTAATGGCCCTTGGATCACATAAGAACGCTTGTAACCCAACTTTTTGGTTACAGTTTCATGCTTATTTTTCTTCTTATGCAATTCTGTGCACTCTATGTCTATATTTAAGTGTAAAATCTGATGTCTTCCAAGTGCTCAAAAGTGCTTAGTCACCATCATGTTATAGTTTCTCATCTTGGTGGACATTTAAAAACTCTTATTACTTGAATTTTGGCATGATTTTATGTGCTTTCATCAGTTGACAGAAGTATATCATTAGCTTTAGCTTCCAATATGCCTAACAAAAATTTCTTAGCCTTCTTATCTATCCTGCAAGATAAATACGCTGCTAAAAAACAATCCAGAGATAAGGAGTCATCTTTGCATTCATCTTAATTGAATGATTTACATTGACTGTGATATTGTAAAATAAGCTGAGTCAATACCATCTCAGTCCATCATGCTTTTGAGACAGACTGTTGAATATTGTTTGCTATGTGTCTAAGCTTGTGACAAAGGTCCTTGTATATTCTATCAATTGGGATACTATGCTTCATTGGATAAACCATAGCCAATTCTTTTTTTTTCTGTTGACCAGGAGACCAAGAGTTAATAGGGCTCTTGTTCCCTTATATATTTCATTGTTTTACTTGAGAAACCATGTTTTCTAAATCAAGTATCAGGTTGATTTAAATGCAGGTCTCTTGGCCAAGTCCACATAATTGATTTTTTTTTTTTTGCACGTGAGGATGTTTGTTTAATATAATTGTGCTTATATATGTTGCTCATCATTGCATGACTTGGCAGGTTTATGAAATTAAGATTGGATCGGGTTTTATCTGATAGCTATGAAGCTGAGTCCTTAGAAGAAGCCTTAGCCTCCAATCCTACCACTTTAGAGTTTGAGAGGCCGGAAAAATGGTTGGCTCCATATCCGAAGTATGAATATGGGTGGTGGGAGCCCTTCTTATCTGCTGCATTTAAAGAATCAAAAGTATAGAGCTCTTTCCTCTTTATATGCACTATTTTTTTTATCCCCTTTTCTTTTCCTTTTTATCCCCTTTTCTTTCTTTTCTTTTCCTTTTTGACAAGTGAGGAATTTTTAGAATGTATTGGTAACTGGAAGTCTAAGCAGCTGTGATTACCATACGACTTTATGAATTGGATAATTAGCTTTGATGGTTGCCTCAGAATTTCATTCCTTGCAATCAAAAATTCACATGTTCATTCTGGAGACTGCAATTTGTCAATATCTAATCTAGTGGCATTACACTGCACAACATAGTCTGGCAAAAAATGGCATGATAAGTTTTAGGGCACATGTCCAACCCGAGTCAAATTAGCTTCAGATCTTTATGAATTAGAGTCTCAAATATGTAGTCTAGAGGCAGAGGTTGCGACTTGTGAATAAGAAATATTGATTTTCTTGTTAATTGCTCCCAAATAGGAATTAGCATCTGCTTCATTCCTACAATGATGAAAATTGGTGTTGGTCTTTGCATGCTACTCTTCCATGAGCATTTGAAACTTATTCTCACTGCTGCTTGTGATCCTTCCTAGACATTACTGGTAATGGTAGCTTCTGAATAAACTTTTCGTCCAACGCTGCATATTGCCTTTTAACTTCAACCCATGCTTTCTCTGCATATGTATCGACTTCGTCTTCATGCCTCTCATACATCATTGGCACTGTCAACAGCATTGCAAACACTACACATACAAATGCAATATTGTGTAAGAAACATATTTATTGTTCCGAGTGAATTATACAGACGATATCTGAAATATATAACATATAACAACTCAGTATTTGAATTATTATTTGTAAATACAAAATATCTAAATTATTATTTTGTAACAATAAGAAATATATATCATCTCCCGTTAATGTCTCTTAACGGCATGCTGACTTGTAATTATATTATTGTAACCATATGATATTCCAATTAATAACAATCTAACAATGTAATATTTTAATTAATAACTATCTAACAACATGATATTCCAATTAACGACAATTTGTATTACCGTATAATGAATTATTTTATTGTTATAAAATAATAATTCAAGTATTTATACGTATTATATATTTCTAGTACTATTTCTGTAATTCACCAAAATTTTTCCTAACAACAATTTTGTTAATTTGTGATTTGATTTTTCTTTGACATGATTGCCAAAATAACTCTCTACAAGTTTCCAAGCAGGGTCAAAAGAAAAAAATCCCTTTATTCTTAGGTTGGATCTTTATGAAAGCTTTAAATCTAAACTAAAATTTACAACAATGGCATTAAATAATTTTGAACTAAATTAGATCTTAATCTAGGTTATCATTCATCCTCACTCTTATATGTGATGCAAAACAAAGAATAAATAGCTGAAGGCTCTCATCATGCAATAAAAGTAAAAACCGAAACTCAGCAGAGAGATCAAATAGGAAAGAGAACAGACCTAAGTAAAAGAGGGTCAGAAAACTGAACCAATTTCCAACAACAGAGATAACCCACAGCACAGAAATCACCTGAAAATGAAACGAAATTAAAATCGGCAAAAACTATTCAAATCCCAATGGACAAGAATTAAAATGGGACCACTCTTACCGCTAGGAACTGCCTCAAATTCTTCCCTGAAGCAATATCCCTCAAAGTAATAAATGCCCTGTTGATTTCAGCTCTGAGCCAGAGAAGAACACCCATAAGCACATCTTCTTGGAGGGTAATCTTGGGAAATTCTGGGGGAGATCTGTCTCATAAAGAAGATAATATGATAAACAGATTGCTGTCTCATAAGGAGCATATACAGAATTGGATGAAAATATATTTACTTACACATTGATAAAGGAGGCTAAATTGGACCATAAGAAGAGAGTAGCCAAAGCCAAAATGAGAGCATGGCAAAGAAAAGTAAGCAAATGGTAACCAAAATACTCAAATAGAAGCCATATAACAGTGGCTGCAGCAAATACAGAAGCTGAGGCCTGCTTGTTCCGCCACAGCACAATGTCAGCAGCTGAAACACAACACAAAATTTAACTTCTCACATACTATATTACAGAAGGAACGCAAAGAGAAAAACCCAGAAACGAATATTACATTTTCCGCCTCCAAGAACCATATGTAGAGGCTTCTTGCGGCCGAAGAGGCGAATCTTGTTAGCAGAATGCAAGATGTAGTTATCTTTCTCAGAATCAGAGGAAGAAGAAGAAGATGATGAGTGTATATCTTTTTCAATAATATCAGGATGCTTAATTTCATTCTCAATTGTATCTGGTTGCTCAATTTCTTTTTCAATAGTATCAGGCTGCTCAAGTTCTTTAGCCATCTGAGATTCAACTTCAATCCCTGATTCCTCGTCTGCCATTTTCTTTCCTTTTACTTGTTTCTGCTAAGGTAATCCAATCAATGAGAGAATTAGTCCTTGCTTTGGGTAACCTTAAGGAGAGTGTAAAAGATGATAGGTTTATTTTGCTGGGTTGTTTGTTTCTCTGTATGTGGTTTTGCATGTGGTTTTACATGTGAATCTGAAATATTCAAAGAGCCAAAACATAAGGATCGCCTTCATCACTCCACCAATTTCGCAATGTCTTGTTCCTCAGGATTTTTTCACCAGAACTCCCCAATTGTTGCCTAATTGCTTGGAGTTTCATCATTATAATATTTTTATTGGCACGTGAAAATTTTGTTAATAATTATTGATTTTGAAATATGCTTTTTTAATATTTACAGTCTAAATAAATTCATAAATTAATCCAAGCGTATATATGCATAGCACTTATTATAAATTAATTCATGAATTTATTAATGGAAAAGAATTTCAAATATTTAACAATGTACCTATGACATGCATTGAAAAGTTTACCGCTCTATTTTGATGAGTTGCACAGGAATTTAGTAAAATACGTATAATAATATAATATGGTAAGATGAGTAGTGTAGTTGTTTAATAAAGTATAATATATGGACCTATCCAATAGATCGGGTCAGATCATTTACAGATAAGGTTATTATTGGTGGGTTGTTTTTCAGGTCATCTGCTCAAATCATTATTAAGCGGATCATTTCTGAAGATCAGGTTCGACGAGTTTCATATAAACATCCGAAAAAAACTTTTCATACATCAAACTTTGGTCTAAAAATATTTGTTTTTTTGTTTATACTTTTTTTGTGAATTGAGTAAAACTTTTAATTTTTTAAATGACATTTTTTCGACATGTAGGCTTGATAGGAGCAGATTGACTTAAAATTATTTTTTAACTAGAATTGCAATTTTGATGTTCAAAATTGGAGAACCTTCAGTAATATTTCATATACTTGATTATTTGCATGTCCAAATTGTCTGGATGAATAATTTTTTTATCATCAAAAAGCATGCTTAATTTGCTTAAGAAGGAATTGTATATCACATCTTTTTGTTTGAATTACATTTTATTTTTTGCCATGTTTTAAGTCTTCATGCCTGTGAGTAAATATTCACAGTCATGAAAATAGTAGCAAAAAATGATAGAAGCGTTCATATTTTTGGTCACGGGATGGGTCATCATTTAGTCTTTCTGTGAACACGATTATTAATGTTCGTGAATTTTCAATCACGGTTGTGAATCAATTTATATATTGTCTGAAACTTCACTGTTTTTCTCATTTCTTTCTCTTTAAAATCGTGATAGTTGCGGCCCTTTCTCTTTTTTGGCCAAATCTGACTTTCCAAATACCATTTCACCTAAAATCTTCATCGGATTCATCATCTAAACATCAAAATCCTCAAAATCATCTATTTTTCCTCAAGTTTCTCTGAGTTTTTCATGCAAGAATCAAACCCTAGATATTTTTTCATTTCTTTAGGTTTTCTTCAAAGCTTTTGATCACAACCATAGCTTTCGGAGCTGGTTCCTCCAAAGAGAAGAGAAAGAGCACAACCCCAAAGCTATATACAGATCATCTACTCAATGTTCTACCTCGACACTTGCATCAGAAGTATGTTTCTCCCATGTAGCGGCCTATTTTGTCCACTCGGACATTCAATTGGGGTTATGTCAAGGCTCTTGGCCTTGAATTAGATATGAAAGTTTGGCTTCGGTAATGTGGTTTGCTGGAATTCATAGACATCTACAAGCCCACATTCAAGGAGCCAACCCTAGAGTTCTTAAGTACCTTGTAAGTATTTTCTGCTGTCAAGGTCTCTTTCCAACTCTACAAGTAAGAGAATTCACTCACCGCTTTAGAATTTATAGAAATCTTCAAACTACCACATAAGGGCTTGATCAATGAGAGTGAGACAAAGGATTTTAATCCCTCTGCAGATTGGCACAACTTTGGTAGTGATTGCAACTGGATGTTAAGAAGACAAAGAACACTCACGTGAAGAACTTGATCCTTCACTACATTCATCGGTTCCTGACTTACTCAATATTTGCCTAAGAAAATAGCAATGGGGCAGTCAAAAAATTAGAGTTGTTTCTATTCGAGATGGCTCAGAAAAATGAGCTAGTTGCCTTGTTAAGATGGTTTGCATCCCATCTTATTTATTATTCATTTATCTTTCATATTTTTTTTCTCTAAAATCAAACATATAATAACATTATTGTAAAAGATAACTACATGTTTTATATACAAAAGTATTATTTGCAAAACGTTCATCCTTACATAAAAATTGAGTTTAGTCACATACATCATAAAACAAAATACATAGAAAGTTAAGCAAAAACACAAAATCCAGTGTTAGGATATAGTTATTGTACCAAATTAGGTCTCTATTAGCTTTTTTCTAATATCTTATAACTATCTCCCACGCTAAGCACTAGGTTTAGTGGTGCATATAAATAAGGTAATATACTATATCATGCAACATGTAATATCATGTATTTTATTATACACCATATTATTTATTTATTTGGCAATTTCTCATTTCATATCATTATTTGTATTTCATTATACTAATTGAGTTAACATACAAAAACAATTATCGTAAATTATCCTATATCAAAATTTTGTACCATTATTAACTTATGCCCACAATACCTAGGAACCAAAAATCAGGATAACATGGTTAGCCATCCAGGCATAATAAAGTTGTCACTCGGGTATTAGGGTATGCGCATACAAGTGTCATCACCGACATTAATGTATATGTGCCATCACTGACATCAATGTATATGTGCCATCATCAGCATTAATAAGAATGTTATCATCGAAATCAATATAGACCCCTGATTGACATGCCAAACTATATAAGACTCTAGTTCTTGGTTAGATATTCTAGGGCTTAATTAATATCATTGTAAAATTCATAAAGCTTCTACTTCATACATTTTATGGGATTAATAGCTGAATTAATCACATAATTACTTAATAAAAATATCATTTGCTCAATATAACTGGTCCAATGTAATTTACATATTAAATTACTCAATTTATATTTTACCCTGTTGCTGGTAGATTCCATACTCTATTTTTTATCTCAATTTTGGTATGTTTCCATCCAAATTAATTTAAAGGTCTTCTTAAGAATTATAGCTTTAATATTAAATTTGAATCACTTAATTTAGATTTAATATTAAATTTGAATCACTTAATTTAGAGTTATGTAGTAAAATTTATGATCATTTGATTACTAACTGGTCACTAACAATTTTACCTAGAATTTACTAGATAGTTTTCTAGTCCAACGTTTGTTTTGAATTTAAGCATAGTTAAGGTCAGAATTCAGATTTATATTCTTATAAAAGTTTTAGATCTATGTATTAGTTTCAAATACATTAAATAAAATATTAATTTGAATTCCAGAGCTTACGTTATAAAAATATATGCATAGATTGATCCATAAATTCCAGAAAAGAACACACAATTAACATAGCTCAATTTTTACCACATATCATCCTAAGTCTAGCAAAAATGCATCCTCAAAATTTTAACACAAAATACAACTACTTTATAATATTTTACATGTTAAATACTCAAATAATATAATTTAATGATAAAATATAGACTATTACCTTAAGTTATGCACTTACCTTCTTCTTTTTTCTTTTCTTTCACTTTGGTCTTTTATATCTCATTCTCCTTTTCCTTATCTTTTCTCTTTTCTTGCGTACCTAAAACATACAAGAAACTCATCAAATACCTTTCTTCCATCATATATCTCTAACCCTATTTTCTCTCTCTACAACCCCCAAAATCCTCTCTTCAAGACCAAACTCCAAATGAGCTTAAAACCCCATATTCCTTTAGAGAAATTTAAAAAGAAGATGAAGAACACTTTATCTCAAGCTTCCAAACTTTAGGGATTTTTCTTTCCTATTTTCTTGCTTATCTTCCTTTCTTTTTGCTTCCTTAAGCTTCCTTAAGCTCTTTTGTGCATGAAAATAGTTTTTTCTCACTTTCTCTCACTAGAAGGAAGCTTTGGCCATGGAGGAATTGTGGAAATGTGGGGCTGCTTTAGGAGTGTAGAAAATTCTAGATTAAAAGAGATAAGGAAGGAAGAAGAAGAAGAAGGAGAAAGAAGAAAAAGACAAAAATTAAAAATGGGTCCCATTTTAATATTAAATATCTAGATATTTGGTTGATTAACATGTTAATTTTCTTTTGGTGTATGGTGGCCAGTCATCACATGTGTCATGTGCTCAAATTATGTATTAAATTGGTAATTATCCCAACTAGTCGTCCAATTTTTGGTAAATTGCAAATTAACGCTGAAACTTTCTAAATTTTGCATTTTAGTCACTTACTGTAATCCAATATCTTTAAACATTTTAAACACTTAATTAAGTATTTTCCATAATTATTTTCCATTATTTTAATTATTTTCCAGTAAAAACTGCATATAGACTCCGATCAATTCAATGCGTCGTCTCACAACACGAGTGACTTGGGGCCTACATTTATGGATATGAAATCCTATTCCCTTTAAAATATATTTTGCCCTCAAAACTTACCTTATTAATCTCTTCGATTTCCCTTGTGGCTTCTTCTATAGCATGATTTCGCAATAGTACTTTAACTAAAGAAACTCTCTTGCATTGTAAGACTTTCTCTTCGCGTGCTAAGATAGTTACTGGTTCCTCTTCATATGTCATATCTATTTGTAGTTCTATCTCATCGGCTGGAATAGTATAGGTAGGGTCTGAATGATACCTCCTTAGCATAGAAACATGGAACATATTATGAATTCTATCCAACTCTAGCAGAAGAGTTAATCGATATGCCACTGTCCCAATTCTTTCCAAGATCTCATAGGGACCTATAAATCTCGAACTTAGTTTCCCCTTGTTACCACTGTCCCTGACCCTGGGGTTGCTGCATGGAAGGTCTAGATGCTGATGGGTTAAAGGCTACTCCCCTACCTCGGCCTTTGGATGTTAGAGATCCAATACCAGGTGCTGGTGATATAGCCATAGAAGCTTGAGCCACTGGACAATCCCTGACCTGATGATCCTTTGAACCACATTTGAAACAGGTGCCAGTCAAATATCTGTACTCTAATGGGTGAGATCTACTACAATGGCTATAAGTCTAAATTGTACCTGCTCCTCTGCCTCTAGGTGTACTGCCCACAAAAACGACTGAGGCATTACCACATAATGTATTTCCTTGCCCATGCCCTAGTGCAACTTATGTACGACTCTGTGATAGAGTTGGTCCTCTAGACTTCTTACTCTGAGCACCCGAACCACTGAACTGTCTCGACTTCCTCTTCTGCTAAAACCGAGTTTGTCTGTTAGCCTCATCTGACTTAATACTTTCCACTTTAACAGCCGCTTCTATCAAGGCACATAAATTTGGATGCTTTTGTGCACCCACTATCTATCTGATTTTGTTATGGAGACCTCTCTCAAATCTCTGACATAACTTCTCTTCTGTCAGCTGATAGTCGTCAAGGTAGGTACTAAGGCACTCAAACTCGTGCTCATACTCTCCTACTGTCTTGTTTCCTTGTCTGAGTCTTCAGAAGGCATCTTGCATATATGCTTTATACTTTGACCATATGTATTTCTTTTCAAACTGGGCCAAGAAGAAATCCCAATTTAACTGTTCACCTGGTGTATGCTTACGTACTGAATCCCACCAAATGAATACAGGACCCTGAAGTAATGCCACAATACCTTCAAATTTCTCTTCTAGAGGGCTGTGAGTAATTTCAAATAATCTCTTTATCTTGAATAACCATTCTTCTACTTGCACATGTATTAATGGATACGCCCGTAGAAATCTTCAGCTCCCAATTTCTTCAACTGCTCCAAAATCGGCTTTTTTTTAGGTGGAGCCTGAGGCTGTACCTGTGCCACTAACTGTGGCTGTTAAGCTTGTTCAGCTTGCATTCTATGTTGAATATAGTCAGCCATGAGATAGAGAAAATCCAGTTGTGGCAGTGGAGGTGGTGCAACTGGTGGAGTGACATTTTGTTGTGAAGTTCAGCTTGCCTAACACTAACCATGCTTCACTCTCATTGTCCCCATCACAATGACCTTGTTGGGATGCTATCATTCACTATAAAACAGGATAGGAGCAAGCATATGTTAGACTTATAACATACTTCATCCATCAATTGACATGTATATACATACAGTCAATTCACTTAATTTTCACTCTGATCCTATAACCGTCTTAACCGCGCTCTGATACCACTAAAATTGTGACACTCTTATAACAATCACCCTATACGTACATTATGTGTGTTAATACAATTATAGCTGATGTGTGTGCTAAATTTTTTTCCATAACTTAATTTAATGACCATATTATTATTAGCACTTAATTAATCATTTTTATTTTTCAAAAATTTTGGCACCATAACGGCTATATATTAACTACCCACTTGCAATGCAAACAATCCGCAACCCATTTTTGGGCACAACAATATACATATAATAATTCACAAATATCATTCCCTATTCAACCACAATTAAACATTTCATTCTTTACACATCTATTAATTCACAAATATTTTTTTTATCAGAATATGTACACAATTTTATTCGTACAACATTATATCTACACACACACACAGATATATATATATATATATATCATTCTTGGTATTAACCTACTATTATTTATTTTTCCGTCAGCTCCCAAAACTTGTACACTTTCTCCTGCCTTTCCTGCTATTACCTGCACGCAGTCAAATAACTACGTGTTGAATATTAATATGTACAGTAATGATTACTAATCTAAAAATTTCCACCGATCTATTTTTTTATGCAATTATACATGCAATAATATTTTTAATATACTATTCAAATTTTCTATTATTATTATTATTATTATTATTATTATTATTATTATTATTATTATTATTATTATTATTATTATTATTTTCAATACTTAGATTTTTATTTACCCTTAATTCACTATTTAATATCTTAATTAATCTTTTTTTTCTTTTATTTAATTAGCTACAAATTTCACTTTAATTCTTAATTTTTCATTTATTTATAATTATACCACTACTTTATATTTATTTACACTTTTGTCACTAATAAATTTTATTTTTCATTTATTTACCTTTTTAACTACATAATTTAACATTTATTTCATTTTTATTATTTCCTCATATTTTTCACTTTATTCATTTTTATCATATTTTTCATTTTTATTATTTTTCTCATATTTTTCACTTTATTCATTTTTATCATTTTTTCACATTTTTTCACATTTATTATATTTTTTAGATTTATTATTTTTCTCATATTTTCACTTTTATCATTTTATTCACATTTATCACATTTCTCATTTTTACAATCATACCATTTTATCATTCCTATCATGTTTTTCACTTATTTTTCACTTCTATCATTATTACTACTTTTATTCAAATTTGCCCCTAGTTTATATCCGATAGAAAATCTTCAGACCAGATATATGGAACGTGGACCCAAAAGTCCACTATACTGAAGAGTAATACCGAAGGATCACCCCGAGTACTGCACTGTACACTGTTCACTGAATCACTATCACTGTAGCAGATCATTATTGGCCAAAATAAATGAGTCGCCATGACCTGCACCGCGATAATGGTGTCCCTATGACTAGCCAATTATATTCTGGACTATATTTAACCATCAGAAAAATAACTAAGGACATTATTTTATTTTATTAATTTAATTTCCATTAAATTCATAAATTTTATTATTTTTACGTTATTAATCCCATAATATTTTATTCTTTCATAATGATTTTGTCACTACCAAAATTTTTCACATTTTTCATTCTAATATATCAATATTTCATTATGGATAATCAATTAAGTTACAAACCCACTAAATACATTTTATTCATTATTTTTCATTTCATGCATAATATAATCAATAAATAGAAAAATATTCAATATATCATTTAAAAATTTCCAATAAATTTCTACACACTTAAAATAATATTTTCTTGCATTTCATGACTAAAGTTTTATTTAATTAGCAAGGAAAATATTAATTTCTCATTCTTCATTTTTCAGCCTATAATTAATATTCATCATTAAAATTTTTCTTTCACCTTTTAATTATTTATTTCACTAATTAATACATTCATTATTCCATATGTATCATAATATTACACTAAAATGTATTTATTTCTTAATATTCATTTTTCACATAATAAGGTTATATTTTACAATTTCTACCAATTAATTTTTTTAATTGAAATTAACCATTCTAATTCACTTTTAATAATTTCTTAATAATGATTTAAGCATTAATTAGAAATTGCATGCAAAATACACAAAATTATTAATTTTCCATAACCCTAAATCATGCTTAATTAATGGAAATAAATAAATTTTGGAATTACTAACCCTAAAATCTTGTTTAGGCCTTCCTAATCTTCCTTTTCCTTATCCTTCCTTTGGAAGTACCTTCACGTTCTCTTGAACCTACCATGGCCAAAAATTACACTCCATTAATCCACCAATATTTTGCTTCCTTGACTCAAATAAATTTCATATTTATCATTTACATACCTTAAACTACCTATTTGAACCATTAAACTAATTTAAAACTACAAATCTCACTTACCTCAATTTGGTATCCTAACTTTTCACCTTTGATTTCCTTCCACTTTAGCCTTCCAAATGAAGATTAAAAACTTATATTAGCTATTAGAGATGCTGAAATTATTTTTGGGTGGTTGATTTTGGTGTTAAAAGTGAAGAAAATTTGAAGAAAACCAAGGGATGAGTGGTTCGGCCAAGCAAAGGAGGAGAGGAAGGCGATGAAGCAGAATTCTCTCTTGAGAACTCTGATAATTTGGGCCTATTTATAGTGGTCTAAGTGGAGTGGGCTTGGGCCAAACAAAGCCCAATCCATTTAGGTCCAATTATGTACTATAAATTATTTTTCTCAATTTTCAAGCTCAATTTCACCCAAATTTAATTCCATAATTCTTAGAATATTTTTATATGTCTACTCAAAAATTTTCAACTCAATCGGAGTCTGTTTTTTGTCCAGCTCACTCAAACCGGACTGATAATTCAATTTTCGGTGTTACCGTAAAATTCCTTTTTTACTGTCAAAAAATCCAAAATATTATTTAGATTCTATCCATGTCATAAAATAAATTTTTGGATGTCGTTTGCTATTTTTCATAGCACGGTCAGAGTATAATCAACTAGCTATTTAATTAAATCAGGTCCCTTTTTTTCTTAGTTTTGACTTTTTAGTACTTATTTGACTTCATTTTCACTTCAAAATTTACCCCCAGACTAGTCATAATCTATATTTTTCGATGATTAAATAAAATATTTTCACCAACGGGTGTATTTTTAACCCCTAGGTATGCTGATCAATTTCGGAAACTATAGTTTACGACTAACTAGTATTTGGGCCATTACATATTTTATGTCTCGCCTTTTAAGGTTGACATATAATTTTTGTCGATCTTGAGTTGCCTTCAGTCTTTCTTTTATAATTTTAACTTGTTTTTTAGTTTGTTGCACTAACTCTGGCCCCATCAACCTTTTCTTACTCAATTTGGTCCAACAAATCGGTGTCCTATACTTTCTTCCATACAATGCTTCATACAGAGCCATATCTACGCTCGTCTGATGACTGTTGTTAGAGGCAAACTCTATAATATGTAGGTATCAATCACAACTTCCTTCAAACTCAAGCACACAACTTCTCATCATATCCTCTAACAATTGAATTACTTGCTCAGATTGTCCATCTGTTTGTGGATGTAAAGCAATGCCAAAACTGAGCCTGATTCCTAAAGTATGCTATAAGCTCTTTCAGAACTATGAAGTAAATCTGGGATCTCTATTAAAAAAATGATGGACATTGGCATTCTGTGCAGTTTAATAACCTCATTTACATAAATCTCAGCTAACTTGTTTAGTGGGTAATCCATTTGGACTAGTAGGAAATGAATTGAATTTGTTAATCGATCTACTATCAGCTGCACTGCAACATGCTTCTTCTGAGTTACTGGCAAACTTGAAAAAAATCTATAGTAACTCTCTACCACTTCCATTCTGGTATGGGTATTGGTTGCAACAATCCTGTGGGCAATTGATGTTCAACTTTCACTTGTTGACAGTTTAGACACTTAGCAACATACTTTGTAATATCTTTCTTCATTCCTGACCACCAGTATTGAGCTTTTAAATTTTGATACATCTTGTTTCTACTTAGATGCATAGTATATGCTGTCTCATGAGCTTCCTTCAAGATGTTTACTTCAATTTTTCTACACTTGGCACATAAACTCTATTATTGAAGTATATTGTGCCATCTTTAGTCAATGAACTCAGGCTTTCTTTCCTTCTTCATTGCCTCAACTATCTTTAATAGCTTTTCATCTTGCTCCTGGGCATCTTTGATCCTCTACATCAAGGTGGATTGTACTCGCATTTCAGCTAAAATCTTCCAACTTAATGCATCTGCAACCACATTTGTTTTTACTGGCTGATAGTCGATTACACAATTATAATCTTTGATTAACTCCAGCCATCTTCTTTGCCTCAAATTTAGCTCTTCATGTAAGGGAAGATCCTTAAGAATCTTATGATCAATATAAATATAACATCTTTCCTCATATATATAATTTCTTCAGATCTTTAAAGCAAACACTATAACAACTAACTCCAAGTCATGTGTCCGATAATTAAGCTCGTGTGACTTAAGCTATCTGAAATCAAAAGCAATTATTTTTCCTTCTTACATAAGGACACAACCCAACCCATTATGACTAGCATCGTTGTACACTACAAAGTCCTTTCTATGTGTAGGCTGAGTTAACATTGCCTTCAGTTGATCAAAGCTTGCCTGACATTTATCTGTCCATTTGAAATGGATATCTTTTCATAGTAGTCGAGTTAAAGGAGTCACTATGGATGAAAACCCCATCATGAACCTCATGTAGTATCTGGCTAACTCGAAGAAAATCCTTACTTTTGTCATATTACAAGGCAGGTCCCAGTTGAGAATAGCCTCAATCTTGCTAGGATCAACGCGGATACCTTCAGTTGAAACTATGTGACCTAGAAAACTAACTGCCTTAAGCCAAAACTCGCATTTTGATAACTTTGCATACAGTTACTTTTCCCGCAGTGTTTGCAATACTATTCTGAGGTGTTGATCATGTTCTTCTTTGTCTCAATAGTACACAAGGATATCATCAATAAACACCATTACAAATTGATCAAAATATGGCTTGAACACTCGATTCATCAAATCCATAAAATCTGCAGGTGCATTCGTCATAAATAAGAACTTATAATGACTATAATGAGTCTGAAATGTCATCTTAGGCATATCTGACTCCTTGATCTTCAACTGATGATAGCCTGACTGAAGATCTATTTTTGAAAATATGCTTGCATCTTTCAACTGATCAAATAAATCATCGATCCTTGGCAGCGAGTATTTATTCTTAATAGTCACCCTATTAAGTTGCTTATAATCAATGCAAATATGTGTGCCATCTTTCTTCTTCACAAACAACATTAGAGCACCCCAACTGTGATACACTAGGTCATATAGAACCCTTATCCAGCAAATCTTGCAACTGTACTTTCTGCTCTTTCAACTCCACAGGTACTATTCTGTATGGTGTAAAATAGAAGTAGTGTTGGTACCAAATTGATAGCAAACTTGATCTCTTGGTTTGGTGGTAACCCTGGCAACTCTTCGGGAAACAAATAAGGAAATTCACAAATGGTAGGAATGTCAGCCAACATATGCCAAATAAGCTTCACATCCATTTCTAATGAGTTTTTGAGCTTTTAGCATCAATATCACATTCTCTGGATATCCTCTTTTCTCACCCATCACTACTATCATTTCTTGTTCTGAAATTATAATAATAATCTGCCTCTTTCCATAATCTACTACAAGTCTGTGACAAGCTAACCAATCCATTCCTAAGGGAACATCAAATTCCTGAAGCAACTCCTGAACACCTTACTAACCCTCACACTATGCCCTAATGAGTTAGTAAAGAGAATCTCAAATTCTAAAGCATCTAGTTTTAAACACTCTCGACCCAGTGGTGGTGTGCATATGTATGAATGGGTAGACCTCAGATCTATCAATGTATGAGACAAAAAGAAGAAATTTACCCATGATGATATTAGGTGCATCTTAATCTTCTAGACCTCGCATGGCATATGTGTTAGAGAAGTGTTTTAAAGGCAATCACCTTTAGCACTTATTGTAAAAATTTATTTGATTAATAAAAGACTTTTTCATTAATTTGATGTTCATTTGATATATGAATTGATAAATGATCTTAAATCAATTAATGAAGTCCTTGATACATAACATAACATGAAGGAAATCATGATGAGATCATGATATTAAGATTCTTATCATGTGTAATTATGTTAGTATGAAAATTATCCCTAGTCATAGGATTAATGAGACGAGATATTATTAATCCAGATAGACTAGCTCATGTTACACTCCTTGATTGGATCGAGTAGTAGATCTCATAATCTATAAACATGAGATGATTAGAGTTAACATGTGGATGCTTGCTAAGTGTAGCTAAGTACATTGGATGACCAACTATGAGACAATCATATGGATAATCTATAAACATGAGAATGATAGTCTCATCATAGCAATGGTGCAAGTATCCTTAGACTTGAGGTACTCAAGTATATCTTGAATATTGATTCTGTATTTTGACACTATTTCTTGTTGCCTCAGGGAGGTTGCTCATAGGGTGGTGATTGGATACAGCTTGAGGTATTCAAAGGTAATTGGGTAACCAACAAAGGATTCACCACTCTTGATAGAAGGAGTGTATACCCATGGCCTCTTGTCGTGGTCATTACTAGGGAATCTCTATCCGGAGTGGAAATGTCATAAAAATAGTCCTCAATGACATATCTAATAGAGTTATGAGCCTCAAGGACAAGAACTAACTGTAAGACCCCCTCTCCCAAACCGCACGTGCTCGGATGCAGAGACGCTACTGCTTGTCTTCTTCACTTCTTTAAATCGCTATTTTCTTTTATATTTGCTACAGAGCTAGATATTTTTTTATATAATAAATAATGTACATTTTGTTTACATAAGATAATATTTATAAATACCAATTTACTATTTAACAACTTTGAAAACTAATTTACAACTTATAAGTATATATACAATGTGGAAAGCAAAATACAAGAGTTCAAAAGTTTGTGACCCACTATTTCGAGATCGGCTTCTTTAATTTGAATAGGATCACCACTTGCTTTATCTACCACCTTCATCTACCTTTCTATATCTGCGTGGAAGGAAACTCCCATGCTAAGCTCTAAGCTTAGTGGTGCATATAAATAAAGCAATATACTATATCATGCTACAAGCATTAACATGTATCATTTTATGCATTAAAATGTTTGCATGCTATTTCTATCAACATGTTCCTATTTCATACAAGTATAAATATCATGCTCACATATACAATGTTATTTTCATTTATCTTTGATGGTAAGTTACTCTGTTAATCTCTTTATTATTATATCTCAATCTCATATCATCATTTTTTTCTTTTCTTATTTTCTGACTTATCTTCATTATCTTGCCCACATAACTCTAAATTTGGACTGACTGGATACGAGTTATGGATCAGGAGCGCTCCCAAAGCTATAGCCACCCTGTCCACTATCTGGCTTAATAGAGCTTCTCAAATCAATGGCGCTCTCCGAGCTTAAGCCACATTGATTGAGTATTATTTCATCATGGATGAATAACAGGACCAAGGGCACTCTCCGAGCTTAAGCCACATTGTCCTCAATTTATATGTGCTCATCAGAGCTTATCAAGTCAATGGCGCTCTCCGAGCTTAAGCCACATTGACCGAGCATCTTAGATCAATGGCACTCTCCGAGCTTAAGCCACATTGATCGAGGAATATCTCATATAGTACGGTACTGTTCGCCCCTTTAATGACATGTCATCTATCCTAATTCTAGTCCGCAGGTAGAGTAATGGGCATCTTCGTATTTTCAAATCAATCATATATCTTTATTAATTTTTATTTTATATCCATTTCATCATCCTCATAATATACATCACATCATCATAATACTCAATTTCGACACATCAATATTCTCATGTATCAACATCTCAATTCTCTTGTTTTGCAACATATCATTATGCTCATACATACTAGATAACATCTTTTTCATTTGTGTAACTAAATACATCAATAGATAATTCTATTCCTAATTTATTTGAAAATAGAGCATTCACGGCCGTGACTACCAATTCATGCCCGTGAATTTGTTCATGCTCGTAATCCAAAGCCATGAACGCTACTGGAATGTATCATGCCAAAAGCATTCACGATAGTGAATACTCATTCATGCCCGTGATTCCCAACCGTGAACACTTCTAAAATGAATAGTACCATTTCCACACCAAAGTCACAACCGTGATACAAATTAGTCACAACCGTGAACCATCATGTTCATGCCCGTGACTCAATAGTCACACCCATGACTTTCGGTAGGAAATCTGCATATTCATATTTCATTCATTCTAATTACACCAAATCATATCAAAACACAGTTCATACATTTCTGGGGTCCTTTATTCATCATGTCATGACTAATACATATAAATGCCTTAATCATAATTAAATTCTCTAACATGCATCACTTAATTCAACAAATCACAAGAAAACTCATTCTTTATCTCTAACATATGGTTTCATGCCATAATCATCATTAATGCATTTCAATCATCAATTATCATACTAACATGCATTATTTCAAACAAAGATAGGCTATTGCCTTAAGTTATGCACAAACCTTAATCTTTCTCCTTCACTATTTTAGTTAGCTTTCTCTTTTCCTTTGCTCCTTAGTGTTTGTTCCTTGTCACTTGGAACTCCTACAACATCATATATCATTATTATCATCTGATTTTCTCAAGACCCTAAACTCTCTTATTCTCTTTCAAAACCCTAATTTCTCTCTCTTTCCATATGAGTCTTGGATGAGTTCAAAATTCAAACTTCCTTAAGAAAAGATGCTGAAGAAGAAGAATCACTTCTTACCTTACTCTTTTCTTCACTAAATCACAACTTTGGAGATTTTCTTTCTCCACCAAACTTGATTTTTCTTCCTCTTTCTTGCTCTTCCAAGCTTCTTTAGGAGTTATGGACCATGAAGATCACTTGTTCTTGCTCTTTCTCCTCTCTTCTCTTCCTTTCTCTCTCTAAATTTCTGGTTTGGCTATGGAGGGAATGGGCTGGTGTGATTGGTTGAAAAGAGAGAGAAGAAAGCAGAAAATGAAGAGGAGAAGAAGAAGAAAAGAAAGAATTAAATAGGGTACCTAAAACTCTTCATGTGGGACCCACCATCTTGACCATCTTCTTCCCATTTTACTTGATCAACACTAATCTTACTCCTCCTCATTAAGTAGCTGGCCAACCTATTGAAATGTCCCTAAAATTAATATGTTGATTAGTAATTAATCTCATAAATCCTCAAATTTTTGGTAATTTGCAATTTGACCCCAAAACATATCAAAATTTGCAATTTAATCCTTTACCGTAAATCAACTTCTTTAAACTTTATAATCACTTAATTAGGCATATATCATTTAATTTAGTCATTACTTGATTAATTCCGATCAAAATCCGAATTTAAACTCCAATCGGTCAAATGCGTCAATTTCGCGACCCTTGCGACTCGGTATCTAAATTAGCGGATATTACACTAACATTACTTGGACTAGACGTGATGTAGTCAGTCTAGTGGTAGTTGACACATGTCCATACTTTGAACCAACTGGGGTATAGAATAGTGAAAGGAATAATTGCACGTAAATTATCTATGGAAAGGTTCGTAGTCAAACCATTGACTTTCTGGTCAATTGGGGGTCATGATGTGTTGCTAGATACCGCTCATGACCTGCATAAATTAGTTATTAATTTAAGTGACCAATATAACCGGGAACCTAATGGGTCACACACATTGAAGATATGGAGAATGAGTAAAATGGTCTTGGATAGGATCCAAAATATGAGAGAATTATTTCGGGATGGATCGCGATGAGATCGCACGGAAAAATCGTTCGGGAGGGTCACGGGCCCGCGCGGGCTAGGCAGGCTACTGGCTTGCCTAGCGGGCCAGCTGGCTGCCCAACAGCAGCCTGCAGTAGGCCCAACGTGCTGCTGCCTCACACTCGTTGGCCAATGACGGATTTTGGCCTTAATTAGGCCAATTATGGCCAATTATTATTCATTCATTTCCCTTTTCTCCATTTTTGACTTTTCATCTTTTTCTAAATTTAATTCAAATAGAAAAGACATCAAATGACAGAAAATAGACATGAAAATATTTTTTTGTGAAAAACTATTTTTAAGACAATAAAATTCTCTCAAGAACACTTTCAAAGCTAGCACTTTGAATTTGTTCAAACCATTTCTCTTGATAGTTTCTTCTTTATTTTTTGTGTGGATTATCATTAGAGACATCCTTGTGTGAATTGTTGTGGTTTGCTACAGCCCAACAAAGTGAAGAATTGAAGAACAAATAAGAAATTACAAGGTATAATTTCTAATCTTTATATTTATATAAATTAGTTTTAATGACACAAGTATGATCTTTTATTTTAGGTTTTGAAAATTCTATTTTTCCGCTGCATTTATGAATATGATTCATTCTTCAAAGCTCAACATTGGTATCAAAGCCTCCTTGTGTCCATTAAAATTAATTTTAATTGAAAGTGCAATGGGATTGCATGGTTTTGATGATTTTGGATCAATAGTTTTAAAAAATTGAAATTAATTTGTAAAATATGTTTTACACATTTTTCTTTCTCTAATCTAATCATGGGATGATTAAGGATGATTATTGTGATTGAGAAATGATTTGAATGTGATTCAAATAATTAATTTAGGATTTATTTTAAAAATACCTAAAATTGCTTTGTTTATGAACATGTGTTGTTGTTTAGCTTAATTGATGGGGCTGATTATACTTTTCTTGTAATTTGATTATGAAACAAATAGTGGGAGCCATAATGCAATTTATTAAAAACCTAATAAACATGCATTTTATGTACATTCTAACATGTTCTATTTTACATCTAGGTTGCTAGAATCATCATCATGACAAGTGTGAATTTGCGATCGCTAATGGAAATATAAATGTTAAAAATTCTATAAATATAAATGTTAAAAATTATACCTTGTAATTTCTTATTTGTTCTTCAAATCATCACTTTGTTGGGTTGTATCAAACCACAAAAATCCACACTAGGATGTCTCTAATGATAATCCTTGCGAAGAATGAAGAAGAAACTATCAAGGGAAATGATTTGAACAAATTCAAAGTGCTAGCTTTGAAAGTGTTCTTGAGAGAATTTTATTGTATTAAAAATATTTTTTTCACAAAAAAATATTTTCATGTCTATTTTCTGCAATTTGATATCTTTTTTATTTGAATCAAATTCAAAGAAAAGATGAAAAATAAAAAATGAAGAAAAGGGAAAATAATGAATAGTATTTGGCCATAATTGGCCTAATTAAGGCCAAAAACTGCAGTTGGCCAATGAGTGGGAGGCAGCAGCGCGCTGGGCCTGCTGCGGGCTACTGTTGGGCAGCCCAATTAGCTAGCAGCCTGCCTAGACAGCGTGGGGCCGTGACCCTTCTGAACGATTTTTTCGTGCAATCTAATCTCGATCCATCTCGATATGATTCTCTCATATTTTGGATCCTACCCAATACCATTTTACTCATTCTCCATATCTTCAATGCGTGTGACCCATTAGGTTCTCGGTTATGTTGGCCACTTAAATTAACAATTAATTTAAGAAGGTCATGAGCGGTATCTGGCAACACATCATGACTCCCAATTGACCGAAAAGTCAGTGGTTTGACTACGAACCTTTCCATAGACAATTTTCGTGCAATTATTCCTTTCACCATTCTATACCCCACTTAGTTCAGAGTATGAACATGTGTCAACACCCACTAGACTGACTACATCACGTCTAGTCTAAGTAATGTTAGTTCTTGTCCTCGAGACTCATACTTTATTAGATATGTCATTGAAGATTATCTTTATGACATTTCCACTCCGGCCAGAGATTCCTAAGCAATGACCACGACAAGAGGCCATGGGTATACACTCCTTCTATCAAGAGTGGTGAATCCTTTGTTGGTTACCCAATTACCTTTGAATACCTCAAGCTGTATCCAATCACCACCCTATGAGCAACCTCCCTGAGGCAACAAGAAATAGTGTCAAAATACAGAATCAATATTCAAGATATACTTGAGTACCTCAAGTCTAAGGATACTTGCACCATTGCTATGATGAGACTATCATTCTCATGTTTATAGATTATCCATATGATTGTCTCATAGTTGGTCATCCAATGTACTTAGCTACACTTAGCAAGCATCCACATGTTAACTCTAACCATCTCATGTTTATAGATTATGAGATCTACTACTCGATCCAATCAAGGAGTGTAACATGAGCTAGTCTATCTGGATTAATAATATCTCGTCTCATTAATCCTATGACTAGGGATAATTTTCATACTAACATAATTACACATGATAAGAATCTTAATATCATGATCTCATCATGATTTCCTTCATGTTATGTTATGTATCAAGGACTTCATTAATTGATTTAAGATCATTTATCAATTCATATATCAAATGAACATCAAATTAATGAAAAAGTCTTTTATTAATCAAATAAATTTGTACAATAAGTGCTAAAGGTGATTGCTTTTAGAGCACTCCTCTCACAAGCTCCCACTTGCACTAAAGCCAATCACCTTTGTATTTAATTCCATAGGCGAGTACACGAGAATCATATTTCTTTTGGGGAAGTGGCTTGGTTAAATGATCAGCAATATTCTTTTCAGTGGGCACTCTTTCTATTTTTACATCATTCCTACCAACGATTTCGCTAATCAAATCATATATTCTGAGTACATGTTTGGATCATTGATGAGACCGTGGCTCATTTGCTTGCGCAATGGCTCCATTATTATCACAATACAATTGTATTGGATCAATAATGCTGGGAACCACTCCAAGTTCTGTGATGAATTTCTTTATCCAAACTGCTTCTTTTGCTGCTTCAGAAGCTGCAATGTACTCTGCTTCAGTTGTGGAATCAACAGTCGTTTCCTGTTTTGAACTTTTCTAACTAACTGCTCCACCATTTAATGTGAATATATAACCTTACTGAGATTTTGAGTCATTCTTGTCAGATTGGAAGCTGGCATCGGTATACCCGTTCACAATAAGATCTCCATCTCCATATACCAAGAATACATCCTTAGTTCTTCTTAAGTACTTAAGGATATTCTTGACAGCCACCCAATGACCCTCACTAGGGTTCGATTGGTATCTACTCGTGACACTCAGAGCATATGATACATCGGTTCTTGTACATATCATAGCGTACATGATTGATCCTATAGCTGAAGCATATGGAATCAAACTCATGTGTGTCCTCTCATCTTATGTCTTTGGATACAAAGACTTTGAGAAAGTAATCTCATGGGTCATGGGAATATATCCCCTCTTGGACTGCTCCATGCTAAACCTCTTTAGCATCTTATCTATATATGTAGACTATGAAAGACCAAGCAATCGTTTAGATCTATCTCTATAGATCTTTATCCCTAAAATATAGACTGTTTCTCCAAGGTCTTTCATAGAGAAATTCTTGGATTATGAGACATCATTTCCCATTAACAATATGTCATCTACATATAACACAAGAAATATGATTGAACTCCCACTAACCTTCTTGTAAACACAAGGTTCATCTAGATTTTGTAAGAAACCAAACCATTTGATTGTCTCATCAAATCGAATATTCCAACTCCTGGATGCTTGCTTTAATCCATAAATGGATCTTTGAAGCTTACATACCTTTTTGCCATCTTTGGATATGAAACCATCTGGTTGTGTCATGTACACATCCTCAATCAGATTTCCATTAAGGAAAAGTGTCTTCACATCAATTTGCCATATCTCATAATCATAATGAGTAGCAATGGCTAGGAGTATCCTTATGGATTTAAGCATAGCTACTGGGCTAAAAGTTTCATCGTAGTCAATTCCTTGTCTTTGACGATAACCTTTAGCAATAAGTCTAGCTTTATAGGTAATCATATTACCATCCATGTCAGTTTTCTTTTTGAAAATCCAATTGCACCCTATAGGCTTTATTCCGTCGGATGGGTCAACGAAAGTCCATACTTGGTTTTCATACATGGAATCCATTTCTGACTTCATGGCTTGAAGCCATTTGGCAGATTCTGAACTATTTAGAACTTTTTCATAGGTTGTAGGCTCATCATTTTCTATGAGCAATATGTCGTTCTATTCACTAATGAGAAATCCATATCTATCTGGAATAGTACGTATCCTACTTGACCTATGAAGCTCTTGTGCTTCAAAAGGTTGAGCTATTATATCATCTGTATGAGTAACATGCTTGGGTTCAGGCAGTTGATCAGCATCTGTTTGAGCATCTTGAATTTGCTCAAGTTCAATTTTGCTCCCACTATCTCTTTTTAGAAGGAATTCTCTCTCCAAAAAGATAGCATGTCTTGAAGCAAAAACCTTTTGTTCCAAGGGGTGGTAAAATTGATATCCATATGATGCTTTTGGATATCCCACAAATAGACATCGGTCAGACTTAGCTTCTAGCTTATCTGACATTGTCTGCTTCACATAAGCAGGACAACTCCAAATTCTCATGTAAGAAAATGTGGGCCTTTTGTTATACCATATCTCATATGGATTAACATCAACTGACTTTGAAGGAACTCAATTTAATATATAAATGGCGGTCTCTAGTGCATAGCCCCAAAAGATTTTAGGCAATTCTGCAAAACTCATCATAGACCTTACCATGTCTAACAAGGTTTGGTTTTTTTTTCAGCCACACCATTGTGTTGTGGCGTGTAAGGTGGAGTCCATTGAAATAAAAGCCCATTATCTTTAAGATAATCTAGAAACTCTTGGCTCAAGTATTCACCTCCTCGATCTGATCGAAGTATTTTAATACTTTTGCTAAGTTGTTTCTCCACTTCATTTATGAATTCTTTGAACTTTTCAAAAGCTTCAGATTTGTATCTCATAAGATACACATATCCATATCGTGAGTAGTCATCGATAAAAGTAATAAAGTAGATGAAACCACCTCTAGTGTGTGTAGACATTGGACCACATACATCTGAACGTATTAAGTGTAAAAGTCCATTAGCATGTTCACCCTTTCCCTTAAAGGACAATTTAGTCATCTTGCCTAATAAGCAAAATTCACACGTGTCATATGATTCATAATCAAATGACCCCAAACTACCACTTTTGTGTAGCTTAGCCATGCGTTTCTCACTTATATGCGCAAGACGACAATGCCAGAAATAAGATGAGTTCAACATATCTTGTTTTTGCCTTTTATTATCATTGATGTTTAAAATTGGATTTGACATAGAGTCCACCAGCATCATAGCCTTACTGTCTTTCTTGATAGATTGCTCAGCTGTTTTAAGTAAGTTAATCAGCTCAGGAATAGTGGTAGAGATTTGGTTCATCCTATAGTTAAGCACAAAATGTGAATAACTATCAGAAAAACCGGTTAGAATCATGGTCCGTCACAAATCCCAAGGTGGCCAACCTCTCAATATAGCCATTCATCTTTAATGCATATTGCACTGGAGATGTCCCCTTAACCATCTTAGTGCGGAAGAGCAACCTTGAAGTTTCGAACCTTTCAAAACGTGCTTGCTCATCAAAAAGCTCTCTTAGATGATGTACTATGGAATTAGCATCCATAGCCTCATGCTACTTTTGTAACTTAGCTGACATAGTAGCAAGCATAATGCAGCTTGCCATCTCACTATCATCGAGATGCTTTTGATATGCCTTATGAAAATCTTCAGAAGCATTAACAGCATGGGGATTAGGGAGTGCCTCATCTAGGACATAGCCAATCTTTTCGGATTTAAGAACTATTTTATGATTCCTTAGCCAATCCAAAAAATTGGGCCCAGTCAACTTATTTAATTCCATTAGCGATCGCAAATTCACACTTGTCATGATGATGATTCTAGCAACCTAGATGTAAAATGGAACATGTTAGAATGTACATAAAATGCATGTTTATTAGGTTTTTAATAAATCACATTATGGCTCCCACTATTTTATTGCGAATCCATAGCCCTCACTATGAACCCGAGAGAACTTATATGGAAGTTTTTCGAGTGAGTCGATATCCAACTAGCTAAGAATAACCTTGAGGCAACTCAACAAGCTATCCTTAGATTGGTTGGTAGGTATCTAATCCATTCTAATTGCATTATTCATGCAACTATCGAATCTTGTGCTATCAGCTTATTGATGTGTGCACATACATTAGGCTATCGACTCTTGATATGTGTACATCTCATATATACAAACCCAACTTCACCTCCAATACACATTAACCTTGGCGCAAATCCAACAAGTTAATAATATCGGTTAAGTCTAACCCATTAATCGTGAAATCTAATTTCAATGGATTGAATATATTGTTATAGAGTGAGCTTGAGGTAACTCAACAACCCTAACTCTAGAAGAACTCTGGTTCTCCCTATATTAATGGAAGGCGTAAGACTTAATTATTTATTTAGTGAGGGATTTCTTTATTAAATCTCATCAAGTTATTATTTAATGCTTTTATATATCATACATTCATCACATTGATATATAAATATAGTTATATTAACTATATGACATGATTATGGACATACTAAAGTCAATCTCTTGAGCCAAAGAGAAATTGACTAGGTCTTACACAAAATAGAAATCAAATTCCTATTTCTAAGTCTTCTTGTTTATGGTACCATCTCCTTTGCTTCTTGCTCCTTGCTCCTTTGTATCTTCATTCTATCCTAATCCTATGTAATCTAATTACATATTTCAAATTATAAAAAACCACAATTTACATTTGAGGGGAGTAAGATGAGAAGAGAAATACATAAGAAAGAAAAAGAGGTAGGGACACGCAGACCCTATTTATCATAAAACAAAATAATTCCATGCATGCTCAATCACATTGGGCCTAAGTCCATAATCATCCATAATGCCTTTTCATACACCCCTAACATGCATTCTCTAATGCACAAAATAAAAATGACAATTTTGGATTTCAATTTGTAAATTGATTCAACGCTTGAATCGAAATGGCCTATATGTGTTCTTTCGGTTAATTTAATTTTGTATGTCATTTTAAAGTGGAATTTAACATTTAATCAAATTAAATTAAATTCCATATTTCCAGAAATAATTCAAAATTATTTCTCTTTAAAATCAGAATATTATGATGTTAAAATTAAACAATTTAATTTTAATATACATACTAATTTCTAGTCATACTAGAATTACAATTGCACAACTTAAATTAATTCAAAATTAATTTCCCAAAATTCTAAAAATTTTCAGAATATCAAATCATCATTTTAATTATCTTTAGGTCAGCTCAATTTCATGAAAATATTTTTGGCACAAGCCAAAATTACTAAGACAAACGAACCAACACACTTAAACGCTCAAAATGACTAATTCGATATCTAAAATTTTTAAAATTTCAAATGCTTGCAAAATAATTTTGGCATGCATCTAAAATCAAAATAATATATTTTTAATCACATAAAAATTATTTCAAGGTGTTGGAAATAAAAATAAACACATACAAAAAAATCAAACAAAACAGCCCCACAGTGTATGCTTAAACAGTCCCATTTTTGTGTTTGTTTGAAAAATTAATTAAAATAATTTTTAATTAATTATTGGATACTTCCAGAGGTATAAAAATATTCGCAATATGTCTAAATAATTATTTCATAATTAAATTATAAGAAAAATATAACCAGCCCCATCAATTAAGCCAAACAACAACACATGTTCATAAACACGACAATTTTAGGCATTTTTGAAATAAATCCAAAATTAATTATTTCACATTCAAATCATTTTTCAATCAAAATAATTATTCTTAATCATCCCATGATCAGATTAAAGAAATAAAAATGTGTAAAACATATTTTACAAATTAATTTCAATTTTTCAAAACCTATTGATCCAAAATCATCCAAAACATGCAATCCTATTGCACTTTTAATTAAAATTAATTTTAATGGATACAAGGAGGCTCTGATACCAATGTTGGGTTTTGAAGAATGAATCATATTTATAAACGCAGCAGAAAAATAAAATTTTCAAAATCCAAAACAAAAAATCATACTTGTACCATTAAAACTAATTTATATAAATATAAATGTTAAAAATTATACCTTGTAATTTCTTATTTGTTCTTCAAATCTTCACTTTGTTGGGTTATAGCAAACCACAATAATCCATACTAGGATGTCTCTAATGATAATCCACATGAAGAATGAAGAAGAAACTATCAAGAGAAATGGTTTGAACAAATTCAAAGTGCTAGCTTTGAAAGTGTTCTTGAGAGAATTTTGTTACGTCTTAAAAATATTTTTTTCATAAAAAAATATTTTCATATCTTTTTTCTGTCATTTCATGTTTTTTCTATTTAAATCAAATTCAAAGAAAAGATAAAAAGTCAAAAATGGAGAAAATGGATAATAATGAATAGTAATTGGCCATAATTGGCCTAATTAAGGCCAAAAACTGTCGTTGGCCAACGGGTGGGAGGCAGCAGCGCGCTGGGCCTACTGCAGGCTGCTGCTGGGCAGCTTAGCAGCTAGCCTAGCCTGTGCGGGCCTGTGATCCTCCCGAACAATTTTTCTGTACGATCTCATCGCGATCCATCCCGAAATAATTCTCTCATATTTTGGATCCTATCTAAGACCATTTTACTCATTTTCCATATCTTGAATGCGTGTGACCCATTAGATTCCCGATTATGTTGGCTACTTAAATTAACAATTAATTTAAGCAGGTCATGAGCGGTATCTAGCAACACATCATGACCTCCAATTGACTAGAAAGTCAGTGGTTTGACTATGAACATTTCCATAGACAATTTTCGTGCAGTTATTCATTTCACCATTCTATACCCCATTTGGTTCAGAGTATGGACATGTGTCAACTCCCACTAGACTGACTACGTCACGTCTAGTCCAATTAATGTTCGTTCTTGTCCTTGAGGCTCATTACTATATTAGATATGTCATTGAAGACTATCTTTATGACATTTCCACTCCAGCCATAGATTCCTGAGTAATGACCACGACAAGAGATTATGGGTATACACTTTTTCTATCAAGAGTGGTGAATTCTTTGTTGGTTACCCAATTACCTTCGAATACTCAAGCTATATCCAATCACCACCCTATGAGCTACCTCTCTGAGGCAACAAAGAATAGTATCAAAATACAGAATCAATATTCAAGATATCCTTGAGTACCTCAAGTCTAAGGATACTTGCACCATTGCTATGATGAGACTTTCATTGACATTTGAATAGATTATCCATATGATTGTCTCATATTTGGTCATCCAATGTACTTAGCTATACTTAGCAAGCATCCACATGTTAACTCTAAATATCTCAGGTTTATAGATTATGAGATCTACTACTCGATCCAATCAAAGAGTGTAACATGTGCTAGTCTGTTTGGATTAATAATATCCCATCTCATTAATCCTATGACTAGGGATAATTTTGATACCAATATAATTACACATGATAAGAATCTCAATATCATGATCGCATCATGATTTCCTTCATGCTATGTTATGTATCAAGGACTTTATTAATTGATTTAAGATCACTTATCAATTCATATATCAAATGAACATCAGATTAATGAAAAAGCCTTTTCTTAATAAAATAAAATTGTACAATAAGTGCTAAAGGTGATTGCCTTTAGAGCACTCCTCTAACATCTCTAGTACAATATGAATTGAAGATGAATGACTATATTAAGAGGTTGGCCACTTTGGGATTTGTGATGGACTGTGAATTAAGTATTGACTTAATTCTAATCGGTTTGTCTGATAGTTATTCACATTTTGTGCTTAACTATAGGATGAACCAAATTCAACCACTATTTCCGAGCTGATTAACTTGCTCAAAATAGCTGAGCCATCTATCAAGAAGGATAGTAAGGCTGTGATGTTGGTGGACTCTTCAAGTTCTAAAAATAAAAACCTTAAGAAGAAGAAGAAATACATGAAGTTTAAGGGAGGTGTGGCAAAGAAGAAGGCCAAGAAGATTGCTCCAAAGGGGACATGCTTCCATTGTGGCAAGGATGACCATTGGAAGAGAAATTGCAAGGCTTACTTGGAGTCCTTGAAGAAGAAGGTATCTGATGCCCCATCTACTTCAGGTATATTTATCATTGAAATTAATACTATTTCTGATAATAATATATGGGTATTAGATACCGGTTGTGGCTCACACATATGCACTGATATGCAGGGCCTAAGGAACAATAGACAACTCAATAAGGGAGAGTCAGACCTACGTGTTGGACATGGAGCAAGGGTTGCTGCATTAGCTGTAGGAACATATGTATTGACCCTGCCTAGTGTGGTTATATTAAATTTGGATAATTTCTATTATGTACCCGTTTTGAATAAAAACATTATTTATGTTTCAAGTCTAAATAAATATGGTTTCCTTTTAGCTTTTAGTAACAATTGTTGTTCTATTATGTTGAATGGAATTCTTTATGCTAATGGTACATTATGCAATGGAATATACATATTAGATATGTCAAATCCAATTTTAAATATCAATGCTAATAAAAGGCAAAAACAATATATGTTGAAATCAACTTATTTATGACATTGTAGCCTTGGTCATATAAGTGAGAAATGCATGTCTAAGCTACACAAAAGTGGTAGTTTGGGGTCATTTGATTATGAATCATGTGACACATGTGAATATTGCTTATTAGGAAAGATGATTAAATTACCCTTTAAGGGAAAGGATGAACGTGCTAATGGACTTTTAGACTTAATACATTCAGATGTATGTGGTCTAATGTCTACACACGTTAGAGGTGGTTTCATCTACTTCATTACTTTTATCGATGACTACTCACGATATGGGTACGTGTATCTTATGAGATACAAATCTGAAGCTTTTGAAAAGTTCAAAGAATTCAAAAATGAAGTAGAGAAACAACTTGGAAAAGTATTAAACACTTCGATCAGATCGAGGAGGTGAATACTTGAGCCAAGAGTTTCTAGATTATCTTAGGGGTAATGAGATTTTATCTCAATGGACTCCACCTTACACACCACAACACAATGGTGTGGTTGAAAGAAGAAACCAAACCTTGTTAGACAAGGTAAGGTCTATGATGAGTTTTGCGAAACTGCCTAAATCCTTTTGGGGTTATGCACTTGAGACCGCCATTTATATATTAAATGGTGTTCCTTCAAAGTCAGTTGATGTTACTCCGTATGAGATATGGTATAACAAAAGGCCCACATTTTCTTACATGAGAATTTGGGGTTGTCATGCTTATGTGAAGCGGACAATGTCAGATAAGCTAGAAGCTAAGTCTGACCGATGTCTGTTTGTGGGATATCCAAAAGCATCATATGGATATCAATTTTACCACCCCTTGGAACAAAAGGTTTTTGTTTTAAGACATGCTATCTTTTTAGAGAGAGAATGCCTTCTAAAAGGAGATAGTGGGAGCAAAATTGAACTTGAGGAAGTTCAAGATGCTCAAACAGATGCTGATCAACTGCCAACCCGAGCTTGTTACTCATACAGATGATATAACAGCTCAACCTTCTGAAGTATAAGAGCTTCATAGGTCAAGTAGGATACGTACTGTTCCAGAGAGATATGAATTTCTCATTAGTGAACAAAACGACGTATTGCTCATAGAAAATGATGAGCCTACAACCTATGAAGAAATTCTGAATAGTTCAGAATCTGACAAATGGCTTCAAGCCATAAAGTCAGAAATGGATTCCATGTATGAAAACCAAGTATGGACTTTGGTTGACCCACTTGAAGGAATAAAGCCTATAGGGTGCAATTGGATTTTCAAAAAGAAAATTGACATGGATGGTAATGTGATTACCTATAAAGCTAGATTTGTTGCTAAAGGTTATAATCAAAGACAAGAAATTGACTATGATGAAAGTTTTAGCCCAGTAGCTATGCTTAAATCCATACGGATACTCTTAGCCATTGCTACTCATTATGATTATGAGATATGGCAAATGGATGTGAAGACACTTTCCTTAATGGAAATCTAACTAAGGATGTATACATGACACAACCAGAAGGCTTCATATCCAAAGATGGCAAAAATGTATGTAAGCTTCAAAGATCCATTTATGGATTAAAGCAAGCATCTAGGAGTTGGAATATTCAGTTTGATGAGACAATCAAACATTTTGGTTTCTTACAAAATTCGGATGAACCTTGTGTTTACAAGAAGGCTAGTGGGAGTGCAATTGTATTTCTTGTGTTATATGTAGATGACATATTATTAATGGGTAATGATGTCTCAGCCTTACAACAGTCCAAATTTGGTTATCCAAGAATTTTCCTATGAAAGACTTTGGAGAAACATTCTATATTTTGGGGATAAAGATCTATAGAGATAGATCTAAAAGATTGCTTGGTTTTCACAGTCTACATACATAGATAAGAGGGGATATATTCCTATGACCCATGGGATTAATCTCTCAAAGTCTTTGTGTCCAAAGACACAATATGAGAGAACACACATGAGTTTGATTCCATATGCTTCAGCTATAGGATCAATCATGTATGTTATGATATGTACAAAACCCGATGTATCATATGCTCTGAGTGTCATGAGCAGATACCAATCGAACCCTGGTGAGGGTCATTGGGTGGCTGTCAAGAATATCCTTAAGTACTTAAGAAGAACTAAGGATGTATTCTTTGTATATGGAGATGAAGATCTTATTGTGAGCGGGTATACCGATGCAAACTTCCAATCTGACAAGGATGACTCAAAATCTCAGTCAGGTTATATATTGACACTAAATGGTGGAGCGGTTAGTTGGAAGAGTTCAAAATAGGAAACGATTGTTGATTCCACAACCGAAGCAAAGTACATTGCAACTTCTGAAGTAGTAAAGGAAGCAGTTTGGATAAAGAAATTCATCACAGAACATGGAGTGGTTCCCAACATTATTGATCCAATACAATTGTATTGTGATAATAATGGAGCCATTGCACAACCAAAGGAGCCATGGTCTCATTAGAGATCCAAAAATGTACTTAGAAGATACCATTTGATTAGAGAAATCATTGGTAGGAAAGATAGAAAGATTGCCCACTGATCAGAATATTGCTGATACTTTAACTAAGCTACTTTCCCAAAAGAAATATGATTCTCATGTACTCGCCTATAGAATTAAATACAAATGCAATTGGCTTTAGTGCAAGTGGGAGCTTGTTAGAAGAGTGCTCTAAAGGCAATCACCTTTAGCACTTATTGTACAAATTTATTTAATTAATAAAAGGCTTTTTCATTAATTTGATGTTCATTTGATATATGAATTGATAAGTGATCTTAAATCAGTTAATGAAGTTCTTGATACATAACATAGCATGAAGGAAATCATGATGAGATCATGATATTGAGATTATTATCACGTGTAATTATGTTAGTATGAAAATTATCCCTATTCATAGGATTAATGAGACGAGATATTATTAATCCAGATAGACTAGCTCATGTTACACTCCTTGATTGGATCAAGTAGTAGATCTCATAATCTATAAACATGAGATGTTTAGAGTTAACATGTGGATGCTTGCTAAGTGTAGCTAAGTACATTGGATGACCAACTATGAGACAATCATATGGATAATCTATTCAAATGTCAATTATAGTCTCATAATAGCAATGGTGCAAGTATCCTTAGACTTGAGGTACTCAAGGATATCTTGAATATTGATTCTGCATTTTGACATTATTCCTTGTTGCCTCAGGGAGATTGCTTATAGGGTGGTGATTGGATACAACTTGAGGTATTTGAAGGTAAACAAAGGATTCACCACTTTTGATAAAAAGAGTGTAAACCCATGGCCTCTTGTTGTGGTCATTACTCGGGAATATCTGGCCGGAGTGGAAATGTCATAAAGATAGTCTTCAATGACATATCTAATAGAGTAATGAGCCTCAAGGATAAGAACTAATATTACTTGGACTAGACGTGACGTAGTCAGTCTAGTGGGAGTTGACACATGTCCATACTCTAAACCAAGTGGGGTGTAGAATGGTGAAAGGAATAATTGCACGGAAATTTTCTATGGAAAGGTTCATAGTCAAACCACTGACTTTCCAGCCAATTGGGGGTCATGATGTGTTGCTAGATACCGCTCATGACTTGCTTAAATTAATTGTTAATTTAAGTGGCGAACATAACCGGGAATCTAATGGGTCACACGCATTGAAGATATGGAGAATGAGTAAAATGGTCTTGGATAGGATCCAAAATATGAGAGAATTATTTCGGGATGGCTCGCGATGAAATCGCACAGAAAAATTCATTAGGGAGGGTCATGGGCCCGCGCGGGCTAGGCAGGCTGCTGGCCTACCTAGCGAGCCAGCTAGGCTGCCCAGCAGTAGTCGCAGCAAGCCCAGCGCGCTGCTGCCTCCCACCCGTTGGTCAACGGCAGATTTTGGCCTTAATTAGGCCAATTACTATTCATCATTTCCCTTTTCTCCATTTTTTCCTTTTCATCTTTTCTTTTCTTTGATTCAAATAGAAAAGATATCAAATGGCAGAAAAATTGACATGAAAATATTTTTTTGTGAAAAAATATTTTTAAGAAACAACAAAATTCTCTCAAGAACACTTTCAAAGCTAGCACTTTGAATTTGTTCAATCCATTTCTCTTGATAGTTTCTTCTTCATTCTTCATGTGGATAATCATTAAAGACATCCTAGTGTGGATTGTTGTGGTTTGCTATAACCCAACAAAGTGAAGATTTGAAGAACAAATAAGAAATTACAAGGTATAATTTCTAATCTTTATATTTATATAAATTAGTTTTAATGGCACAAGTATGATCTTTAGTTTTGGGTTTTGAAAATTTTATTTTTCCGTTGCGTTTATGAATATGATTCATTTTTTAAAGCCCAACAACATGCTCTAGCTGGTTCAACTCTATTACTTTCTAGTTGCTCGACTGTCTCAGATCTGAACTAGCTGGGCCCTGCTCGACCACTTCTGCCTTTTCCTCTGCCTCAGCCTCTACTCTGTCCGAAAGTCTATGTATGTACAGGCTCAGTGCTTTTCAAACCTCTACCATACTGTAATAGGGGACAATTGCAACTTAAATGATCTTTGGAGTAGCATCTTAAACAAACTCCTATCGTCCAACAACACTCTCCTGTGTGAGGACAACCATAATGCTGACATAAGGGTAGAGGTTGTAATATCCTCGACTTTCTGCATATGCATTTTATTTGGACATATGCATCTTGCATATATTTCACATGAACAAGTGCATTCCACATGTATTTTTATAGGGACAAGTTCATGACATGCACTAGCTACGTGTCCAAGTATTTTGAAATTGTGTCGAATTGCACGTGTCCATTTTATAATTTAGTTGAGAATGACATGAAATTAAAATTTAGGTGAATAAAACGACTATATTGAATTAATATATATATATATATATATATTACATAGTTTGTATAATTAAATTGAACTATTGAGTGAGGGGTCAATTTATATTTTCCTAGCAATTAGTATGATTAAATAATAATAATAATGATAAATAAATAAAGTGACAATGAAAAGAAACAAAAATAAAAAAAGGGAAAGAAACAAAAAGTGAAACGGTGGCCATATAAACTTTAACTTAGTATGAAAATCCAAAATTTGCTTTTTTTCCTGTTCCTTCTTCTGCCTTCACCAAAAGAACCATATTTTTTTCTCTCTCACTTCAAAAAAAATTATAGCAATAAGTTTAGCAAAGGTGATTATTGGTGAGTAATTATCTTTAATTGTTTTAGCCTTGATTAGTGTTGTATAGAGTATTTGAATGGTAGAAAGTTGTGACACGATTTTGATAATCATAGAGATAGAATTTAAAGAATTTCTAAACATAAAATTTATAGATTTATGCCTTAGGTTTATGAATATATAAATAGTTTTTCAAGATTCGGTGTATATAAAAATATATAAGCATCTAAGTGAAACTAGATTGGCTGCAAACCCTAGTTGAGTGAACCACTGTGTTTACTTCTTTATTATATCATAGAGCCCGAATTTTAAGTAGCTCAAAACATGAAAGTTTTAGATACATGTGTTATCTATGAGTATACCAAAATTTAGATTCATATGTGACGTGAATGTTGAGTTACAAAGAAGAGAACCATAACTATTCCATAATGGCTTAGTGCCCTGGGTAGGTCCAACAATTTGTTTGGTCATTTTGAGCTCCTTATAGATGGAATCTATAATATATCAAAACATAAAAGTTGTATTTTTATGTATTATCTAAATTAAGGTAAAAATATTACCTTAATATGTTATGTATAATGTGAGATATGACCTTCCCAATTCATACTAGTTTGAATGCCAACTCTATTATGGACCAGTGAAATGTTTCTTATAATTTGAAGACCTTAAAGACATAATTGATACAAGCTGAAAAACATGAAACTTTTAACCTATACAAATGAATGTAAAGTTTCACTATAGTATGACTTATATATTGTAAGATATGAATGACCAAAGTTGATATTCTAAAACTGCCTAAGGGTAGAAAACAAAACACCATTAGAAATTCCACCAAATATTGTACAATTCTCCAATTGCTCTGAAATTTGAATATGTTATATAATGATACATTAAGTTTAATTGGAAATAAAAATCAAGAAAATTGGGCAAGTGTAAAAAAATTTACGGGCTAATCAATCCTATAAGGTCATGATGCCTTTTAGGAAAAACCCTAACTATTTATATGAACTATGCATATTAATTTGTTAAAGCCACATTAAGATTTTCTATTAATCAATTAATCAATTATATTTCCATATTAGGCTCAAAAAATTGGAAACCCACAAAGAGGGGATAAACCATAAGATAAGGGTTGGAATCAAAGGTGAAAGGTGAGTATAGTTATCAAACGATTTCTCTAGTGCACATATATGTTGCTTGCCATGCGAAATGTGAAATGATTTATGGTTATCTAATTCATATGATTGCTATGATTTAACCTTGATAATGATATGATGGATAACTTATGACATATGTGGTATATATAAGTGGTATATGTGTGGTATATTTGAGGTATATGTGTGACATATGTGATATATGCATGGTACATGTATAGTATATGCAAGGTTTATGTGTGGTATATGAGGTATATATGCAGTATATGTATGATAAATGTAATAAGGACATAATGGTTGATGAATACTTAGTTACTAATTCATATTCAAAGGACTTAAAAAGACGTTGTGACTAGTTAATCGACATTGTAAGGTAAAAGAAGAGGCGTATGGCCAAACAAATGTGCAAATGAAACAAATGATCAAACTAGCTTGCAAATGCAAATATTCTCATGGAAACTCAAGGCAATGTCTATTTAACTTGATCACAATAAAATGAAATAAGCATAAGCAAAGAATAAGCATAAGCAAAGAATGAGCATAAGAAAAGAATAGTGATTATATATTTAAATTTCAATTGTAATTATATGATAATGGTGAATGAAATGATATACATAGTATGCATTGGGTTTGTAATTTATTACTATGAGTTATTTGGTACTTTAGAGCTTGTTTGATGATTATTCTCACTGAGCGATAACTCATCAATTTGCATCATTTTTCAGGTAGAGAAAAATAATAGCTCATTTTGATTTTCATATAGAAGACATGCATCAAAGGTCACCGGTCGAGCCTCACCACTCTCTTTTCTTGCATTCCACACTAACATGAGATCATTTCATCTGTATTTTGGGATTATATGTTTGTATTTGTATAGTTACTCAAAGTTTGTACTAAGATATGTAAATGAATGCAACTCATAATCCTTCAAATGTAAAGTTGAAGTTTTGATATATGTGATATATTATGTTGTGGTGAAACCTTCAATTTTGATATGCAGATTTATTGAATGATGTTATAGGGCATGTTGAAAAACAAATTTACTATCAATGGTAACAGGACCGTATGTCTTACTAGTATGCCATATATGATTATTTGATATAGGGATAGGTTGTATCTAAATGTATAAGGTGTGATGTTACATTTTTGGTATCAAAATAAGGATAGGTTCAATGGGAACATGCATATGCATATGAGCATGAAAACATATGCATCATATGTGTTGAACATTATGTAGGGCTCATTTGCATTCTAATGAGGCATCACCTCATTTGCATAGAGATAAACTAGGATCTAGGGCTCCAGTACATGCATCACAATCATCTCATGTAGAATTACCCTATGAAAACCCAAAACAGGAAATACAAGGGCCTGAAATATAAAGGGAAAAATGTTATGACAAGTTGAGAAAACAAGGTGTAGTTGATTTCAATGGCACAACAGACCTAACAGAAGCTGAGACATGGCTAAAAAGGACACAAAGGATATTGAACATGATAAGGTGTACTCCATATGAAAAATTTGATGATGCAGTGTCCTTGTTTTAAGGTAATGCCTATGAATGGTGAGAGACAGTCCTGGATAGTGATGCACAATCTCTAGTTCTGACATGGAATGATTTTCTCCAGGAATTTTAGAATAACTATATGCCTGAGGCATATAAGGATGAGAAGAGAAAGGAATTCATAAATCTAAAATAGGGGAACATGTTTGTTGTTGAGTATGAGGTGCAATTCAACAAACTTTCCCACTTTCATGGTCTCTACTGAAAGAGACAAATGCATGAAGTTTGAAGAGGGCCTTAAATATGAGATGATAAAGAGAATCATAAGTACTGATCTTGACAACTATACCAGACTCAGAGTTACATGAATTAGAGTTGAAAGGTTAATGAAATAAGCTAGAGAACAACAACTTAAAAAGGCAGCATGTGAGTTTTCTGGAGAGCCTAGCAGAAGACAAGGAAAGAGAGGTAGATATATGCCAGCACAGTCTAGTAACAGAGGTGGATACTCGAGCTCTAGAGGTTATGCCATAACTTTCTTTTACCCAAGCAGAGGATAGAGCAAATATGTAGAATAGAGGCCTACCTCTACCCATTATGGTAGACAACATATAGGCAAATGCAGAAGACTCACAGTAGCATGCTATTTTTTGTAGGTCATTGGATCATATCTATAAATACTATTTGGAAAGAGCTAAATTAATAGAAACTAGCGGAGGTAGGGAAAGAGTTGGTACAACAGGTAGGAGAGTGACCAAATCTGAAGGTAAGAGTTTTAGACCCCCTATATAGGCCAAGGTGTTTTCCATGACTAGGCAGAAGGCAGTTGATGCTCCCGAAGTAGTCACTAGTAATATTTATGTTTATGATATATTAGCATATGCATTGATTGACCCTGGTTCCATGCATTCATTTATATCATTGCATGTGGCATCCCAATTGCATCAAAAGCATTAGCCTTTGGGGATTGAGCTAAATGTGAGTACCTCATTAGGAACAATAGTAGTTGTGAATAATGTCTGTCATGATTGCTTGATATGCATTAATGAAGTTGATTTGATAGCTGATTTGATCTTATTATCACTATATGAATTTGATGTGATATTGGGAATGGATTGGTTAACTAAACATCATACAATAGTGAATTTCTTTACTAAGGAAGTAATTTTGGAATCACTAAACCAGCCAAGGGTTTACTTCTAGATGAAAGAAAACTTGTGCCTACGTGTCTAATCTCAGCTGTAAAAGTATTTCGAATGATCAAAGGAGGGTGTGAAGCATATTTGGCATATGTGGCTGATACTAAAACCATTGATAGCTTGCTTGAAAATATACCAATGGTGATAGAGTTTTCTGATGTATTCCCAGATGATCTACATGGTTTACCACCTGAAAGAGAGATAGAATTCACTATTGAGCTAGTACTAGGGACAACGCCAATATCAATCTCACCTTATAGAGTAGCCCCAGTTGAGTTGAAAGAATTAAGATCCAATTGGAGGAATTGATTGATAAAAAGGTATATTAGACCTAGTGTATCACTATGCTATTTGTTAAAAAGAAAGATGGACAATGAGATTGTGCATTGATAATAGGCAACTAAAAAAAATGGCAGTCAATAATAAATATCCATTGTCCAAAATGGATGATTTGTTTGACTAATTGCAGTAAGCACATATATTTTCCAAAATTGATTTCAAATCAGGCTATTACTACCTCAAGGTAGTAGAAGTAGATGTTCCAAAGATTGCCTTTCGAACCAGGTATGGACATTATGAATTTTTAATAATGTCATTTGGGTTGAGTAATGCTACAGTTGCATTTATGGAATTAATGAATAAAATGTTTCAACCATATCTGGACAAATTTGTAATAGTATTTATTGATGATATATTGGTGTACTCCAAGAATAGGGAAGAACATGAACAACATTTAAGAATTATGTTGCAAACTTTAAGGGAGAAACAACTATATGTTACAATGAGTAAAAGTAATTTCTAGTTGGATCATTTGGTGTTTCTTAGACATGTGGTATTAGGCAAGGGAATAGATGTAGACCCAAAGAAAATAGAGGCCATGGTAAATTGGGAAGCTCCTAAAAATATTTCAGAAGTGCGTAGTTTTCTGGGTTTAACAGGATACTAATGTAGGTTTGTTGATGGATTTTCATTGATTGTTAGCCCTTTGACTAAATTGCTAAGAAAAAATGTTCATTTCAAATGGACTCTAGAATGTCAAAGGAGTTTTGATGAAATAAAACACAGGTTAACCTCGACACTAGTGCTAACTATCCCTACAGGTACAGGTAGATTTACGGTATATAATGATGTTTCTCATCAAGGCTTGGGATGTATGCTAATGCAACATGGTAAGGTGATATCTTATGCATCTAGACAGTTGAGATCACATGAGATCTCATATCTAATGCTTGATTTAGAATTGGTTTAAGTTGTATTTGTATTGAATATTTGGAGGCATTATCTGTATGGTGAGACATTTTAGATTTTCATAGACCATAAGAGCTTGGGTTATTTGCTGACACTAAAGGAGTTAAATGTGAGATAGAGATGATGGTTGGAGCTATTAAAAGATTATGACTACACAATTGAATATCATCCAGGGAAAGTTAATATAGTAGCAGATGTATTGAGTAGGAAGTCCAGTAGTAGTGTAGCTCATTTATAAGCATTCTATTTTCCTTATTTGATTTAATTGATGTCTATGAATGTGGAATTGAATAAGTATGATGGTAAATCACTTATTGTAACTCTTCAGGTTAGACCAATACTAAAGGAAAGGATCAAAGAAACACAAGGCAAAGTTCTTCAATTGCGTGAGAAAATTTTATTGGTAAGGCAAGAAAACAGTACAAAGTTTCATTTACAAGATGATACATTGATGTTAAAGTCATGCATATGTGTTACAGATACTGAAAACTTGCACCAAGAAATAATGGAAGAGGCACATAATGCACCTTATGTAATGCAGCCAGGGATGACCAAGATGTACCACAACTTAAGGCCTCATTACTGGTGGCCTAGAATTAAGAAAGACATAGTAGAATATGTTTCTAAATGCTTAACATGTCAATAGATTAAGATTGAATACCAGGCACTAGTTAGTAAACTACATCCAATGCCGATGTTAGAATTGAAATTGGAGAAAATAGCGATGGATTCTGTTTATGGATTACAAAGAACTCCGCAAAACAATGATGCAATATGGGTAATTATTGACAGATTAACCAACTCAGCACATTTTCTGCCTATTAGATGGGGGTGTACCCTTGAGAATTTAGCAAAATTATATCTGAATGACATAGTCAGATTACATGGTATTCCAGTATCCATTGTGTCTGATAGATATCCATAGTCCACTTCATATTTTTGGGTGAGTTTACAGGATGCATTGGGAAAAAAATTGAACTTAAGTACTGTATTCTATCCACAAGCTAATGGACAATAAAAAATGACTGTACAGATGTTGGAAGAAATGCTCAGGGCATGTTCTATGAAATTTAAAGGAGCTTGGGATGAATATAGCATTGATAGAATTTGCATTCAACAACCAATATCATAACAATATCTAGATGGCACCATCTGAGGCATTATATGGCAGAAAGTGCAAAAGCCCTATTATTTGGGATGAAGAAGGAGCATGTGCATTAGAAGGGCCAGAAATAGTAAAAGGCACAGTAGATAAGATCAAGATTGTTAAGAACAAGCTAAAGGTAGCATAAGACAGACAAAAAAGGTATGCTAATCGACATAAAAAGGAAATGGAATACGAGTTAGGTGAGAAGGTATTTCTACAAGTAGCTCTATGGAAAGGGGTAATTCAATTCAGCAAGAAGGGTAAATTGAGCCCAAGGTACATAGGGCCTTATGAAATTTTGAGAAGGTTGGTCCACTGGCGTATAAATTGGCTTTACCACTAGAGATGACTCAGATTCATAACGTGTTTCATGTGACCATGCTTAGAATACATAGGTCAGATCCTACATATGTACTTAAAGATCAAGCCATTGAGATTGCAGATGACATGAGTTATGTCAAAGAATAAGTAGAAATCATCGATACAAGAGCAAACAATTGAGGAACAAAGATCAACCCATTGAGATTGCAGATGACATGAGTTATGTCAAAGAACAAGTAGAAATCATCGATACAAGAGCAAACAGTTGGGGAACAAAGAAATACCTTTAGTTAAGGTATTATGAAGGAACTATTCATAAGAAAATGCAACATGGGAAACAAAAAAAATATAAAAAGGCAATATCCACACTATTCTCAGGTATTAAATTTCGAGGACGAAGTTATTAAAAGGAGTGGAGAATTGTAACATCCTCGAGTTTCTACATATGAATTTTTACATGCATTTCATTTGGAAATGTGCATCTTGCATATATTTCACTTGAACATGTGCATTCCACATGTATATTTATAGGGACAAGTTCATAACATGCACTAGCTACGTGTCCAAGTAATTTGCAATGGTATCGAGTTGCACTTGTCCATTTTATAATTTAGTTGAGGATGATATGAAATTAAAATTTAGGTGAATAAAATGCATTTCATCTTGCATATATATATATATATATGACATAGTTTTTATAATTAAATTGATCTATTGAGTGAAGGGTCAAATTATACTTTCCTATCAATTAGTATGATTAAATAATAATAATAATAATAATAATAATAATAATAATAATAATAATAATAATAATAATAATAATAATAATAATAATAATAATAATAATGAGAAATAAATAAATAAAATGATAATGAAAAGAAAAAAAAGGGAAAGAAACAAAAAGTGATACGGTGAGCTTATCAACTGTAACTTTGTATGAAAATCCATCATTTGCTTCTCTTCCCATTCCTTCTTCTTCATTCACTAAAACAACCATATTTTCTGTTGCCTAGATATTAGACCAAGAAGGGGGGTTGAATTGGAGTTTCAAAAATTAAACTTTAAAGTGCGGAAATAAAATTGTTAATTTTAGAAAGGATAGAGAAAATCAGAAACAAAGATTTATAGAAGTTCGGGTATTAACCAACCCTACTCCTCTCCCCAATCGCAATTGGGAGTTTCACTAATACACTAAGTGTTAGAATAGAGTTTTACAAGCTCACTCCCAACTATGGTGTTTCTCACAATGGCTCACACCTAACCCAGAAATCCCTTGTGTTTTAATGGCTCACACAATAACCAATTCCTTTGTGTTTTACAGGCTCACACAAATAACCTACACTTTGTGTTTTACAGGCTCACACAAATAACCTACACTTTGTGTTTTACAGGCTCACACAAACAACCTACTCTTTGTGTTTTACAGGCTCACACAAACAACCTTTTAATTTGTATTTTGGAGGTTCACACAACTAACCCTTACAAGTGTTCTACTCTTAACCAAGAACTACCCAATGCTTACTTGAGTAAAGATTTCAGAGAGAACCACTTATAAATCTTTTTATCTCAAATTTTTACAGAGAATAGATTTGTTCTCAAAGTATAAAAGTACAAGATAGCTTGTGATTTGAAGTATATGCTAATCTTTTGTTTTTCTTATCATTCTCTTGTTTCTTAATGCATAAATGACTTCCATTTATACTCCCATGACTGAATATAACCGTTGGGGTGCATTAAATAAGAAACTAGCCGTTGTACCAACCAAAAAATTGCGCCTAACATTTTTCTCTTTCATTGGTCACGGGCATAAATATGCTTGTCACGGGGGTGACAGTTCTTCCCAAGCCGTGACTGAAATGGTGAACTTGGTCGTGAAGCTCTCTGATATGTTTTGACATATAGAGTCACGGGCGTGATATTAATCATTCACGGGCGTGACACTCTTCACAGCCGTGAGACAAGTGGTGACTCTGGTCGTGAAGCTCTCTGGACGAGATTGCATGAGGCCTTCAAGGGGGTGAAAATCTTCCCAGCCGGGACCCAAGTGGTGACTCTGGTGGTGAAGCTCTCTGGATGAATTTGCATGAAGCTTCACGGGGGTGACACCGTTCTTCACGGGGGTGACTGAAATGCTTACTTCACAGCTTATTTTTCCTTCATGGTCGTGAACTTCAAATGTTGGTTTTGGTAACGGTTAGCTTCCTTCACGGGAGTGACTCCTAGAGTCACGACAGTGAACATGCTACTTCTTGCTTTTTGTTTCTCAAGGATTATTCTTCCAATTCTCCATTCTTGCTATTTTAATTCATGTCCTGTATAATATACTTACAAAAACAAGTATGTTAAATACAATATTGCTATATTATTTATTATCATCAAAATGACGGAAATACCCCTCAAGGTTAACATTTTCTTCTCTCTTCACTGCAAAAAATATTATAGCAACAAGCTTAGCAAAGGTGATTATTGGTGAGTGATTATCTTTAATTGTTTTAGCCTTGATTAGTGTGACATGATTTTAATAATCATGGAGATAGAATATAAAGAAGTTAGAAACATAAAGTTATAGATTTATGTCTTACGTTTATGTCTACATAAATATCTTTTTAATACTTTTTTTTATATGAAAAGATATTAGCATTTAAGTAAAATTGTTTTAGGTGTAAGCTCTAGTTGAGTCACCCACTATGCTTACTTATTTTGAATATGATAGAGCCCATATTTAAGTAGATCAAAACATGAAAGTTTTATATACATGTCTTATCAAGAAGTAAACCAAATTTCAGGTTCATATGTGTTGTGAATATTGAGTTATAGTGAAGAGAACCATAACTGTTTCATAGTGGCTTAGTGCCCTGGGCAGGTCCAGCAAATTGTTTGGTCATTTTGAGCTCCTTATAGATGAAATCTATAATATATCAAAATATAAAAATTAAAGTCTTACATTTAGCTAAATTTTGGTAAAAATATCACTTCAATTTGGTATGTATAGTGTGAGACATGACCTTTAAAAATCATATTGTTCGAAAGCCAATTCTGTTATGGACCAATGAAATGTTTCATATAATTTGAAGACCTTAGAGGCATAATTGATACAAGCTGAAAAACATGAAAAATGTTCAATTTTAATCTATATAAATGAATGTAAAGTGTCACTATAATATGACTTATATATTGTAAGATATGAAGGACCAAAGTTGGTATTCTAAAACTGCCTAAGGGTATAAAATAGAATACCATTAGAAATTCCACCAAATATTGTACAATGCTCCAATTGCTCTAAAATTTGAATATATTATAAAATTATATATTTAATTATAAATAAGAATTAAGCAAATTGGACAAGTTTAGAAAAAAGTATAAGCTAATTAGTTCCATAAGGTCATGCTGCCTCATAGAAAAAAATCCTAACTATTCATGTGAACTATGCATATTAATTTATTTAAGCTACATTAAGTTTCTCTAGTCATGAATTAATCAATTATATTTCTATATTAGGCTCACAAAAAATTGGAGACCCATAAGTAGGGGATAAACCATAAGTTAAGTGTTGGAATTATAGGTGAAATGTGAGCATAGTTATCAAACGATTTCTTTAGTGCACATATATGTTGCTTGCTATGAGAAATGTGAAATGATTTATGGCTATGTGATTCATATGATTACCATGATTCGACCTTGATAATGAGATGATGGATAACTTGTGACATATGTGGTATAAGTGTGGTATAATTGAGGTATATGAGTGACATATGTAATATATGCATGGTATATGTGTGGAACATGAGGTATATATATGGTATATGTAATAAGGATATAATGGTTGATGAATTCTTAGTGACAAATTCATATGCATAAGTACTTAAAAAGACATTGCGAGTATTTAATCGATATTGTAAGGCAAAAGAAGAGGCCTATGGCCCAACAAAATGCAAATGTTCACATGGAAACCCAAGGCAATGTTTGTTTAACATTGTCACAAAAAAATAAAATGCACGAAGCATGAGCATGAGCAAAGAATAGTGATTATATGTTTAAATTTCACTTGTTTTATATGATAATGGTGAATGAAATGGAATACATAACATGTATTGGGTTTGTGATTTGTTACTATGAGTTGTTTGGTACTTTAAAGCTTATTTGATGATTATTCTCACTGAATCGCAACTCATCAATTTGCATCATTTTTTAGGTAAAGAAAAGTGATATCTCATTTTGATTGGCATATAGAAGACATGGATCAAAGGTCACAGATTGAGCCTTACCACTCTCGCTCTTTGCATTCCACACAAAAATGAGATCATTTCATCTGCATTTTGGGTCTTATATATTTGCATCTATATATTTACTCAAAGTTTGTACTAAGATATGTAAATCGATGCAACTCATAATTCTTTAGATGTAAAGTTTAAGTTTTAATATATGTGATATATTATGTTGTGGTGAAACTTCAATGTTGATTTGCAGATTTATTGAATGATATTTGGGGCATGATGAAATTTTTTTACTATCAATGGTAATAAGATCATATGTCTTACTAGTATGCCATGTATGATTATCTAACACAGGGATGGGTTGTACCTAAATGTATAAGGTGTGATGTTATAAAGGTGGTAGTGGTGGCTTGCAGTATGTTAGTGTCGGTGCACTAGTTGCTGAAGAAATAGATCTTATGTGTTATCCCTGTCTAAAAACAAAAGGCTTGCTAGTACTCCCAATATGAAATTGGCCACCAAAAGATCTTGTCGTTTTACTGCCAAATGGTCCTCCACTCGATTATGGCATGGGTTTTTTGAACCCTCTATCCTGTGTTGGTTGTTGAGTTGATAAAACTCTCTCAATTGTTCTGGTAGATACTAACAAACTAGGAAACTTCATCAGAGTAGGGCTAAAACTTGTAGCTTGATCGAATGTTTCAACCTATCTTTGAATCATCGACATTTAGCAGCTTCAGTGGATACAATGCCACTAGCATACTTACACAATTGTGTGAATTCTCACTCATACTCTAACACTAGCATAAGCCCCTACTTAAAAGTTAAGAATTTTCTCTTCTTGTCATCCATATAAATAGGTGGAATATACTACTCTTTGAACATTTCCAAGAAAAACTCCCAAGTTAAGGGATCAGGTGCCTCCAAACTCTGTGACACTGATGACCACCAATCATAGGCATTATGATGCAATAAAGATACTGCATACTCTTATTTCTACTCATCAGTATAGCATAGCTAGCTAAAGACTCTTTTTTCCCGCTCTAACCAGAACTTGACTACATAGGGGTCATCTCTCAAACTATAATTCTAGTGAGGTTGGCGGTGAATTCCTCTTTAGTAGCTCTACTCCATTCTTCAAAATTTCCATTTTTCCAGCACTAGAATGATCGCATGATGAATTGGCACTGAATCCAGATGCAACAGCTTAGTGATGACTTAGTCATGATGATGCCACTGTCTCTATGGGCTCATTACTCTCTTTCTATTCAATGATAATCCATCGAGATCCACAAGTCATAACCTACCTATACCATAAAGTAATGACCCTAATCAGTACATAGTAGCTCATAAATATACAAATGTGGGTACACACATGTTATATAATACTTGATATATTTTTAAAACTCCTTTTAAAAATCCAAAACCACCCAAACCAAGCTCTGGTACCAAAAATTCTATTAGCAACTAATGCCCGAATAAATGGATGCTACGCTAGCTCTTCAGATAAAACATTTATAAATCGAGGTAAATTGAACATAAGTAACTTATAAGATAATATATTATTTATTTATTGATTTATCTTTCACATTTTTTTTCTCTAAAATGAAACATATAATAACATTATGATAAAAGATAACTACAATCTTTATATACAAAAGTATTATTTACAAAATGTTCATCCATACTTAAAAATTGAGTTTAGTTACATACATCATAATAGAAAATACATGGAAAGATAAAAAAAAAAAAAAAAAAAACACAGAACCCATAGTGTTAGGATATAGTTTTTGTACTGGATTAGATATCTGTTAGCTTTTTTCTACTATCTTTTGACTATTATTTGCTATATATGTGCAAGAGGAACTCACACGCTAAGCACTAGGCTTTGTGGTGCACATAAATAAGGCAATATACTATATCATGCAACATACAATATCATGTATTTTTATTATGCACCATATTATTTATTTATTTATTTTGCAATTTCTCATTTCATATCATTATTTGTATTTCATTATACTAATTTAGTTAACATACAAAAATAATTATCACAAATTATCCTATATCAAATTCTCATATCATTATTAACTTGCTTATACCCATAACACATAGGAACCAATAATCGAGATAACAGAGTTGGTCATCCAGGCATAATAAAGTTACCACCCGGACATTAGGGTATATGCATACAAGTGCCATCACCGATATTAATATATAAGTGTCATCACCAGCATCAATGTATATGTGCTATCACCGATATGAATAAGAGTGTCATCACTGATATTAATATAAACCTCTGCTTGACATGCCAAACTATCCAAAACTCTAATTCTAGGTTAATATTCTAGGGCTGAATTAATATCATTATAAAATTCATAAATCTTTTACTACATACATTTCATGGGTCTAATGACTCAATTTATCACATAATTACTCAATAAAAATATCATTTGCTCAATATATCAAGGTCCAATGTAATTTACACATTAAATTACTCAATTTATATTCTGCCCTGTTGCTGGCATATTCCATACTCTATTTTTTATCTCAATTTTGGGCTTGTTCTCATCCAAGTTAAATTTAATGGTCTTAAGAATTATAGCTCTGGATCTTAGCATTAATATGCAATCGAAATTACTTAATTTAGAGTTCTATAGCAAAAGATGATCATTTGATCACTGATTGGTCACTAACAAATTTGCCTAAAATTTTCTGGATAGTTTTTTGGTCCTATGTTTGTGCCCAATTTAAACATAGTTAAAGTTAGAATTAGGTTTTATATTCTAACAAAGTTTTATATCTATGTCTTAGCTTTCAAACACAATAAAGAACACATCAATTTGAATTATAGAGCTTACATTATAGAAATATATGTACAGATTGCTCCATAAACTTCAGCAAAAAAAAAAATTAACATAACTCAATTAAGACAATTTAATGATAAAATATAGGCTATTGCCTTAAGTTATGCGCTTACCTTCTTTTTTCTTTTCTTTTCTTTCTCATTGGTCTTTTATATCTCCTTCTCCTTTTTCTTATCTTTTCTCTCTTCTTAAGTACCTTAAACATACAAGAAACTCATTAAATACCTTTCTTTCATCATATATCTCTGAACCCTATTTTCTCTCTATACCCCTTATTTTCTCTCTCTACAACCCCTAAAATCTCTCTCTTCAAGACCAAGCTCCAAATGAGCTTAAAACCCCATCTTTCTTTAGAGAAACTTAAAGAGAAGATGAAAAACACTTTACCTCAATCTTTTTCCTTCAATAACTAAAACCTTGGGCATTTCTCCCTCCTATTTTCTTGCTTATCTTCCTTTCATTTTTCTCCCTTATGCTATTTCAAGCATGAAAATGGCTTTTTCTCACTTTTCTCCATCACTTTTCTCACTTTCTCTCCCTAGAAGGAAGCTTTGGCTATGGAGGAATGGTGAAAATGTGGTGCCACTATAGGAGTGCAGAAAATTCTAGATTAAAAGAGATATGGAAGGAAGAAGAATAAGGAGAAAGAAGAAAGAAAATAATAAAAATTAAAAATGGGTCCCACTTTAATCTTAAATATTTAGATATTTTGATTGATTAACATGTTAATCTTCCTTTGGTGTATGGTGGTCGGCCATCACATATGTCATGTTCCCAAATTATGTATTTAATTGGTAATTACCCCAACTAGTCTTCCAATTTTTAGTAAATTGCAAATTAACCTTGAAACTTTCCAAATTTTGTATTTTTGTCACTTACCGTAATTCAACATCTTTAAACATTTTAAGCACTTAATTAAGTATTTTCCATAATTAATTTTCATTATTTAATTATTTTCCAGTCAAAATCAAAATTTAAACTCTGATTGATTCAACGCATTAGCTTAGCGACACGCTCGACTCAGGGCCTACATTAATGGATATGACAAATACATCTAGGTAAGGTGTTATGGAGAAATCATTCACAAGAAGAGGCAATATGGAAAATCGAAGAAAATATAGAAAGATAATATCCACACTTATTTTTAGGTGTTAAATCTCAGGGACAAAATTTCAAAAAGAAGGGGAGAATTGTAACATCCCTTAACCTTCCCTATATGCATTTATGCATGCATCTCATTTGAACATGTTCAGTTTTCATATAATTCATTTGAACATATACATTCCATATGCATTTTTGTTTGAATAAGTTCAAGACATACACTTAGAACCTATTCAAGTATGTTATAATGGTACCGAGTTGCACGTGTTTATTTTATAAGTTAGTTAAGGATGACGTGAAATTAAAATTTTAGTGAATAAAATTACTAGATTGAAATTGAAAAAAATTTGACATAGTTTATTTAAGTAAATTGAAGAAAAGGAATAAATTATATTATGTATTGATATATATATATATGTCGCCCAAAACAATAACCAAGAAGGGGTGTTGAATTGGTTAACAAATACAAAATATTGCTTGAGAAAATTTACCTAAGAATAATTAGTGAGAGAAAAATAGATATTTGACACACAAGATTTATAGAGGTTCGGGTATTAATGAACCCTACTCCTCTCTCCAATCTCATTTGGGTATTTCACTAACACTCAAAGTGTTACAAATGGAGTTTTCCAAGGTCACTACCAACTATGGTATTTTACTCTCTTGCCTAACACTTAACCTTGAAACCTTTGTGTTTTAATGGCTAACACAACAACCAAATCCTTGTATTTTTAATGGCTAACACAACAACCCTTATAAGTGTTTTACTCACAACCCAACTCACGCAAACTCATTTTTGAGTAATTGATTACAAGAATGAAAACACTTACTAACCAAAAGAGCTCAACAAAATGTGCTAAAATGGTTTTTACAATAGAGATTATAAAAATCATATTTGAATAATTGCATAAAAGGCTTTACAAATATTGAATGCATAATTTCTTATTATCTAACCCTGGGAAGTTCATTAATGAATCGTATTTATACTTTTTCTAAGAAATAAAACTGTTTTGGGTGCAATTAATGCAAAACTAGTAGTTGAACCACTTTCCCATTTGCGCATGTCAACATTAAATACGCAGGTTCACAAACGTGACTAAATCTTCATGGGCATGACTATTCTTATTGAAGCCACGATTGAAGTCGTGACACTAACCGTGAATGCTTATGTCGAAGAATGCACAATCTTTCACGGGTGTGACTATTTCTTCATGGGTGTGACTGTTCTAGCTTTATGGTTTGGCCATTGCTTCATAGTCGTGAACATTTGAATCTAAGAGAATTTTCATAAGGATTTTCATGGGCATGGGTTTACTAGTAACAAGCGTTAAACTGATGTTTCACGGTGGTGGTGATTATTGATCACGAGCATTACTTAATTCACGAGCGTGATAAACTTCATCACAGGGGTGAATCTTTGCTGATTTTTTGTTGGGTTTTGAAGAATGAATCATATTCATAAACATTGCAAAAAATAAAATTTTTCAAAACCCAAAACAAAAGATCATACTTGTACCATTAAAACTAATTTATATAAATGTAAATGTTAAAAATTATACCTTGTAATTTTTATTTGTTCTTCAAATCTTCACTTTGTTGGGTTGTAGCAAACCACAACAATCCACACTAGGATGTCTCTAATGATAATCCATATGAATAATGAAGAAGAAACTATCAAGAGAAATGGTTTGAACAAATTCAAAGTGCTAGATTTGAAAGTATTCTTGAGAGAATTTTTGTTGTCTTAAAAATATTTTTTTTCACAAAAAATTTTTTCATGTCTATTTTCTGCCATTTGATGTCTTTTCTAATTGAATCAAATTCAAAAATAAGATGAAAAGTCAAAAATGGAGAAAATGGAAACTAATGAATCGTAATAGGCCATAATTGGCATACTTATGGCCAAAAACAACTATTGGCCAACGAATGGGAAGTTGCAGGTGCGCTGGGCCTGCTGTGGGCTACTGCTGGGCAGCCCAGCTGGCCCGCAAGGCTGGCCAGCAGCCTGCCTAGCCAGCACAGGCCCGCGTGGGCAAGTATGGGCCCGTAACACTTTCGAATGATTTTTCCGTGCGATCTTATCGTGATCTATCCTAAAATAATTCTCTCATATTTTGGATCCTATCTAAGACCAATTTACTCATTCTCCATATCTTCAATGCGTGTTCCTGGTTATGTTGGCTACCTAATTTAACAATTAATTTAAGCAGGTCATAGCAGCCTGCCTAGCCAGCACGGGCCCGCGTGGGCAAGTATGGGCCCGTGACACTTTCAAACGATTTTTCCGTGCGATCTTATCGTGATCTATCCTAAAATAATTCTCTCATATTTTGGATCATATCTAAGACCAATTTACTCATTCTCCATATCTTCAATGCGTGTTCCTGGTTATGTTGGCTACTTAATTTAACAATTAATTTAAGCAGGTCATGAGCGGCATCTAGCAACACATCATGACCCCCAATTGACAGGAAAGTCAGTGGTTTGACTATGAACCTTTTCATAGACAATTTCTGTGCAATTATTCCTTTCACCATTCTATACCCCACTTGGTTCAGAGTATGGACATATGTCAACTCCCACTAGATTGACTACGTCACGTCTAGTCCAAGTAATGTTAGTTCTTGTCCTTGAGGCTCATTACTCTATTAGATATGGCATTGAAGACTATCTTTATGACATTTCCACTCCGGCTAGAGATTTCTGAGTAATGATCACGATAAGAGGCCATGGGTATACACTCATTCTATCAAGAGTGGTGAATCCTTTATTGGTTACCCAATTACCTTCGAATACCTCAAGCTGTATCCAATCACCACCCTATGAGCTACCTCTCTGAGGCAACAAGGAATAGTGTCAAAATACAGAATCAATATTCAAGATATCCATGAGTACCTCAAATCTAAGGATACTTGCACCATTGCTATAATGAGACTATCGTTGACATTTGAATATATTATCCATATGATTGTCTCATAGTTGGTCATCCAATGTACTTAGCTACACTTAGCAAGCATCCACATCTTAACTCTAAACATCTCATGTTTATAGATAATGAGATCTACTACTCGATCCAATTAAGGAGTGTAACATGTGCTAGTCTAACTGGATTAATAATGTCTCATCTCATTAATCCTATGATTAGGGATAATTTTGATACTAACATAATTTACACATGATAAGAATCTCAATATCATGATCTCATCGTGATTTCCTTCATGATATGTTATGTATCAAGGATTTCATTAATTGATTTAAGATCACTTATCAATTTATATATCAAATGAACATCAAATTAATGAAAAAGCCTTTTATTAATCAAATAAATTTGTACAATAAGTGCTAACGGTGATTGCCTTTAGAGCACTCCTCTAACAAGCTCCCACTTGCACTAAAGCTAATCGCCTTTGTATTTAATTCCATAGGCAAGTACATGAGAATCATATTTCTTTTGGAGAAGTGGCTTAGTTAAAGGATCAACAATATTCTGATGAGTGGGCACTCTTTCTATCTTTACATCATTCCTACCAATGATTTCTCTAATCAAATAGTATCTTCTGAGTACATGTTTGGATCTCTGATGAGATCGTGGCTCCTTTGCTTGCGTAATGGCTCCATTATTATCACAATACAATTGTATTGGATCAATAATGCTGGGAACCACTCCAAGTTCTATGATGAATTTCCTTATCCAAACTGCTTCCTTTGCTGGTTCAGAAGCTGCAATGTACTCTGCTTCGGTTGTGGAATCAGCAGTCATTTCCTGTTTGGAACTCTTCCAATTAACTGCTCCACCATTTAGTGTGAATATATAACCTGACTGAGATTTTGAGTCATCCTTGTCAGATTGGAAGCTAGCTTCGGTATACCCGCTCACAGTAAGATCTCTATCTCCATATACCAAGAATACATCCTTAGTTCTTCTTAAGTACTTAAGGATATTCTTGACAGCCACCCAATGACCCTCACCAGGGTCCGTTTGGTATCTACTCGTGACACTTAGAGCATATGATACATCGGATCTTGTACATATCATAACATACATGATTGATCCTATAGCTGACGCATATGGAATCAAACTCATGTGTGTCCTCTCATCTTATGTCTTTGGACACAAAGACTTTGAGAGAGTAATCCCATGGGTCATGGGAATATATCCACTCTTGGACTACTCCATGCTAAATCTCTTTAGCATCTTATCTATGTATGTAGACTGTGAAAGACCAATCAATCTTTTAGATCTATCTCTATAGATCTTTATCCCTAAAATATGGACTACTTCTCCAAGGTCTTTCATAGAGAAATTCTTGGATAACCAAAATTTGACTGATTGTAAGGATGAGACATCATTTCCCATTAACAACATGTCATCTATATATAACACAAGAAATACGATTGTACTCTCACTAACCTTCTTGTAAACACAAGGTTCATTCGAATTGTCTCATCAAACCGAATATTCCAACTTCTGGATGCTTGCTTTAATCCATAAATGGATCTTTGAAGCTTACATACCTTTTTTCCATCTTTGTATATGAAACCTTCTTGTTGTGTCATGTACACATCCTCAGTCAGATTTCCATTAAGGAAAGTTGTTTTCACATCCATTTGCCATATCTCATAATCATAATGAGTAGCAATGGCTAGGAGTATCCTTATGGATTTAAACATAGCTATTGGGCTAAAAGTTTCATCATAGTCAATCCTTGTCTTTGACGATAACCTTTAGCAACAAGTCTAGCTTTATAGGTAATCACATTACCATCCATGTCAGTTTTCTTTTTGAAAACCCACTTGCACCCTATAGGCTTTATTCCTTCGGGTGGGTCAACCAAAGTCCATACTTGGTTTTCATATATGGAATCCATTTCTGACTTCATGGCTTGAAGCCAATTGACAGATTCTGAACTATTCAGCATCTATTTGAGCATCTTGAACTTCCTCAAATTTAATTTTGCTCCCACTATCTCATTTTAGAAGGAATTCTCTCCCTAAAAAGATAGCATGTCTTGAAACAAAAACCTTTTGTTCCAAGGGGTGGTAAAATTGATATCCATATGATGCTTTTGGATATCCCACAAACAGACATTGGTCAGACTGACTGTCAGCTTATCTGACACTGTCCGCTTCACATAAGCAGGACAACCCCAAATTTTCATGTAAGAAAATGTGGGCCTCTTGTTATACCATATCTCATATGGAGTAACATCAACTGACTTTGAAGGAACTCCATTTAATATATAAATGGTGGTCTCTAGTGCATAACCCCAAAAGGATTTAGGTAATTCCGCAAAACTCATCATAGACCTTACCATGTCTAACAAGGTTCGGTTTCTTCTTTCAGCCACACCATTGTGTTGTGGCATTAAGGTGGAGTCCATTGAGATAAAATCCCATTATCCCTAAGATAATCTAGAAACTCTTGGCTCAAATATTCACCTCATCGATCTGATCGAAGTGTTTTAATACTTTTGCCAAGTTATTTCTCTATTTCATTTCTGAATTCTTTGAACTTTTCAAAAGCTTCAGATTTGTATCTCATAAGATACATATAGCCATATCGTGAGTAGTCATCGATAAAAGTAATGAAGTAGATGAAACCACCTCTAGCGTGTGTAGACATTGGGCCACATACATCTGAATGTATTAAGTCTAAAAGTCCATTAGCATGTTCATCCTTTCTCTTAAAAAGTAATTTAGTCATCTTGCCTAGTAAACAAGATTCACGTGTCATATGATTCATAATCAAATGACCCCAAACTACCACTTTTGTGTAGCTTAGCCATTAGCATGTTCACCCTTTCCCTTAAAAAGTAATTTAGTCATCTTGCCTAGTAAACAAGATTCACGTGTCATATGATTCATAATCAAATGACCCCAAACTACCACTTTTGTGTAGCTTAGCCATGCGTTTCTCACTTATATGACCAAGATGACAATGCCATAAATAAGATGATTTCAACATATCTTTTTTTGCCTTTTATTATCATTGATGTTTAAAATTGGATTTGACATATCTAATATGTATATTCCATTGCATAATGTTCCATTAGCATAAAGAATTCCATTCAACATAATAGAACGACAATTGTTACTAAAAGCTAAAAGGAAACCATCTTTATTTAGACTTGAAACAGAAATAATGTTTTTAGTCAAAGCAGGTACATAATAGCAATTATCCAAATTTAATATAAGCCCACTAGGGAGGGTCAATACATATGTTCCTATAGCTAATGCAACAACCCTTGCTCCATTTCCAATGCGTAGGTCTGACTCTCCCTTATTGAGCTGTCTACTGTTCCTTAGGCCCTGCATATCAGTGCATATGTGTGAGCCACAACTGGTATCTAATACCCATATATTATTATTGGAAACAATATTAATTTCAATGACAAAAATACCTGAAGTAGATGGGGCATCAGATGCCTTCTTCTTCAAGGACTCCAAGTAAGCCTTGCAGTTTCTCTTCCAATGGCCATCCTTGCCACAATGGAAGCATGTCCATTTTGGAGCAATCTTGTGATGCCCCACTTATATATTAGGAATAATCCCACATATATAAGAAGAATGTCACAAGCTTAACTCGATAATCTGCTCAAATTGAAATTTTTTTTCATTTTAAATAACTTAATATATTTATTTATTTTGGTTTAGGCAAATTGTTCTAATTAAAAATATGTAAATATTATATATATATATATATATATATATATATATCCTTATATTGTATACACATATGGCACCCGATTATGTTACATAATTATTTACATACACAATATTAATATATGAGATATGTTTACCACACCATATACATAGTCAAACTAAAAAAAATATAATAATACATAACCAACCCTCTAACTATGCTTCTTGTGTCTCTGCTGATATGAGCTTGGATTTCCTTCTTGACCACTTCACCTCCTACCGTCTCTAGTTCCAATTCCTGCGTGAGAAGAACTCACGCTAATCTAACTCTAGCTTAGTGGTACATATAGGTATTAAGTTTTTTCCAAGCAGTCACACAAATGCATGTCTCAAATAATTCATGATACACTGAATTTTTATTTCATATAAAAGAAATAACCACATCACATAACAGTATAAACATAAAAATCATATTCAATAACTAAATTCTCATTACCTCCTGTAAGCACTTCATGTTTTGTCACTTATGTCAAAAATAAAATTTCACATTTCATTCCATAGTCTTTAATTAATATCAGCCTAAATCTCATTCCCGGACTGTCCGGATATGGGGTGTGAATTAGGGGCACTCGCAGAGCTTAAGCCACCCTACTCACCATAATCTCAAGTCAAGGGCGCTCGCGGAGCTTAAGCCACCTTGACTAAATATAATTATGTCATCTGTGTATAATCAGGATCAGGGGCGCTCCCAGAGCTTAAGCCACCTTATCCCTAAATAATATCCATATCAGTACCATAATTCCCCCCTTAATGGTGCACCATCTATCCTATGTTAGTCCTTAGGTAGAGAAATGGGCAATTAACACCATTAATTACTTGTTTCTATAACCAATACTCATTTCATATTAACACAATCATATATTCACAATTTATTTCAAAACCATGTAATAACGTGATATTTTATCAAATGTTAACACAATATTAAGTTCATAGTTAATAACATTCTTACAACTTTAAAACATGCCATAATATATAATTTCATCACTGTGACATGTAATTTATGTCATACACACAATCATGCATAAAGGCAAAATAAAATACATATATGTACAAACCTCGATAGTATTTTCCTTTTTCCAAAATATAAGTTCAGAGCTTGTTCACTTTTGTTGGTCTTCTTCTTGTTGAAATCTTAATTTAAAAATATAATTAATTAATAGCTTGATAAAATATTTATTCTTAATATAACTTAAATAAATAATTTCAATTTCTATTAAGCTAGAATAAGACCTCTAAGGACTGTTTGATTAATAACTTTTTCTACACTTATCCAATTTATATTATTCTTGATTCTGATTAATTATAACATGTAAAACTAAAATATACTAAAATTTCAGAATTTTTGAACCTTTACATAACATTTGGTATAATTTTAAATATTGACCTGTTTTCTGCCCTTAGGCAGTTTCAAGGTACCCAATTCAAAAATTCATAACTTTCAATGTGTAGCTTCAATTATTCTGCAACTTTTCATACAGTTATATACGTTAATTGGGGAACATTTTTTTATGTTTAACTCATTTCCTGATTCAGTCTCTAAGGATCTCAAATATGGGAGGATATATAACTGGTTCAACATAGAGTATCAACCCGACCAGTTTAATTGTTCAGCTCATAACTCACAAAATACATGACATTTTAAGATACAAATATCACAGAACTTTAGATAAGACATAGGTATAAAACTTTTATGTTTTTAACTTTGGCTAATTCGATCTAAAAATAGGTGAAATATAAGGACGAAGTTACTGGAACTGCATAGGTATATGAAACCAGTTCAATCAAGAAACAGTCATGGTTCATTTCAGAATAAATCAACCTACACAAGAGAAATTCATACGCAATTTGGCAGAGACTGCAATAACATATATACCTACAACTTTCATGTTTTACACAACCTCAGAATAAGCAAATAAGATGGTCAATATTTACAAAAACCGTAGGTTATTGGGTTGATACGTCTCCCAGAACCACTTTCACCCCAATAACCATATCTCTTCATATACTCAAAATAATTCAATAACATTTGGCAGAGAGATACACAAGACATAGATGAACAACTTTTATGTTTAACACATTCCCAAATTCGAGTCAAAATATAATCAAAAATAGAGTACAATATTCTGTCAAAATATAACCTAAAGAGTTCTAATAACACCATAATCATGGGGAAAATATTTCTTACCAAGATCAGATTTAATTGGACTGATTTTTGATGCAAATATTGAAGAATATGTTGATTAATTTGATCTGAGATATGGAGGAAGAAAAAGGGATGAAGAAGAAGAAGAAGAAGAAGAAGAAGAAGAGAAATGAAGTGGAAGAATGACCAAAAGAAGTCTTCAGCCCCACTACCTCCCTAATTCACGTTTTTGGCTTCTTCTTTTTTTTTTTCTACTGAGCCCCTTTTTACTTTTCAATTTTCTTTTCTTTTTTTTTTACTTTTCTTATTATTATTATTATTATTATTATTATTATTATTATTATTATTATTATTATTATTATTATTATTATTATTATTATTATTATTATCATCATCATTATTATTATTATTATTATTATTATTATTATTATTATTATTATTATTATTATTATTATCATCATTATTATTATTATTATTATTATTATTATTATTATTATCTTCACATATTTCTTTATATATAATATTTTTAATTTTATTTAATAAAAAACAAAATTTAATTATGTGGTCTAAATTATTCAAATTAAACTCTAATTAGTGGGTGTTACAATTCTCTCCCCCTTAAGATGTTTCATCCTCGAAACATACCTATGTATCGTCACTGAACAGGTGAGGGTATTGAGCTTTCATCACCTCCTCGCTTTCCCATATTGCTTCTTCGATTGCATGATTCATCCATAGTACTTTCACTAATGGTACTCGCTTGTTCCTCAGTTCCTTAATTTCTCTTGCTAAAATTTGGACTGGTTCTTCTTCATATGTCAAATCTTGTCTCACTTGAATGCTTTCAGCAGGTATGATGTGATTAGGATCTGATCTATATTGTCTTAACATTGAGACATGGAAGACATCATGTATTTGACTCATCTTTGGTGGTAGAGCGAGTCTATAAGCAACAGGTCCAACTCTTTCTAATATTTCATAAGGTTCGATGAACCTTGGACTTAACTTTCCTTTCTTTCTAAATCGCAAAACTTTCTTCCAGGGAGATACTTTAAGAAAAACTTTATCACCCACTGCATATTCAATGTCCCCTCTCTTGAGGTCAACATATGATTTTTGTCTATCTGTAGCTGTTTTAAGTCTTTCACAAATAACTTTCACTTTTTCTTCTGTCTCTTGCACTAGGTTTGGTCTTATAAGTTTTCTCTCGCTGAGCTCTGTCCAACATATAGGTGTTTGACACTTCCTACCATAAAGTGCCTCATATGGAGCCATCTGGATACTAGATTGATAAATGTTATTATAGGCGAATTCCATTAAAGGAAGATATTTTTCCCAGCTACCTTTAAATTCGATGACACCACTTCTCATCATATCTTATAGAATCTGAATGACTCTTTCTGACTGTCCATCTGTTTGCGGATGAAAAGCTGTGCTGAAATTGAGCTTACTACCTAGAGCTCGTTGTAGACAACCCCAAAATTGAGATGTGAAATGAGGATCTCTATCAAACACAATAGAAACAGGCACCCCATGAAGTCGCACAACTTCATTCATATAAATTTCTGCCAATTTATTCAGTGGATAGTCCTTTCTGATAGGTAAGAAATGTGCTGACTTTGTAAATCTGTCCACTATGACCCATACAGTACCATGTTTCTTTAGAGTCAAAAGCAATCCAGTCACAAAATCTATAGTGATCCATTCCCACTTCCATTCTAGAATAGAAATTGGATGTAGCAACCCCGAAGGTACTTGATGTTCCGCCTTGACTCGCTGACAAGTTAAACATTTTGAAGTGTACTTTGTGATGTCCTTTTTCATACCTACCCACCAGTATCTGCTCTTCAACTCTTGGTACATCTTGTTACTCCCTGGGTGCATAGCATATTTTCTTTCATGGGCCTCTCTGAGAATCCTTTGTCTAAGATCTTCTACACTAGGCACACATAATCTGTCTTGATAGAACAATCCACCATCTAAGTCCATAGTGAATCCAAGTCTCTCCCCCTTAGAGATCAACTCAGCTAATTCAATTAACTTTTTGTCTTGTCTTTGTGCATCCTTGATTTCCTGCATAAGAGTGGGTTGAAGGTGCAACTCTGCCACCATCTTTCTGCTCAAAGCATCTGCTACTACATTAGCTTTGCCTGGATGATAGTCAATCACACAATTATAATCCTTTATTAGTTCTAGCCATCTTCTCTGCCTCAAATTCAATTCTTTCTGTGAGGGAAGATATTTTAAACTCTTATGATCTGTGTAAATAAAATACTTCTCCCCATATAAATAATGGCGCCAAATCTTCAATGCAAATACTATAGCTGCCAACTCCAGATCATGGGTAGGATAATTCTTCTCATGCGGCTTTAACTGTCTAGAAGCATAAGCAACCACCTTTCCATCTTGCATCAATACACAACCCAATCCATTATGAGAAACATCACTATAAATGACATACTCCTTATTAGGAATCGGCTGTGTCAAAACAGGGGCCTTAGTGAGCATACTTTTGAGCTTATCAAAACTAGCTTGACACTTTTCTGTCCACTCAAATTTAACATCCTTTCTTAACAGTCTTGTTAAAGGAGAAGCCATCATTGCAAAACCCTTGACAAATCTTCGATAATATCCAGCTAAACCCGAGAAACTTCTGACCTCGGTCCCATTCCGTGGAGGTTTCCAACTCATAATTGCCTCAACTTTGCTAGAATCCACTTTAATGCCTTCTGCAGAGATAATGTGTCCCAAAAATGTCACCTCCTTTAACCAAAACTCACATTTTGAGAGTTTTCCATAAAGCTTATATTCTCTGAGAGTCTGCAATGCTATTCTCAAATGCTTTTCATGTTCTTCTGAATCTTTAGAATACACCAAAATATCATCAATGAAAACAACAACAAATTGATCAAGATGTGGCCTGAAGATCCTATTCATAAGATCCATAAATGCTGCTGGAGCATTGGTCAGCCCAAATGGCATAACCAAAAACTCATAATGACCATATCTGGTTCTGAATGCAGTTTTAGCAATATCCTCCATCTTCACCCTTAATTGATGATAACTAGATCTCAAATCTATCTTGGAAAATACTCCTGCACCTTTCAGTTTGTCAAAGAGATCATCAATCTGCGGTAATGGGTACTTGTTCTTGATGGTCACCTTATTCAACTGTCGATAATCAATACATAGCCTCAAAGATCCATCCTTCTTTTTCACAAACAATACTGGTGCACCCCATGGGGATGTACTTGGTCTAATGAAACCCTTACCAAGGAGTTCTTGCAATTGTGTCTTAAGTTCTTTCATCTCTGATGGGGCCATTCTAAATGGTGTCTTTGATATAGGTATAGTTCCTGGAACAAGATCAATAGTAAATTCTATCTCTCTCTCCGGAGGTAACCCAGGTAAGTCATCAGGAAAGACATCTGGAAATTCATTTACCACCGGGATATCTTCAAGATTTGAACCTCCTTTTCTGGTGTCAATCACATGGGCCAAATAAGCTTCACACCTTTTTCTCATCAATCTCCGGGCTTTCATTATGGATATGACTCGAGGATGTTGTGAAAATAATTCCCCTTTTACAATAATTGCCTCCTGATTTTCTTTTTTAAGTACCACAAATTTAGACTTGCAATCCACCACTGCTTCGTGACGTGAGAGCCAATCCATGCCTAATATGACATCATACTCATGGAAAGGCAACTCAATCAAGTCTGCAGAAAACTCCTTTCCATGCACAACCAAAGGAAAATTCCTAAATACTTTATTCACTATTACACTGTGACCCAAAGGATTCTTAACTTCAATTCCATATTCTAGGTTTTCTTTAATCATATTATGCTGACTAGGTGTACTAGTGCAAATATAGAAATGTGTGGAACCCGGATCTATGAGTGCAAAAATGTCAAAATCATATAATGAAAACATACCAACAATAACATTCGTTACCGCCTGATCTTCTTTAGCTTTTATGGCATAGGCTTAGGCTGGAGCTCTGCTAGATCCAGGTCTATTCACTGTCTCTGAAACTGCCTGCCTCGGTCGGTCTGGTCCTCCTCTGAACTGAACTCCAGGCTGAGTTGGAGCTGATCTAGTAGTCTGAGTAGGTGTACCACCTGTCAAGAGTGGGAAATCCCTCCGTAGATGTTCTTTGGACCCACATATAAAGCAAGCACCTGTGGCACGCCAACATTCCCCCTGATGGCTCCTATTGCAAATGGTACATATCGGTATAGCTTCCTTGCTAACCTGAGGTTGTGAACTCGCTGTAGCAGAAGGTGCCTTAGAGGGCGGCCCCCTCCTAAAAGACCCTGTCTGTAAATAGCTAAAACTTTTTCCATGTCCTCTATTCAGTGAACGACTAGTAAAGAAACGACTCTTCTTTCCAGTGAATTGAGTCTCAGAAGTAGCTGAATTTTTGGAAGATTCTTCTATTTTCCTCTTTTTCCTTTTTTCAAGGCTGAGTGCTGCAGAAACTAACTGAGAAAAATTATTATGCTGAAGAGCAGTCACAATATCTCCAACCTTTTCATTAAGACCATCTTCAAATCTTCTACATTTATCTCTTTCATTTGCAATTAATTCAAGGGCATACTTGCTCAGTCTGGTAAAATCCCGCTTATACTCAGTCACTGACATTTTACCTTGCTTGAGATTCGTGAACTCTTTCTTTTTCTCATCAATATAGATCAACGGAATATACTGCTCTTTAAATTCAGAAAGGAAGAAATCCCATGAGACCGGTTCCACCATATCTGGCTTGGTAAGAACTGATTTCCACCAATCATATGCCTCATCTTGGAGTAGAGAAGTAGCAAATCTAGCTTTGTCATCTGTTTCCACTTGCAACTCTTTAAAAATTCTTTCAATCTTTTCCAACCAATACTCAGCTGCAGCTAGATCTTCATCTCTCTTACCATAGAAATCTGAAGCCCCATACTTACGAAGCTTATCAATTGTTACTTTTGGTCTAGGTGGTGGCACTGGGATAGGCTGAGGAATGGCTCGTACCATCTGTTGGAATAATCCAGTCATCTGTTGTATAAATGGATTTTGACCAGGGTCAATCTGTTCTACTGCATGCGGTGGGGGATTTGGAGCAGCATCTTGCATTTGCACACTTGCTGCACTAGGCTGATGAGGTGTCCTAGTATCAGGAGAGCCGGTACTCTCAGCCATATCTCGTTCATCAGAAGACATCTTTATACAATCCTTCAAGTTGCCAAGAAGAAAGCCCATATCAGAATTATATAAGACACATGTATATTTAAACCTAATATCTCATTTCACACCTAGGCCTAGAAACGCCTAAACCTGCTCTGAAACCACTAAATGTGACGCCCCACTTATATATTAGGAATAATCCCACATATATAAGAAGAATGTCACAAGCTTAACTCGATAATCTGCTCAAATTGAATTTTTTTTTTCATTTTAAATAACTTAATATATTTATTTATTTTGGTTTAGGCAAATTGTTCTAATTAAAAATATATAAATATATATATATATATATATTTTTTTTTTTCATTGGCTTCTTTTTTTTTTTCTGCTGAGCCCCTTTTTACTTTTCAATTTTCTTTTCTTTTTTTTTTTAATTTTCTTATTATTGTTATTATTATTATTATTATTATTATTATTATTATTATTATTATCTTCACATATTTCTTTATATATAATATTTTTAATTTTATTTAATAAAAAACACAATTTAATTATGTGGTCTAAATTATTCAAATTAAACTCTAATTAGTGGGTGTTACAAATCTCTTTGGCCTTCTTCTTGGCCACGCCTCCCTTAGGCTTCATGGACTTCTTCTTCTTAAGTTTCTTCCTTTTAGAACTTGAAGATTCCACCAGCATCACAGCCTTAATGTCCTTCTTGATAGATGGCTCAGCTGTTTTAAGCAAGTTAATCAGCTCAGAAATAGTGGTAGAGATTTGGTTCATCCTATAGTTAAGCACAAAATGTGAATAACAATCAGACAAACCGGTTAGAATTAAGTCAATACTTAATTCATGGTCCATCACAAATCCCAAGGTGGCCAACCTCTCAATATAGCCATTCATCTTCAATGCATATTGCACTAAAGATGTCCCCTCAACCATCTTAGTGCGGAAGAGCAACCTTGAAGTTTAGAATCTTTCGGAACGTGCTTGCTCATCAAAAAAGCTCTCTTAGATGGTATACTATGGAATTAGCATTCATAGCCTCATGCTACTTTTGCAACTCAGCTGACATAGTAGCAAGCATAATGCAGCTTGCCATCACACTATCATTGAGATGCTTTTAATATGCCTTCTGAACATCTTCAGAAGCATTAGCAGCAGGGGGATTAGGGAGTGCCTCATCTAGGACATAGCCAATCTTTTCGGATTTGAGAACTATTCTCAGATTCCTTAACCAATCCATAAATTAGGCCCAGTCAACTTATTTGATTCCATTAACGATCGCAAATTCACACTTGTCATGATGATGATTCTAGCAACCTAGATGTAAAATAGAACATGTTAGAATGTACATAAAATGCATGTTCATTAGGTCTTTAGTAAATCGCATTATGACTCCCACTATTTTATTGCGAATCCATAGCCCTCACTATGAACCCGAGAGAACTTATATGGAAGTTCTCCTAGTTGATCGATATCCAACTAACTAAGAATAACCTTGAGGCAACTCAACAAACTATCCTTAGTTTAGTTGGTAGGTATTTAATCCATACCAATTGTATTATTCATGCATCTATCAAATCTTGTGCTATCAACTTATTGATGTGTGCACATACATTGGGCTATCGACTCTTGATATGTGTACATCTCATGTATACAACCCAACTTCACCTACAACACACATTAACCTTGGCGCAAATCCAACAAGTTAATAATATCGGTTAAATCTAATCCATTAATCGTGAAATCTAATTTCAATGGATTGACCATATTCTTATAGAGTGAGCTTGAGGCAACTCAACAACCCTAACTCCAGAAGAACTCTGGTTCTCCCCATATTAATGGAAGGCGTAAGACTTAATTGTTTATTTAGTGAGGGATTTCTTTGTTAAGTCTCATCAAGATTATTTCATGCTTTTATATATCATACATTCATCACATTGATATATAAAGATAGTTACATTAACTATATGGCATGATTATGGACATACTAAAGTAAATCTCTTGAGCCAAAGAGAAATTGACTAGGTCTTACCTAGGTATATGCATGAAATTTCAACCCAAAATAGAAATGAAATTCCTATTTCTAAGTCTTCTTGTTTATGGTACCATCTTCTTTGCTTCTTGCTCCTTTGTATCTTCATTCTATCCTAATCCTATTAATCTAATTACATATTTCAAATTATAGAAAACCTCAATTTACATTTGAGGGGAGTAAGATGAGAAGAGAAATACATAAGAAAGAAAAAGAGGTAGGGACACGCAGGCCCTATTTACCATAAAACAAAATAATTTCATGCATGTTCAATCACATTGGGCCTAAGTTCATAATCATTCATCATGCCTTTTCATACACCCCTAACATGCATTCTCTAATGCACAAAATAAAAATGACAATTTAGGATTTCAATTTGTAAACCGATTCAACACTTGAATCGAAATTGCCTATATGTGTTCTTTCGGTTAATTTAATTTTGTATGTCATTTTAAAGTGAAATTTAATATTTAATCAAATTAAATTAAAATCCATATTTCCATAAATAATTCAAAATTAATTCTCCTTAAAATTAGAATATTATGATGTTAAAATTAAACAATTTAATTTTAATATACATACCAATTTCTAGTCATACTAGAATTACAATTGCACAACTTAAATTAATTCAAAATTAATTTCCAAAAATTCTAAAAATTTTCAGAACATCAAATCACCATTCTTATTATCTTTAAGTTAGTTCAAGTTTATCAAAATATTTTTGGCACAAGCCAAAATTACTAAGACAAATGAACCAACACATTTAGATGCTCAAAATGACTAATTCGATATCTATAATTTTTTAAAATTTCAAATGCTTGCAAAATATTTTTGGCATTCATCTAACATCAAAATAACATATTTTTAATCAATAAAAAGTATTTCAAGGTGCTGGAAATAAAAGAAACACATACAAAAAAAATCAACCAAAATAGTCCCACCGGGTATTCCTAAATAGTCCCGTTTTTGTATTTGTAAAAATAATTTTTAATTAATTATTGGATACATCAAGAGGCATAAAAATATTCTCAATATGTCTAAATAATTTTTTCATAATTAAATTACAAGAAAAATATAACCAGCCCCATCAATTAAGCCAAACAACAACACATGTTCATAAACAAGGCAATTTTAGGCATTTTTGAAATAAATCCAAAATTAATTATTTGAATCACATTCAAATCATTTTTCAATAAAATTAAACATTCTTAATCATCCCATGATTATATTATATTTTTCAAATTAATTTCAATTTTTCAAAACTTATTGATCCAAAATCATCAAAAATATGCAATCCCATTGCACTTTCAAGTGGGTTTTCAAAAAGAAAACTGACATGGATGGTAATGTGATTACCTATAAAGCTAGACTTGTTGCTAAAGGTTATCGTCAAAGACAAGGAATTGACTATGATGAAATGTTTAGCCCAGTAGCTATGCTTAAATCCATAACGATACTCCTAGCCATTGCTACTCATTATGATTATGAGATATGGCAAATGGATGTGAAAACAGCTTTCCTTAATGGAAATCTGACTGAGGATGTGTACATGACACAACCAAAAGGTTTCATATCCAAAGATGGCAAAAACGTAAGTAAGCTTCAACGATCCATTTATGCATTAAAGCAAGCATCCAGGAGTTGGAATATTCGGTTTGATGAGACAATCAAACAGTTTGGTTTCTTACAAAATACAGATGAACCCTGTGTTTACAAGAAGGTTAGTGGGAGTGCAATCGTATTTCTTGTGTTATACGTAGATGACATATTGTTAATAGGAAATGATGTCTCAGCCTTACAATCAGTCAAATTATGGTTATCCAAGAATTTCTCTATGAAAGACCTTGGAGAAGCAGTCTATATTTTAGGAATAAAGATCTATAGAGATAGATCTAAAAGATTGCTTGGTCTTTCATAGTTTACATACATAGATAAGATGCTAAAGAGGTTTAGCGTGGAGCAGTTCAAGAGGGGATATATTCCCATGACCCATGGGATTACTCTCTCAAAGTCTTTGTGTCCAAAGACATAAGATGAAAGGACACACATGAGTTTGATTTCATATGCTTCAGCTATAGGATCAATCATGTATGCTATAATATGTACAAGACCCGATGTATCATATGTTTTGAGTGTCACGAGTAGATACCAATCGGACCCTGGTGAGGGCCATTGGGTGGCTATCAAGAATATCCTTAAGTACTTAAAAAGAACTAACGATGTATTCTTGGTATATAGAGATGGAGATCTTACTGTGAGTGGGTATACCGATGTCAGCTTCCATTCTGACAAGGATGACTCAAAATCTCAGTTAGGTTATATTCACACTAAATGGTGGAGTAGTTAGTAGGAAGAGTTCCAAACAGAAAACGACTGCTGATTCCACAACCGAAGCAGAGTACATTGTAGCTTCTGAAGCAGCAAAGGAAGCAGTTTGGATAAGGAAATTCATCACAGAACTTGGAGTGGTTCCCAGCATTATTGATACCATTTGATTAGAGAAATCATTGGTAGGAATGATGTAAAGATAGAAAGAGTGCCCACTGATTAGAATATTGTTGATCCTTTAACTAAGCCACTTCCCCAAAAGAAATATGATTCTCATGTACTCGCCTATGGAATTAAATACAAAGGCGATTGGCTTTAGTGCAAGTGGGAGCTTGTTAGAGGAGTGCTCTAAAGGCAATCACCTTTAGCACTTATTGTACAAATTTATTTGATTAATAAAATGCTTTTTCATTAATTTGATGTTCATTTGATATATGAATTGATAAGTGATCTTAAATCAATTAATGAAGACCTTGATACATAACATAGCATGAAGGAAATCATGATATGATCATGATATTGAGATTTTTATCATGTGTAAATTATATTAGTATCAAAATTATCCCTAGTCATAGGATTAATGAGATGGGACATTATTAATCCAGTTAGACTAGCACATGTTACACTCCTTGATTGGATCAAGTAGTAGATCTCATAATCTATAAATATGAGATGTTTAGAGTTAACATGTGGATGCTTGCTAAGTGTAGCTAAGTATATTGGATGACCAACTATGAGACAATCATATGGATAATCTATTCAAATATCAACGATAGTCTCATCATAGCAATGGTGCAAGTATCCTTAGACTTGAGGTACTCAAGGATATCTTGAATATTGATTCTGTATTTTGACATTATTCCTTGTCGCCTCAGAGAGGTAGCTCATAGGGTGGTGATTGGATACAACTTGAGGTATTCCAAGGTAATTGGGTAACCAACAAAGGATTCACCACTCTTGATAGAATGAGTGTATACCCATGGCCTCTTGTCGTAGTCATTACTCAGGAATCTCTGGCCGGAGTGGAAATTTCATAAAGATAGTCTTCAATGACATATCTAATAGAGTAATGAGCCTCAAGGATAAGAACTAATATTACTTAGACTAGACGTGACGTAGTCAGTCTAATGGGAGTTGACATATGTCCATACTCTAAACCAAGTGGGGTATAGAATGGTGAAAGGAATAATTGCACAGAAATTGTCTATGGAAAGGATCGTAGTAAAACCACTGACTTTTCGGTCAATTGGGGGTCATGATGTGTTGCTAGATACCGCTAATGACCTGCTTAAATTAATTGTTAATTTAAGTGGCCAACATAATCGGGAACCCAATGGGTCACACGCATTCAAGATATGGAGAATGAGTAAAATGGTCTTGGATAGAATCCGAAATATGAGAGAATTATTTTAGGATGGATCGCAATGAGATCGCACAGAAAAATCATTTGGTAGTATCACGGGCCCGTGCGGGCCTGTACGGGTTGCTGGCCAGCCTTGCGGCCCAGCTAGGCTACCCAGCAGCATCCCACAGCAGGCCCAGCGCATCAGCAGCTTCCCCTCCGTTGGGCAACGGCTGTTTTTGGCCTTAATTAGGCCAATTATGGCCAATTACTATTCATTTGTGTCAACATGTGCTAGTCTGTCTAGATTAATAATGTCACATCTCATTAATCCTATGACTAGGGATAATTTTGATACTAACATAATTACACATGATAAGAGTCTCAATATCATGATCTCATCATGATTTCCTTCATGCTATGTTATGTATCAAGGACTTCATTAATTGATTTAAGATCACTTATCAATTCATATATCAAATGAACATCAAATTAATGAAAAAGCCTTTTATTAATCAAATAAATTTGTACAATAAGTGCTAAAGGTGATTTCCTTTAGAGCACTCCTAAAATATTTTCAACATTTTAAACTTCAGTTAATTTGAATCAACTTGCTTGAAGGTCTTAGGAATATATAACCTATCTAAAATAGTTAAAACACATTGCTCAATTATTTGTGATCATCAAAATGATGGAAATACCTCTCATGATTCAACAATCTCCCTTTTTTTATGGTGACAAATAATTGTGCAATTTATGGCTTAAGGAGAAATAAATTTTCTTCCCCTCAGAAGATGCTTAATAATTATGAATTATAAAGAGCACACGGATACCACATTTCCAACCTTAAGCATATAAGAGAACAAGTTTCAAAAGAGATTCATATAAGCATTGGTCATAACATTTATGCTAGGTATATGGAAGGTATATGTTAAGCATATTTTATGTTAAATGACATTCATGTTAAGCATATGCAAAGTATATGTTAGGTTTATATATTACATTTCTTCTCCCCTTTTTAACACAATAGAAAAGAAATAAGTAACAAATATAAGAGAAGAAAGGATACAATATAAATCAAATATCATTTGTTTATTTCATAATAAAAAAGATATATATATGAGTTCGAGTACAAACAAGATATGCTTTTCTATCTACTGATCCAAAGAAAAACATAAAGCCTAGATAGTCATGGCTTGAAGCCAAATAATTGCTCGCGAATATTGGCAATCTCCTCCTCTAGATTATCAACTCTAGATTCGATGAAGTCTTTGAGGTCATTTAACTTCTTATCAATTGATTACTCAAAGGAATCCATGCTTGCTTGAAGTATGTCGAATTGAGGAGTGATCAAAGCCAAGTTCTGCTGAGATGCTGAATATGCCTCGCCAGATGTTGGGGCATCCGATATGTCGAAACTATAAGAGGCTTAATTCTAGCCCTTTTCCTATGTTGTGGTCTTTAAAGACCAGCTTTAAATTCCTCGAGGTCCTCTAGCTTCCATGCTATTTCTCCTTCTAGTGTGATGAAGTGATAATAAACTTCATCCTTGTACATGATCCTGATAGCAACTCCCATCTCAATAAAGGATTCAACATCAGGTTGATCTTTTGAGGAAGTTGGGATGATGGTATATATGTGATTATTAAGATCCAAAAGTCATAGCTTCACAGCCAAGTGAGTGAGATAGCTTTCAGTGAGGATGTCACTCGAAGGCTTTGTCACAATTGACTAAAGATTAGAAGCAAACCCTTAGGACAAAGCAACCGATTGATTTGATCTAGCCCATTCAAATAACAATAATTTGGACTTTTAGATTGAATAGTTGATATCACCTCCAGCAAAGATCAAGTATGTTAGAAACTTGTGAATGTAGAAGACAACCAGATTCTTCCAATGAGTACTCTTGGTCTTCTTGACATCCCAGCTGCAATTGCTACCAAAATTGTTCCATACTGAAGAGGGGTAAAAATCCTTTTCCTCACTTTCATTTATTAGACTTTCATGTGGCAGCTTGAAAATCTCTGCAAATTCAGTAGTTGTGAGAGTCTTGTATTGCTTGCAAAGCTGAAAAGAGACCTTGCCCACTGGAGACACTTGCAAGGTGCTGAAAAACTCTAGTGTTGGCTATTTGAATGTAGGCTTGTAGATGTCAAAAAATTCTAAAATGCCACACTTCGAAAGCCAAACTCTAATGTCAGAGTTCAGTCCCAATGCTTAGATATAATTCCATTTAAAGGTTTTTGCTGATAGAATGGGTCATTTCTTGATAGCAGAGTACTTTGGATAAGTGTGCCAGGGTAAGATGTTGAGTAAAAAAACTGCATAAAGTCTAGGGGATGTACTATTCTTCTTCACTTTGGAAGAATTGGCTCCGGATGCCATTGTAGAAGTTGGATATTAAAAAAACTTAGGGTTTTAGAGAAAAAACTCAAAAAACTTAACTATACCTTTAAGAAATTTGGTAAAAACGGTGTGTTGAACCTTGAAGGGTATTTCCGTTATTTTGATACTAACAAATAAAATAGCAATAATGTATTTAACATACTTGTTTTCTATGTCTATTGAACAGGGTATGGAACATGATAGCAAGAATGGAGAATGGAAGACTAATCTTAAAAAGATAAAATTGAAGAAATAACATGTTCACGCTGTGACCTTATATGTCACGCCCATGATGAAGCTTAGCACCAACTATCCAACATTTAAAGTTCACGGACATGAAGAATGATAGCAACCGTGAATGATCATATCAGTCACGACCGTGAATGAAAGTCACGCTCGTGAGAAGACATGACAAATTCTTCCAGAGAGCTTCACAGCCGAAATCACCACTTGGACCACGGCTTGGAAGGATGTTACGACTATGAAGATATAATGTCACACCCATGATCCAACACTTCAAATCCTTCTAGAATGCTTCACGGCCAAGGTCACCACTCAAGTCACGGCTTGGAAGAATAGTCACGACCGTGAAAGATGAAAGAGAAACATGTCAGGCGGGACAATAAGAGTTAGTGCAACAGCTAGTTCCATATTAAATGCAATCTAACAGCTATAATTCTCCATGGAAGTATAAATGCAAGTCATTTATGCATCCAGAACAAGAGAATAAGAGAATAGCTAATATTTTGAATCAAAATCTTGTTGTAAGCCATTTGTGCATTTGATATTTTCAAAACAAACATTTATTCTCTGTGAAAATCTTTTTGCTCATCATTCTCTGAGCATTATAGATTTGTAAGTGTTTCTCTCTATAATCATCTACTCAAGTGAGTTTGGGTATTTTGGGTTTAAGAGTATAACACTTGTAAGGGTTATTTGTGTGAGCTTTTAAAACACAAGGTAAAGGTTATTTGTGTGAGCCTTTAAAACACAAGGTAAAGGTTATTTGTGTGAGCTTTTAAAACACAAGGTAAAGGTTATTTGTTTTTGCTTTTAAAACACAAGGTAAAGGTTATTTGTGTGAGCCTTTAAAACACAAGGTAAAAGTTATTTGTGTGAGCCTTTAAAACACAAGGTAAAGGTTATTTGTGTGAGCCTTTAAAACACAAGGTAAAGGTTATTTGTGTGAGCCTTTAAAATACAAGGTAAAGGTTATTTGTGTGAGCATTTAAAACACAAGGAATTGGTTTATTGTGTGAGCCATTAAAACACAAGGGATTTATGGGTTAGGTGTGATCCATTGTTAGAAACACCTTAGTTGGGAGTGAGCTTGTAAAACTCCATTGTAACACTTAGTGTGTTAGTGAAACACCCAATTGTGATTGGGGAGGGGAGTAGGGTTTGTTAACACCCGAACCTTTATAAAAATCTGCGTGTTCTATCTTTCTATCCCTACTAATCTTAACTTTTCTTTCCGCACTTAAAAGTTAAATTTTTAATATCTAATTCAACCCCCCTTCTTGGTTCAATATCTAGACAACACAGTGTTTGAGATGTGTGGAGGGTGAAACCGGTAACGATTTGGTGTGAAAGGGTGTTCTAGAGGTTAGATTTAGTTGGAAAACACAAAGAATTGCGATAGCTAGTGAGAGAAGAGAGAGAAAATGAAGAGAAATAGTGAGAAAATGACTTTATATTGCGTAATTCAGGGTAGTGAATTAAAGTTCACATGCGTGAATCATGGTGTCTCCAAGCAAACCAAACGGTGACCCAAATTGTGATCCAAGGCATGAACAATTTTGTTTTTGAAACATGACATGTTCACTACTATGACACTAAATAGTCACGGGCGTGAATCTGATTAGTCACGAGATCAAGTCTTGATGCAAAGCATGAATAAGATTGTGAACACTTCTGCCATTTTTCGTAACTTTAGTCATTGTCGTGAATGGTAATTCACGATCGTGAATACCTAAAACATGGAAAAATAAAAACAAGATTCAAGCAAAAGGATATGATACTAAACTCCTTCCTAAACCAATTAAACATGTTATTTCATGAAAAAAATCATTTATCACACAAATTGAACATGCAAATCCTCAAATATGAGACATATCACCAAAGATTCACATCAAAACGCATAATTAATGCAATGTATGCCTTTTAAACCCTTTTTAGGATAAAGTGATCCCATAAAGAATACCAAGCTCCCTTTTTATAAAACAAAACCTTTCATTATTGAGAGGCTTATTGAAAATGTCAGCCAATTGATTGTTTGTGTCAATAAATTCTAACACAACATCACCATTTTGGACATGATCTCTTATAAAATGATACCTAATGTCTTCGTGTTTGCTTCTAAAATGCTGAATGAGGTTTTTAGAAAGATTTATAGCATTTGTATTGTCACATTTGATGGGAATGTGATCAATCTCTTGACCATAGTCCTTAAATTATTGTCTCATCCAAAGAACTTGAGTGCAACAACAACCTGTTGCCACATATTCCGCTTCCGCAGTAGACAAGGCAACCAAAACTTATTTCTTGCTAAACGAAGAAACTAAACATTGACCAATGAAATGATAAATTTTGTATGTGCTTTTTCTACCTAGAAGACTACCAGAATAATTGGCACCCGAAAAAGCAATGATATGAAATGAAGTGTTTCTAGGATACCCTAAGCCTAAGTGTTTTGTGTCTTGAATATATTTTAAAATTCTTTTCACATCATGAAAATGAGATTACTTAGGATATGATAGAAATCTAGCACATAAGCATAAACTATACACTATATCAGGTCTAGAAGTGGTAAGGTATAAAAGAGATCTGATCATACCTTTGTAAAACTTTTCATCTATAGCCTTACCCTTCTCATCTTTGTCCAATTTGTTTGATGTGATCATTAGAGTTTTGGCACTCTTACATCCTTCCATTCCAAATTTCTTTAATAGCTATTTGGTGTAGATGGATTGGTTGATGAAGATGACATCCTTGCTTTGCTTGATTTGAAGAACAAGAAAGAATTTGAGCTCTCCCATTATGCTCATTTCAAATTCTCTAGTCATACATTTAATAAATTCTTGGCAAGGAAATTCATTAGTAGATCCAAAGATAATATCATTAACATAAATTTGAGCAAGTAATATGTCATGCTTATGTTTTTTAATGAAAATAATAGTCTCTACATGTCATTTTGAAAAATTATTTTCTAAAAGAAATGCACTAAGTCTTTCATACCAAGCTCTTAGAACTTGTTTCAAACCATATAAGGCTTTAGTGAGTTTAAATACGTGATTTGGCAATGTATGGCTTTTAAAACCGGAAGGTTGTTCAATATAAACTTCCTCCTAAAATAATTTAAAAAGGCACTTTTGACATCCATTTGAAAAAGTTTAAAGTTCATGTGACACGTAAAAGCTAAAAGAATTATAATTGCTTCTAATCTAGCAACTAGAGCATAGGTCTAATCATAATCTATGCCTTCCTCTCAGTTGTACCCTTTGGCAACCAATCTTGCTTTATTTCTAGTTATATGATGTAACATCATACCCTATAAACCTATCTCTAAGTCAATTAATCACACATAGCATACAAATAAGACATAAGATCCTGTTAACATTGATAGTAAATTTTTTTTCATCATATCCTGTAATATCATTTGATGAATCTGTAAATCAACATTGAAGTTTTCATCGCAACATAATATATCAAATATATTAAGACTGAAAATTTATATATGAAAGATTACGAGTTGCACTCATTTATATATTTTAGAACCAATCTTGAGTAACTATACATGTACGTTCATATAAGTCCAAAATGTAGATGTCGTGATCTTATGTTCTTATGGAATGCAAGGAGAGAGAGTGGTGAGACTTGGCTAGTGACCTTTGTTCTATGTCTTCTAAATGTCAACCAAAATGAACTATCGCTTTTCTTTACCTGAAAAATGATGCAAATTGATGAGTTACGGCTCAGTGAGAGTAATCATCAAACAAGTTCTAATGTACCAAGCAACTCATAGTAACAAATCATAAACACATTGCATTCGTAAAATTTAAACATATAATCACCAATCTTTGGTTATGCTCATGCATTTCATTTTGTATGACCAAGTTAAACAAACATTGCCCTGGGTTTCCATGTGAACATTTGCCATGAACCTTTGCATTTGCTAGCTAGCTTGATCATTGTTTCATTTGCATATTTGTTGGGTCATAGGCCTCTTTTTTTGGATTACAATGCCGATTAACTAGTCATAACGTCTTTTTAAGTCCTTATGCATATACATTTGTAGCTAAGCATTCATCATCCATTATATCCTTTTACATATACCATACATATACCACATGTATACCATGTATGCTATGCATATACCTCAAATGTGTTATATACCATGTATATATCATGTATGCCAAACATATATCTCAAATATACCACTTATATATACCACATATAATACAAATTATCCATCATCTTATTATCAAGGTCAAATCATGACAATCATATGAATCACATAACCATAATCATCTCACATATCACATAGCAAGCAATATTCATATCCATTAAAGAAATCATTTGATAACTATACTCACCTTTCTCCTATGATTCTGACCCTTAAGTTATTGTCTATCCCCTTCCTTGTGGATCTTTAATTTGTTGTGAATCTAATATGTAACACCCCCTTACCCCACTGTAGTTCAGCAAGGTAAGTGAGCATTACTCGTCTTACTGTTTTATAAAATTAATGAAGTGAAGTAAAATTTTTTAAAATTTTTTTTAATGAAAATATTGTAGACATTGAAATAAAAATTATTACAAGAATAAATAGTAAAAATTTTATTTATTTATAAAGTACATTAATTTACATTCAAACTATGTTCTTTTACATAGTGACTCATATATTTAATACACATTATATGAAATAAAAACGATACTTTAATTTACAAAGTTTTTAACAAAATATACTAAAAAGAAAACCAAGCTGCTAGCTTCTTTCCTCCGGGTACCCTTCTTCTTCTGACAATTCTAATTTCTATGGCTACCCTTCTAACTGTGCGAGAGGAAACCACCCGTGCTAAGCTACTAGCTTAGTGGTGCTTTAATGATAAAAATTTTACATATGCATATTTGATTACATGTCATTTATAAATTTAACAAGTAAGACATAAAATAAGGAATTATATAAAATCAAACAATTTCATCAAGCATATAATATTTAACAATTTAATTAATATAACATTATCATAATGACATACTTTAATATGATGATTATCTTTCATTTTTCTTGTGCCCATAACACCTATAACCGAACTAACTAATAGGAATAACGGGGTTGTCATTCCTGGCTTTCATAATATAGCACCGAGCGTTTTTATAATAATGTAACACCACATCATATGCATTTAAGTATAACCTATTTCTGTATCAAATAATCACATACTGCATGTTGGAAAGAGAAAATACCCTGATAACAGTGGTAGTAAATTTTTTTTTCCATATCCTGTAAAATCAACTAATGACTTTACAAGTCTTATATCATGTAATTTCATTCAATGACTTTGCAAGTCTCATATCCTGTAATATCACTCAATGACTTTTCAAGTCAATATTAAAAACCACAATACGATATATCACATATATTAAAACATAAACTTCACAACCAAAGGATTACGGGTTGCTTCCATTTATACATTTCAAAACTAATCTAGAGTGATAATACATATTCAAACATATAAGTCCAAAATACAGATGACATATTTTCATGCTTGTGTGGAATGCAAGGAGAGAGAGTGATGAGACTCGGCCAATGACCTGTGTTCCATGTCTTCTATACACTACTCAAAATGAGCTATCACTTTTCTTTACCTGAAAAATGATGCAAATTGATGAGTTGCGGCTCAGTGAGAATAATCATCCAATGAGCTCTAAAGTACTAAACAACTTATAATAATAAGTCACAAATCCAATACATACCATGTATTCCATTTTATCCATCAGTATCATATAAATATCAACAAAGTTGAAACATAAAATCATTACTCCTTATGTATGCAAATGCTTTGCTTATTTCATTTTGTTTTGACCAAGTTAAACAGACATTGTACCGGGTTTCCATGTGAACATTTGCATTTGCATTTTCTAGCTAGCTTGATCATTTTTTTCATTTGCACATTTGTTGGGCCATAGGCCTCTTCTTTTGCTTTACAATATCGATTAACTAGTCACAATGCCTTTTTAGTCCATATGCATATGCACTTGTATTTAAGCATTCATCAATCATTGCATCTCTATCATACCTCATATATATCTCATATGTCACACATATACCTTCCATATACTATACATATACCATGTTTATATATCACATATGTCAAACATATACCTCAAATATACCACAAGTATACCATTTATATGTACCGCAATGGCACAAATTATCCATCATCATATTATCAAGGACCAATCATGACAATCATATGAATCACATAGCAAGCAACATTCATTTGCACTAAAGAATTCGATTGATAATTAAACTCACCGTTCTCCTTTGATTCTGACCCCTAACTTATTGTCTATCCGCTCCTTGTGGGTCTCCAATATGTTATGAACCTAATATGAAAATATAATCAATTAACTCATGATTAGGGAGACTTAATGTGGCTTAAACAAATTAATATGCATTGTTCATGTCAATAGTTAAGATTTTTCCTATGAGGCAATGTGACTTTATGGTACTGTTTAGCCTATAACGATTTCTATACTTGGCCAATTAATCTGATTCTTGTTCCTAATTAACCCTAATATATAATTATACAACATATTAAAATTTCAGACCAATTAGATCATTGTACAATATTTGGTGGAATTTCTGAATGTGTTCTGTTTTCTTTCTTATTTTCTACCTTTAGGCAGTTTCAGGGTACCCTATAATATATAATTCAAATTTCAATGAACCTTTACAAACACTTATATGGGTTAAATGGGAACATGTGTCATGTTTACAACTTTTATCAATTATGCCTCTAATGTCTTCAAATCATAAGAAACATTTCACTAGTCTAGAATAAAATTGGCTTCCGGACCAGTATAATTTCAAAAGGTCATAACTTATTCTATACATAACATATTAAGCTGATATTAGTACCCAATATTAGATACGACATATACATAGAACTTTCATGTTTTGATCATGTACATAATCTAGCTATAACGAGCTCAAAGTGGCCAAACAATTTGCTAGATCTGCCCAGGGCACTAAGCAGGCAATTCAAACTATGGAACAGTCATGGTTCCTTTCCCCATAACGCCAAATCCACAAGTCCAATGATACTGTACTTTGGTATATAGATATATAACCCATATATATACAACTTTTATGTTTTGAGATACTTCAAATAATGGCTTTAACATATTCGAAATCAAAGAACACAGTAGCTAACTTGGTTAGGGTTTAGACCCTAACCAGTTTTAGTAGAGAGAGTATTTCTCTTCCTATACACCAAATCATACAAAACCATTTGCATATACATAAATCTAATACATAAAGGAACAAATTTTGTGTTTTAAACTATTCCAGAATAAATTTCTATGTGCATCAAATTCCGGTTGCAAATCAGTGTCTATTAATGAACCTAAGCAACTCAAATCAACCTTATAGCAATAAGAATTGGTTACTTACCAAGAATGACCTTGCAAGGGATCAATTAGCTTCAAAAACTAAGTGAAACAAGGAAGAATTGAATACTTAAATGGAGGAAAATGAAGAATAATTCGGGCTGGAGAAGAAGGCAGAAATGGGAAGATAAAGCAAACTTTTTGTTTTTTGTCTTTTTATCTTTTTCTCATCTCTTTTCTCCTTTCTCTTCTCTTTTCTCTTCTCCTCTCTTCTATTTCTCTTTTGTGTCATTTTCATTTTATTTTGTCTATATTATTATTATTATTTACATATATTTATAATTCCACTAATTCACACAATAATACAGCTTAATCATTTGGCCCGATTTAACTAAATTAACAATGTAAATGTTTACTAATCTTAATCTAATCATTTTGCTTACTTTAATTTAGTCACCTTATTCAATTCATTTCTAATACTTTGTTATCCTCATTTAGGTTATAATTACACAAGTGCGACTCGATACAAGTGTCAAATACTAGGATACGTAACTAGTGCATGTCATAAACTTGTTCCTACGAAAATACGTATGAAATTCACGTGTTCAATTGAATTGTATGCAAGATGCTTATGTTCAATGAAATGCATGTGGGGAAGGCCAACGATGTTACAAATAATTTCATTACCGGCTTTTGTTATATTGTCATTACCGGCTTAATAATTTTGCACCGAGCGCATTTATAAATTTGTCATTACCGGCTTTTATATTTGGCACCGAGTGCCTAGAATCCCCTGATTGGCATGCCAAACTATTCTCTATTCTAGTTCTAGCCTAGGTCTCTTTGGGCTTAACTATTTTTATATTAATTCACAATATTTCAAAAAAATGCCAATATTATTCAACTATCATAATCATGCTTATTTAATATTGTTCTTTATTCCCATTGTTATTGCACTAAAATCTCACATATAAATAATTTTTTAGACATTTATAACTACCATTAAAATAATTATTCACATTAATTATTATATATAGTTATGACAACACATGCATAACTCCAATATTTCATATTTTTACCTATGGCAGATTTCGAACCTGTTTTTAGGCTTCATTTTTAGCCCATTTATAATTCGAATTTAGAGTTCTGTCCATCTAACAATTTGTGGATTATTGTCTTAGATTTCAAATGCATCAAAAATCACTTAAATCTCATTTTTCTATCAAAAGTTACATTTAATTGAATATTGCATCATCACAAATATTTCGGCCCAGAATTTTCTGGACATATTCTAGATTTGACATTCATGCATTTTATTGGGAAAATCTAGACATAATTAGATGTTATGGTCTAAATACAATTTAAATCTCTATGTCTTAGCTTTCATTTTCAATAAATAACATACAAAAAAGAGTTCTAGAACTCAAGTTATCATCAAAATAGTCAGGGTTGTTCCTAGAACTCTATACCCGAGCCATCAATTGGCATTCATCCACATTTCAACCGCATTCATCATTTGCATTCATTATGATACTAAAATTTCCAGAATCACAACTACATTCATATGTCTCAATTACAAGAATAAATAGTCAAAATTTTATTTATTTATGAAGTACATTAATTTACATTCAAACTATGTTCTTTTACATAGTGACTCATATATTTAATACACATTATATGAAATAAAAACGATACTTTAATTTACAAAGTTTTTAACAAAATATACCAAAAAGAAAACCAAGTTGCTAGCTTCTTTCTTCTGGGTACCCTTCTTCTTCTGACAATTCGAATTTCTACAGCTACCCTTCTAACCTGTGCGAGAGGAAACCACTCGCGCTAAGCTACTAGCTTAGTGGTGCTTCAATGATAAAAATTTTACATACGCATATATCATTACATGGCATTTATAAATTTAACAAGTAAGACATAAAATAAGGAATTATATAAAATCAAACAATTTCATCAAGCATATAATATTTAACAATTTAATTCATATAACATTATCATAATGACATACTTTAACATGATGATTATCTTTCATTTTTCTTGTGCCCATAACACCTATAACCAAACTAACTTATAGGAATAACCGAGTTTCCATTCCTGGCTTTCATAATATAGCGCCGAGCACTTTTATAATAATGTCATTACCGGCTTTTGTTATATTGTCATTACCGGCTTAATAATTTTGCACTGAGCGCATTTATAAATTTGTCATTACCAGTTTTTATATTTAGCATCGAGTGCCTAAAATCCCCTGATTGGCATACCAAACGATTCTCTATTCTAGCTCTAGCCTAGGTGTCTTTGGGCTTTACTATTTTTATATTAATTCACAATATTTCAAAAAAATGCCAATATTATTCAACTATCATAATCATGCTTATTTAATTTTGTTCTTTATTCCCATTATTATTGCACTAAAATCTCACATATAAATAATTTGTTAGACATTCATAACTACCATTAAAATAATTATTCACATTAATTATTATATATAATTATCACAACACATGCACAACTCCAATATTTCATGTTTTTACTTATGGCAGATTTCGGACCTGTTTTTGGGCTTCATTTTTAGCCCATTTATAATTCGAATTTAGAGTTCTAACCTTCTAACAATTTGTAGATTATTGTCTTAGATTTCAGATGCATCAAAAATCACTTAAATCCCATTTTTCTATCAAAATTTATATTTAATTGAATACTGCATCATCACAAATATTCCGGCCCAGAATTTTCTGGACATATTCTAGGTTTGAACTTCATGCATTTTGCTGGGCAAATCTAGACATAATTAGATGTTATGGTCTAAATACAAGTTAAATTCCTATGTCTTAAATTTCATTTTCAACAAACATACAACAAGGAGTTTTATAACTCAAGTTATCATCAAAATAGTCAGGGTTGTTCCTGGAACTCTGTACCCGAGCCATCAATTGGCATCCATCCACATTTCAACCACAATCATCATTTGCATTCATTTTGATACTAAAATTTCCAGAATTACAACTACATTCATATGTCTCAATTATTTCACACCATTTGGTCTCATTGCCATATAAAATATCAAAAACAACAACTAATTACATAACACATCAAACACACAATCATATTAAACTTTAACACATAATTACACACATATGAACATCATGTAAGATTTTTATCAATGAAGCACATACCTAATCAGCCTTGGCTCTTCCCTTAATCCTTTTTTTTCTTCCCTTATTAGTTAGCTTTCTCCTTGCCTTTGTCACCCTCTTGAGGGCCTCTCCCTTATTCACTTGTTTTTCCTACACAACCATATCACATCTCAATTACAATATCCATTTTCAATGCTTTTCATGTCTATATAGTATGCTAATGCTCCTAATATGTTTCACACCTTAATTGAGCTAAAATGTACTAAGGTTAAACTTTCCTCTTACTATGTCATGGCTTCCCAAAAATCATATCCTAGTTCCCAATTCATTTTCTTCAATTCAATACTCAATTCACCCTTAATCTATCACCAATTGTGGTGTTTCTAGGTTAATTTCAATTTTCCCCAAATTTCTTTAACTATGGCAGCCCCTCATTCATCCATTACCATCATATTTTCTTTAGTTTTTAAGCCATAAAACAATGAACTAACTTCAATTATCATTACTTTAAAGCTTAATTACACTTCCATTAACTAATCACAAACTTAAATTTCTATGTTCAATCTTGCAACATAACCTATATCTATCAACCCTAATCACATCTATCATCAACATGGATCTTAAATGGAAGGAAAAAGGTTGAATTTAAGAAGAATAAACTAACCTTAAGTTTTCTCCAAAGTGGGCCGAAATTTGTCCCACTCTTCTCCCTTCTTCTTCTTCTTTCTTTCTTCCTTCTTGCTCCATTGCTCCTTTTATGGCAAGAACACCTTAATTCCGAATTTTACTCTCTCAAAAATACTTTCTTTCCTCCCTTTTTCAAGCTTGATTTGATGGAAAATGGTGGTTATGGAAGGCTAGAGTAGACAACAAAGAGAGGAGAAAAGAAGATGAAGAAAAGTTAGATATTTTGGTGGAAGAATGGAGAATTCCTCCCATTTTTTACTTTTATACTTTGATTATGGTGTGGGTCCCACTAATTAAAATTAATCCTAATTCTTATTGGTTCATTAAGTTAATTAATCTTGGTTAATATTTAAATTTTGAGAAATTCCATATTTACCATATCTCTCTCCATATTCACACTTTTTCCCCCAACAATTGCCATAATACCAATTTTGTCCATAGAAAATTTTATTTTTTTCTAATTATACCCCTAATCTTTTTAATTTCCAAATAATTATACCCTTAATTCTTTTCCCTTATTATTAGTTATCTTTTTATGGGTTCAAATTTAGACTCTGATTGAACCAGTGGACCCCACTATGGTCACGCGCAATCGAGGCCTAAATCACTATATGTTACATAATATGGGAATATAATTGATTAATTCATGACTAGAAAACATAATGTGGCTTAAACAAATTAATGTGCATAGTTCATATAGATAGTTAGGGTTTTTCCTATGAGTCAGTGTAACCTTATCGGACTGATTAGCCCATAACTTTTTTATAAAATTATCCAATTTATATGATTCTTATTTCTAATTAAATTTAATATATAATTATATAACATACTCAAATTTCAGAGCAATTGGAGCATTGTACAATATTTTGTGGAATTTCCAATTGTGTTCTGTTTTCTGCGTTTTGGCAATTTTAAGGTACCAATTTTGGTCATTCATATCTTAAATTATACAAGTCATATTATAGTTAAAATTTAAAGTCAATTGTATAGGTTAAAATGGAACATTTTTAATGTTTTAAAATTTTATTCATTATATCTCTTAAGTCCTCAAATTATAAGAAACATTTCACTGGTCTAGAATAGTGTTGTCTTTCGTACTAGTATGACCTGTGAAGGCTATATCTTACTCTATACATAGCATATTCAGGTGAAATTTATACCAAAATTTAGCTAAGACATAAACCTATAATTTTATATTTTGATAAATTATAGATTCTATCTATAAATAGCTAAAAATGACCAAATAAACTTATAGACCTTTTTAGGGCACTAAGCAAGCAACTCAAACTATGAAACAGTCATGTTTACATTCACCATAACTCAACAAACACAAGACATATGAACCTAAAATTTGGCATAAATATATATAGCACATGTATCTACAACTTTTACATTTTTATCTACTTAAAATAAGGGCACTATCATTTTCAAAACAAATGAACACAGTAGATAAATTAGCTAGGGTTCACACCCATACCAGTTCCAAGATGCCAATATCTTTTCATATACACAAAATATTGCAAAAATATTTACACATCCATAAACTAAGAAATAAATGAACAAGTTTTAATTTATAAACTTCTCCAAATTGGGTTCATAAGGTCATCCAAATTAGAGTTAAGCAACACAATCCTAACTGTTCAAACCAACACTAGAACAATGGAGAGAATATTACTTACCAAGAACGAACTTGAAAGGGATGAATTTGCTGAAAAACTTAAGTGAAATAAAGAAGAAAACAAGGTTGAAATGGTAAAAGAAGAAGAAGAAATAGAGCTGAAGTGAGGGGGCAGAATAGTGAGGAGGAAGATAAGGTCCACCTCCCACCTCCTCACTTTTGTCATTTTCCCCTTTTTGTTTCTTCCTTTCTTTTCTTTTTCTTTCCCATTTTTTGTTTTTGTTTTTCTTTTGTTTCTTTTCATTTTTATTTATTAATTTGATCTAATAATTTTATTCACATAAATTTCAATTTCATGTCATCCTCAACTAAATTATAAAATGGACACATACAATTCAGCACAATTGCAAAATACTTAGACACATAGCTAATGCATGTCGTGAACTTGTCCCTATAAAAATACATATGAAATGTATGTGTTCAAGTAAAATATATTCAAATGCATATGATCAAATGAAATGCATATAGAAATGCTTATGTGGAAAGTCGAGGATGTTACAATTCTCCCCCCTTTCAAAATTTTGTCCTCAAAATTTAATACCTGGAAATAGGTGTGGATATTTCCTTTTCATATTTTCTTCTATTTCCCATGTTGCCTCTTCTAGTAAATGGTTATGCCATAATACCTTAACTAAAGGTATTTTTCGGTTTCTTAGTTGTTTAGCTTATATTCGATAAATTCTATTGGTACTTCGACATAACGCATATCATCTACTATCTTGATGGCTTGATCCTTAAGTACATGTGTAGGATCTAACTTGTACCTTTTAAGCATGCTCACATGAAACACATTACTAATATGAGCCATCTCCTGTGGTAAAGCCAACCTATATGCCAATGGACCAACCTTCTCAAGAATTTCATAAGGCCCAATGTACTTTAGGCTTAATTTACCCTTCTTGACAAATTGAATTACCCCTTTCCATGGAGATACTTTTAGAAACACCTTCTCACCCGACTCATATTTCATTTCCCTTCTATGCTAATCGACATAACTTTTATGTCTGTCTTGTGCCACCTTTAACTTGTTCTTGATAACCTTGATTTTATCCACCGTGTCTTGTATTATCTCTGGCTCTTCTAATGCATGTGCTCATTCTTCATCCCAAATTATGGGGTTCGACACTTTTTTCCATACAATGCCTCATATGGTGCCATCTGGATACTGTTATGGTATTGATTCTTGTATACAAATTCTATCAATGATATATATTCATCCCAAGCTCCTCTAAATTCCATAGAACATGCCCTAATCATTTCTTCCAATGTTTATATAGTCCTTTTTGATTGTCCATCAGTTTGTGGGTGGAATGCAGTGCTGAAGTTTAATTTTGTTCTCACTGCATCTTGTAAACTCACCCAAAAATGTGAAGTAAACCGTGGATCTCTATTAGACACAATGGACACTGGAATGCTATGTAAACTAACAATATCATTCATATATGATTTTTCCAAACTCTGAAGTGTAAACCCCCATCTCATAGGTAGAAAATGTGCTAACTTGGTTAAAATGTCAATAATTACCCATATTACATCATTTTTCCGTGGAGTTCTTGGCAATCCATAAATAAAATCCATCATTATCTTTGTTGTGTTTTGAAGATGAATCTCAATCATAAAATGTAGTGAAAAAAATAAAATTTTCAAAATCCGAAACAAGAATTTTGCTTATGCCATTAAAACTAATTTATCAAAACATAGAGGTAAGAAATTATACCTTGTAATTTCTTGATTTATTTTTCAAATTTTCACTTTGTTGGGTTATTGCAAACTACAACAATTCACTTTCGGATGTCTCTAATGTTAATCCACGTAAAAATATGAGAAGAAACTACAAGAAAAATGGTTGAACACACCTTAAAATGCTAGCAATGGTGTATGCTCAATTTTGAGAATATGAAAAATAACTATTATTTTCTTTTTGAATTTCACTATTTCCAAGAACAATTTTTATACTTTAAAACATTTCAAAAATGTTTTTACCCCAAAAATAGCCTAGATACAAAGTTCATAAGACAAGGGGAGGGATTTTAGGTTTTTTATCTTAATTAGCCTTAATTGGCCAATTAAGGCCAATTAGGCCAGCTGTTGGCCAATAGCAAGCTGGGCAGGCCAGCAACCCGGTGGGCCCATGGCCCCCCAAATGATTTTTCGATGTGATCTCATCACAATCCATACCAAAATAATTCTCTCATATTTTTGGATCTCATCCAATACCATTTTACTCATTTTTCATATCTCCAATAAGTGTGACCCATCACGTCTTGTCCTTGAGGCTCATTACTTTGTTAGACATCATGTCTAGTCCAAGCAATATTATTTTTTATCCTTGAGGCTCATTACTCTGTTAGACATGTCATTAAAGAATATCTTTATGACATTTGCACTCAAGCTAGAGATTCCCAAGTAATGACCCTGACAAGAGGCTATGGGTATACACTCCTTCTATCGGGAGTGGTGAATCCTTTATTGGTTCACCAATTACCTTCGAGTACCTAACATTGTATCCAACCACCACCGTATGAGTAACCTCCCTAAGGCATCAAGGAATAGTGTAAAAATACAGAATCAGTATACAAGATATCTTTGAGTACCTCAAGTCTAATGATACTTGCACCATTGCTATCTTGAGACTATCATTGACATTTGAATAGATTATCCATATGATTGTCTTATAGCAGGTCATCCAATGTACTTAGCTACACTTAGCAAACATCCACATGTTAACTCTAAGCATCTCATGTTTACAGATTATGAGATCTACTACTTGATCCAATCAAGAAGTGTAACTTGTGCTAGTTTGTCCAAATTAACAATGTCCCATCACATTAATCCTATGATGGGATAATTTGGATACTAACATATTTACACATGATAAGAATCTCAATATCATGATTTCCTTCAAGTTATGTTATGTATCAAAGACTTCATTAATTGATTTAAGATCACTATCAATTTATATATCAAATGAACATCAAATTACAAAAAAGTCTTTTATTAATCAAATAAATCTGTGCAATATGTGCTAAAGGTGATTGCCTTTAGAGCCTTCTCTAATAAATTCCCACTTGCATTAAAGCCAATTTCCTTTGTATTTAATTCCACAGGAGAGTATATGAGAATCATATTTCTTTTTGGGAAGTGGCTTTGTCATATTCGCAAATTTAGGACCGGGTTGCGTGTGTCATTAAATTGATGCATCGGTTTGACCGAAGTCTAAATTAGGATTTTGACTGGAAAAAAATTAAAATAATGGAAAATAATTATGGAAAATATTTAATAAAGTGTTTAAAGTATTTAAAGATGTTAAATTATGGTAAGGGACTAAATTGCAAATTTTGAAAAGTTTAGGGGTCAATTTGTAATTTACCAAAATTTGTAAGATTAATGAGGATAATTATCAATAAAATGCATGAATTGGGACATTAAATACATATGGTGGTTGGCTTAACCAAGTGGCATGCAACAATTAGCCAAGTGATGTGCATGAATTAGATATTAATGAAAACATCTAGATTATGGCTTAGGTATCTCCATTAACTAATTAATTTTGTCACTTTGCTTTTAATTGCTTATCCTTTCTTCATTATCACTCTTGATCTAGAATTTTCTATCTTTTAATTTTCTCCCATATTTCCCTTTGAAACACCATACACCGAGGGGGATGAACTCATTAATTAGCCAAAATATCTAGATATTTATAGGCTTAGGTGTCCCATTATTGATTAAATTTGTCTTCTTCCTCTTAATTGCCTCTCCTTCTTCCTTATCACTTAACATATAGAATTCTCTAATCTCCTCAAACCAGCCCACGTGTTCCCTTCATCTCCCTCAATGGCCAAAGCTTGATGCTAAGAAAAAAAATGAGAAAGAAAGGGAGAGAGTCATGGAAGAGTGGGTCCTCATGCAAAAAGGAGTTTAAGGAAGTTTAAAGGAGCAAAAGAGAGGAAGAAAAGCAAGGAAAGAAGAGAGTTAAACCTCCAAAATTTCAGCCATAGGAGGTAAGACTTGGGTAAGTGTTGATCATCATCTTGTCTTTAAGTTTCTTTAAAGGATGAGGTAGTCTAGAGCATGGTTCTTGAAGAGAGAGATTTTAAGGGTTAGAGATATATGATGAAAGAAATATTTTTGATGAATTTCTTATATATTTTAGGAACTCATATTGACAAGGAGTTAGCTCAAAGGAGCAAAGGAAAAGAGAAAGAGAAGTAAAGAGAAAGAAAAGGGAAAAGTAGAGATTTGTGCATAACTTGAGGCAATAGCCTGTGTTGTTTTCAATTGCTTGATTTGAGCATTTGGAATGTTAATAATTGTAAATTAATGATATCTTGCGATGAAAATCTTGGGGATGCATATTGCTAGACTTAGTATTAATTTTGGTAAAAATTGAATGTGATTAGTTTGTATGTTCTTTGCTGGAATTGATGAGCAGTGAGTACTTAAACTATTATAACTTGATTTCTGGAATTGGATTTGTGTGTTCTTTGTTGGGTTTGAAAGATAAGACATAGGGCTATAACTTTTATTTAGACCATAAAACCTGAATATGTCTATAATTGTCCAGAAATATTCATAAAGTTCAGACATAGAATCTATCTAGAAAATTCTGGGCAGAATTGTTAGTCACCAGTCAGTGTTCATTTTATCATATCTTTTGATAAAAAAACTTATAATTAAGTGATTCAAGTTGCATATTAAAGCTAAGATCCAGAACTAAAATTTTAATAGACCATGTAACAAAATTCAAATTGTAACAGGACCAAAATTAAGGTCCAAAATAGAGAACGAAATCTACCAGTGATAGGGCAGCATATGAGTTGTGGAATTAAATGAGTAAAATGATGTGATCCTTGTTATATTATGCAAATACTATTTTTATTGAGTAATTGTGTGATTAATTGAACCTTTACATGCATGAAATGGGTGAATTTAATAACTATGAATTTTAATAATATTGAGTAAGCCCTAAAACACTTAACTAGAACCAAACTTAGGATAGTTTGGCATGCCAAGCAGGGATGGAGTATGATTAAATCCATTAATGGTATGATTATCGACGTCAGGTATGGCACTATTATCTACACCGAGTATGGTACTATTATCTACGCCGGGTATGACACTATTATCTACGTCGGGTGTGGCACTATTATTGATGTTGGGTATGGCACTATTATGAAGCCGGTAATGGCACTTATATGCACAAATCATATTGCCTGGGTGGCACTCCTAAGTGTCTGGATGGCAACTCTGTTATCCTAGTAAGGTGTTCATAGGTGTTATGCGCAATAAAAGGCTATGGATAATAATGATTTGATAAAGTAAAATAAATATGAGATATAAAAGAATAAAATTTATGAAATGTATGTTTGCATGAAAAGATAATTGGGTGTTATGGGCAATAAAAGGCTATGGATAATAATGATTTGATAAAGTAAAATAAATATGAGATACAAAAGAATAAAATTTATGAAATGTATGTTTGCATGAAAAGATGATTGGGTGTTGTGGGCATAAAAAGGTTAAGAAAAATAAAAGGAATAATGACTTGTAACATGGTTAATTATGGTGTGTTATATAATGATGATTTAATAAAATAAACAAGTATGAGATAAAAGAACATAATTTGATGTTTATACATGCTAGAATACCATGATATGTATATTTGCATGACAAGATGATTGAACATGAGTTGATATATGATAATGCATGTTGCATAAAATAGTTTATTGTCTTATTTATATGCACCACTAAGCTTAGAGTTTAGAGTGGGAGTTTCTCTCGCGCAGGTATAGCAAAGAATAAGTAGACAATAGTAGACAAAGGTAGCAGTGGTTTGATCCAGTAGATTAGCCTGTTTCAAACTGTGGGTCACACATCTTTTGTATATTTTGGGTTGAACTTTATTTTATAATGGTTGTATAATAACATAACGTTTTGTAAATAATACTTTATAAAATGTATTGTGTTTTCTTACTTTGATTTCTTTTACAATACAAAGTAAATAAATAGTAAATAAAAAAATATACGAGTGATTTTCATTTATACAAAATTTAAAAATGATATTTCAACCGATGAAGTCACCCTTATCTGGGCACGTGTTGCTTGGATGAGGGGGTGTTATAGGCTTAGTTAAAGGATCAACAATATTTTGATCAGTAGGCACTCTTTCTATCTTTACATCATTCCTACCAATGATTTCTTTAATCAAATGGTATCTTTTGAGTACATGTTTGGATCTCTGATGAGACCATTCCTACTTTGCTTGTGCAATGGCTCTATTATTATCACAATATAATTGTATTGGATCAATAATGCTAGGAACCACTCCAAGTTCCATGATGAATTTCTTTATCCAAACTGCTTCTTTTGCAGCTTCAGAAGCAGCAACAGAAATCTGCTCTAGTTCGGTTGTGGAATTAGTAGTCGTTTCCTGTTTGGAACTCTTCCAACTGACTGCTCCACCATTTAGTTTGAATATATAACTTGACTGATATTTTGAGTCATCCTTTCATATTGGAAGTTGGCATCGGTATACCTTCTCACAACAAGATCTCCATCTCCATATGCTAAGAATACATCCTTAGTCCTTCTCATGTACTTAAGGATATTCTTGACAACCAACCCAATGACTCTCACCAGGGTCCAATTGGTATCTCCTCATGACACTTAGAGCATATGATACATCAGGTTTTATACATATCATGGTGTACATGATTGGTCCTATAGCTGAAGCATATGGAATCAAAATCATCCATGTCCTCTCATCTTGTGTCTTTGGACACATAGACTTTGAGAGAGTAATCCCATGGGTCATGGGAATATATCCCCTCTTGGACTGCTCAATGCTAAACCACTTTAGCATCTTATCTATGTATGTAGACTATGAAAGACCAAGCAATCTTTTAGATCTATCTCTATAGATCTTTATCCCCAAAATATAGACTTCTTCTCCAAGTTCTTTCATAGCGAAATTCTTGGATAACCAAATTTTGACTGATTGTGAGGCTGAGAAATCATTTCCCATTAACAATATGTCATCTACATATAACACAAGAAATACAATTGCACTCCCACTAACCTTCCTATAAACACAAGGTTCATCCGGATTTTGTAAGAAACCAAACTATTTGATTGTCTCAACAAATTGAATATTCCAACTCCTGGATGCTTGCTTTAATCCATAAATGGATCTTTGAAGCTTGCATACCTTTTTTCCATCTTTGGATATGAAGCCTTCTAGCTGTGTCATGTACACATCCTCGGTCAAATTTCCATTAAGGAAAGTCATTTTCACATCACTTTTCCATATCTTATAATCATAATGAGCAGCAATGGGTAGGAGTATCCTTATGGATTTGAGCATAGCTAATGGGCTAAAAGTTTCATCATAGTCAATTCCTTATCTTTGATGATAACTTTTAAATACAAGTCTAGCTTTATAGGTAACCACATTACCATCCATGTCAGTTTTCTTTTTGAAAACACACTTGCTCCCTATAGGCTTTATCCCTTCGGGTGAATCAACCAAAGTCCATACTTGGTTTTCATACATCGAATCCATTTATGACTTCATGGCTTGAAGTCATTTGTCAGATTCTGAACTATTTACAACTTTTTCATAGGTTGTAGGCTCATCATTTTCTATGAGCAATATATCGTTTTGTTCACTAATGAGAAATCCATATCTCATTGGAATAGTACGTATCGTACTTGACCTAAGAAGCTATTGTGTTTCAGAAGGTTAAGCGACTATGTCATCTGTATGATTAACAGGCTCAGGTTAAGGCAATTGATCAGCATCTGCTTGAGTATCTTGAACTTTCTCAAGTTCAATTTTTATCCCACTATCTCCTTTTAGAATAAATTATTTTTTTAAAAAGATAGCATATCTTGAAACAAATACCTTTTGTTGCAAGGCATGATATCCATATGATGCTCTTGGAGCCACAAATAGACATCCGTTAGACTTAGCTTCCAGCTTATCTGACATTGTTCGCTTCACATAAGCAGGACAACCCCAAACTCTCATGTAAGAAAATGTGGGCTTCTTGTTATACCATATCTCATATGGAGTAACATCAACTAACTTTGAAGAGACTCCATTTAATATATAAACGATAGTCTCTAGTGCGTAACCCCAAAAGGATTTAGGGAGTTTCGTAAAGCTCATCATAGACCTTACCATGTCTAACATGGTTTGGTTTCTTCTTTTAGCCACACATTGTGTTGTGGTGTGTAAGATGGATCCATTGAGATAATATCCCATTATCCCTAAGATAATCTAGAAACTCTTGGCTCAAGTATTCTCCTCTTTGATTTGATCGAAGTATTTTAATACTTTTTCCAAATTGTTTTTCTACTTCATTTTTGAACATTTTGAACATTTCAAAAGATTCAGATTTGTATCTCATAAGATACATGGACCCGTATCATGAGTAGTCATTGATAAAAGTAAGGAAGTAGATGAAACTATCTCTAACGTGTGTGGACATTGGACCACATATGTCCAAATGTATTAAGTCTAAAAACCCATTAACACATTCACCCTCTCCCTTAAAGGGTAATTTAGTCATCTTGTCTGATAAGCAAGATTCACATGTGTCATAATCAAATGACCCCAAACTACCACTCTTGTATAGCATAGCTATGCGCTTCTCAGTTATATGACCAAGGCGACAATGCCATAAGTAAAATGATTTTAACATATATTGTTTTTGCCTTTTATTATCATTGATGTTTAAAATTGGATTTGACATATCTAATATGTACATTCCATTACATAATGTACCACTAGCATAAAGAATTTCATTCAATATAATAGAACAACAATTGTTACTAAAAGCTAAATGGAAACCATCTTTATTTAAACTTCAAATAGAAATAATGTTTTTAGTTAAAGCAGATACGTAATAGCAATTATCCAAATTTAACATAAGCCCACTCCTGATGTTCGAAACATAAGTTCTACAGCTAATGCAGCAACCCTTGGTCCATATCCAACATGTAAGTTTGACTCTTTCTTATTGAGTTGTCTACTATTCCTTAGGCCCTGCATATCAATGCATATGTGTGAGCCACAACCGGTATCTAATACCTATATATCATTATTGGAAACAATATTAATTCCAATGACAAAAATACCTAAAGTAGATGGGGCATCAAATGCCTTCTTCTTCAAAGACTCCAAGTAAGCCTTGCAGTTTCTTTTCCAATGGCCATCCTTGCCACAATGGAAGCAAGTCTCCTTTGGAGAAGTCTCCTTGGCCTTCTTCTTGGTCATGCCTCCCTTAGGCTGTATAGACTTCTTCTTTTTCTTAAGGTTTTTCGTCTTAGAACCAGAAGAGTCCACCAGCATCACAACCTTACTGTCCTTCTTGACAGATGGCTCAACAGTCCTGAGCATGTTGATTAGCTCAGGAATAGTGGTGGAGATTTAGTTCATCCTATAGTTAAGCACAAAATGTGAAAAACTATTGGACAAACTAGTTAGAATTAAGTCAATACTTAATTCATGATCCATCACAAATCCCAAGGTGGCCAACCTCTCAATATAGTCATTCATCTTTAGTGCATATTGCACTAGAGATGTCCCCTTAACCATCTTACTGCAGAAGAGCAACCTTGAAGTTTCGAACCTTTCGGAACATGCTTGCTCATCCAAAAGCTCTCTTAGATGGTAGACTATGGAATTAGTATCCATAACCTCCCGCTGCTTTTGCAACTCAACTGATATAGTAGCAAGCATAATACAACTTGCCATCTCACTATCATTGAGATTCTTTTGATTTGACTTTTGAACATCTTCAGAAGCATTAGAAGCAGGGGTATTCAGGAGTGCCTCATCTAGGGCATAACCAATCCATTCAGATTTGAGAACTATTATCAAATTCCTTATCCAATCCAAAAAAATAGGCCTAGACAACTTATTCGACTTCATTAGTGATCACAAATTCAAACTTTTCATGATGATGATTCTAGCAACCTAGATGTAAAATAAAACATGTTAGAATGTACATGAAAATGCATGTTTATTAAGTCTTTAATAAATTGCATTATGACTCCCACTATTTTATTGCGAATCCATAGCCCTCACTATGAACCTGAGAGAACTTGTATGGAAGTTCTCCTAGTGGGTCGATATCCAACAAGCTAAGAATAACCTTGAGGCAACTCAACAAGCCATCCTTATTTTGGTTGGTAGGCATCTAATCCATACTGATTGCTTTATTCATACAATTATCAAATCTTGTGCTATCAACTAATTGATGTACGCAGATACATTGGGCTATCAACTCTTGATATGTGTACATCTCATGTACACTAACCCAACTTTGCCTATAATACACATTAACCTTGGTGCAAATCCAACAAGCTAAAGATATTGGTTAAATTCAACCCATTAATTGTGAAATCTAATTTCAATAGTTTGCACATATTCTTAAAGAGTGAGCTTGAGACAACTCAACAATCCTAACTCTAGAAGAACTCTGGTTCTCCCTATATTAATGGACGACATAAGACTTAATTGTTTATTTAGCGAGGGATTATTTTGTTATCTCTCATCATGTTTTTATTACATGCTTTTATGCTTTTATATATCATGAATTCATCACATGGATATATAAAGATAGTTATATTAACTATATGACATGATTATGGACATACTAAAGTCAATTTCTTGAGCCAAAGAGAAATTGACTAGGTCATACCTAGGTATACGCATGAATTTACAAACCAAAATAGAAATCAAATTCCTACTTCTAAGTCTACTTGTTTATGGCACCATCTCCTTTGCTTTTTCCTCCATTGTATCTCCATTCTATCCTAACCCTATGTAATCTAATTACATATTTCAAAATATAAAAAAACCTCAACTTACATTTTAGGGGAGTAAGATGAGAAGAGAAATACATGAGAAAGATAGAGAGGCAAGAACACGCAGACCCTATTTACCATAAAACAAAAATATCATGCATGCTCAATCACATTGGGTCTAAGTCCATAATCATCTATCTTGCCTTTTCATACACCCATAACATGCATTCTCTAATGCATAAAATAAAATAATGATAAATTTTGATTTCAATTTCAAAATTGATTCAATGCTTAAACCGAAATTGCCTACTAGCATTATTTCGATTAATTTAATTTTGTATGTCATTTCAATGTGGAATATTAATAGCCCAATCAATTAACCCAAAAAACAACACATGCTCATAAACAAGACAATTTTCACCATTTTGAAATAAATCCAAAATTAATTATTTGAATCACATACGAAAAAAGTGTAAAGCAAATTTTAGAAATTAATTTCAATTATTCAAATCTATTGATCTGAAACCATCATAACCGTGCAATTCCATTGCACTTTCAATTAAAATTAATTTTAATGGACACAAGGTGGCTCTGATACGAATGTTGGGTTTTGAAGATGAATCTCACTTATAAAAAGTAGCGAAAAAATAAAATTTTCAAAACCCGAAACAAGAATCTTGTTTGTGCCATTAAAACTAATTTATAAAAACATAAAGGTAAGAAATTATACCTTGTAATTTATTAATTTATTCTTCAAATATTCACTTTGTTGGGTTGTTGCAAACCACAAAAATCCAATTTAGAATGTCTCTAATATTAATCCATGTGAAAATATGAGAATAAACTATAAGAGAAATGGTTGAACACGCCTTAAAGTGCTAGCAATGGTGTATGCTCAATTTGAGAGAATATGAAAAATAACTATTATTTTCTTTTTGAATTTCATAATTTTCAAAAATAATTTTCAGACTTTTAAACATTTCAAAAATGTTTTTATCCCAAAAATAGTCTAGATATAAAGTGCACAAGACAAGGAGAGGGATTTTGGGTTTTTGCCTCAATTAGCCTTAATTGGCCAATTAAGGCCAATGAGGCCAACTACAGCTAAGCAGCCCACGTCGGTCTATGACCCCTCAGAATGATTTTTTCGTGCAATCTCATCGCGATCCATACCAAAATAACTCTCTCATATTTTTGGATCCCATCTAAGGCCATTTTACTCATTTTTTACATCTCCAATGCATGTGAACCATTAAGTTGTCGATTATATTAGCCACTTAAATTAACAATTAATTTAAACAAGTCATGAGTGGTATCAAGCAAGACATAATAACCCCCAATTGACTGAAAAGTCAGTGGTTTGACTACAAAGCTTTTCATATACAATTTTTCGTGCAATTATTCCTTTCATCACTCTATACCCTACTTGGTTCAGAGTATGGACACGTGCTAACTCCCACTAGACTGACTACATCACGTCTAGTCTAAGTAATGTTAGTTCTTGTCCTTGAGTCTCATTACTCTGTTAGATATGTCATTGAAGACTATCTTTATGACATTCTCACTCCAGCCACAGATTCCAAAGTAATGACCCCAAAAGAGGCCATGGGTATACACTCGTTCTATCAGGAGTGGTGAATCATTTGTTAGTTACCCAATTACCTTCGAATAACTCACATTTTATCCAACCACCACCCTATGAGCAACCTCTATGAGGCAACAAGGAATAGTGTAAAAATATGGAATTAGAATACAAGATATCTTTGAGTAGCTCAAGTCCAATGTACTTAGCTACACTTAGCAAGCATCCACAACATCTCACATTTATAGATTATGAGATCTACTGCTTAATCCAATCAAGAAGTGTAACATGTGCTAGTCTGTCTGGATTAATAATGTTCAATCTCATTAATCCTATGACTAGGGATAATTTAGATACTAACATAATTACACATGATAAGAATCTCAATATCATGATCTCATCATGATTTCCTTCATGTTTTGTAATGTATCAAGGACTTCATTAATTGATTAAGATCACTATCAGTTCATATATCAAAAGAACATCAAATTAATGAAAAAGTCTTTCATTATTCAAATAAATGTGTACAATAAGTACTAAAGGTGATTGCCTTTAGAGCAATTCTCTAACAAAGCTTCTCCCATTTCCATTATGGCACAGGCAGTGGATCTAACTTACCTAACTGGTGTGTGGCATCCTACCTATATAATAGGAATAACCCAATTACATAAATAGAATGACACAAACAAGCTAAATGAAACTAGCCTGAGTTTAAAATTTTCATTTAATAACTTAATTGACATTTTTTTAATATTTGAATATACATACGAATTCAATTATCAAAATACACTATCATGTTATATAAATATTATACTTCATTATAACTACCAAAATCAACAGGCTTTTACCTCATATCTAACTATATAGATATAATACCAAAATACAATACATGTTCTTAACTATATTTAAGATATGCCTATCAACTCATATGCATGATAATGAACAAAATGCAAAAATAATATGCATCCGACCATCAACCAGTTCTGACGCATCTCCTCTAGTATGAGCTTGTATTTCCTCTATCAACCTCACAGTTTACAATTGGCAAGCTCTCATTCCTGTGTGGAAAAAACCCACTCTAGGTCATTTCTAGCTTAGTGATACATATAAGCATTTAAGTTTTCTCATGCAGTCACACAAACATGGATTGTAAAAATTATGCAATAATTTAAATAAATCGTTGCATAAAATTTAGAAAATATTATAATAAAATAAATTTTATGTTCCATTATATTATCATTATATTTGCATGAAGACATGAATTGCATATATTCAACCATATATAATATATAAAATATTAAATATTCTACCTTCTCTCATGTTTCCATATTTTATTACCTTTCTTACCATGTCCTTTAAATCATTTATTAAATTTCCACATATAGACTTAATTTAAATAATATTTTTACATATTATTTTAATTTAATTAGTTTCCATAACTCATTTTAATTTAATTGATTTCCCTAAAATTATTTTAGTTTAGTTAACTCAAATCTCAATCCATATAAGCATAAATGTTTTAACATACAATTGCCAAAATTGTATAGTAGATAATTCATAATACAATTCACAATAATCCAACATACATTATACAGGAACAAACACATGACTATACAATATTACCAAATTCATTGATAATATATATATATATATATATATATATATATATATATATATATATATATATATATATATAACTCACTTATAAATTTAACTTACCTTAACAAATATTTATAATTTATACTATCTCACACATTTATCTCTCAACGTGTATATGTATGTCTTTTAATTAATTTATATGCAATATTTTAATATAAATAGCCCAAATCTCATTCTCGGACTGTCCGGATATAAGGCGTGTAGTAGGGCCGCTCTCAAAGCTTAAGAACCCTACTCACTATAGTCTCAAGTCAAGAGCGTTCGTGGAGCTTAAGTCTTACGATCGAGTATAATCACATCATCTATGTACAATTAACCTAAACCATATCAATATCGGTACCGTAATGCCCCTGCAATGGCGTACCATCTATCCCTAATTAGTCCACAGATTGAGAACTGGGCAATTAAGGTTATTACTTATTTATTTTCTTTATATATTAGTTTGCTGGAATCAATGTTCCCTTTACATTTATAATGAAAATATGATTATAAAACTTTAAAATCATATAATCATATGATATTCTATTATAAATAACCATTTAAGTAATATTGGCATACATTAATTAGTTTTGCATACAATCAAAGCCAACAAATCTTTTAATACATAACCAAAATCTATAATATCCTTATGAGTCCAAGAATGTCGTATAACCTCTCTTTTCATATCAAATACACATGTCGTACATGACTTTCTAACTTCACTCTTTATTGTCATAATTATTCAATAATTACCATTTATAATTATCACATTTTTAATCAATCATATACCAATCCATATTGAAAAATATATTTTGTTACATATTCTATATTCACACCCCTTAACACACATTTACAATCTTAAACCAAAATTTCTTATATTTTATGAATCAACTATTCATCCATATGTCTATACATGCATTAACATGAAATTTCATTAATTAAGCACTCAATTCATTTCATTTAATCCTCAACCTAAGTCGCATGTTATGATAATCACACAACATTTTATCAATAATTCAATGTTCATATATAGGTTTTACAAACCTTCTATCACAACAACCATATATATATATATATATATATATATATATATATATATATATATATTCTTCAACATCTTATTTATCATATTTTATATGCCACCTACATTATTTTTTCCCTCATTTATATTTCCTAGCAGGTCATCTTATCCCTTGTCAGCCATTTTATATTTACACATTTTAATACATTATTCAAATATGCAACTTATTTAATTAACACACAAGCATGCAATAAGGCAAACTAAAATGCATATATGTACAAACCTTAATGAAGTTTTTCTAAAATCTAAAATTTGGAGTTTGTCTACTTTTGTTGCTCTTCCTTTTGTTGAGGGCCTAATATAAAATTATAATTGATTAATACCTTGCTAAATACTCATTTTTATTATAGTTTAAATAAATAACTAAATTTTCTCCTAAATGGTCATATGACATTTGAGGACTATTAGCTTTATAACTTTTTTTACACTCATCCAATTTATATGATTATTATTTATAATTAAATTTAACATGTATAACTATAGCATACTAAAATTTTAGTATTTATGAACCATTAAACAATTTTTAGTGTAACTTTAAATGTTACTCTGTTTTCTACCCTTAGGCAGTTTTGGGTATATTTAAAAATTTATATCTTTCACTGTGTATATTCAATTATTATAAAAAATTTTATACAATTAGATAAGTTAATTTGAAACATTTTTTTATGTTTACCATATGTCTAGATTCTTCCTCTAAGGTTCTCAAATACTAGAGGATCTACAACTAGTTCAGAATAGAATGACAACCTGATCAGTTCACTCGTTAAGGTAATAACTCACAAAATAAACAACATTTTTAGGTAATTCTTTTATAGAAACTTAGATAAGATATATAAATAAAACTTTCTTGTTTTAAACTTTTGCTAATTCGATCTAAAAATGGGTTAAATATGAGGATAAAATTACTGGAGTTGTATAGGTAAGTGGAACCAGCTCCATCAAGGAACAACTATAGTTAATTTCACTATAACTCCACCTACACAAGAGATATTTGTACGAAACTTGGTAGAGACCTATATCACACACAACTATTATGTTTTAAGTTACCTTAGATTCAGCCCTTAAGATGATCAAATTAAGCTAAAACCGTGAAGTATCTTGTTGATACTCTTCCAGGGACTAGTCTCACTCAAATAACTATTTATCTTCATATACTCTAAATAATTCAAGAAAATTTGGCAGATAGATAAACAAGACATAAATGAACAATTTTTTTGTTTAACACATCTCCAAATTCGGTTCATAAAGTAATAAAAAATCGAGTGCAATATACTGTTATAACATACCCCTAAAAGCTCTAAGTAACACAATAACAATGGAAAAAAGATTACTTACCAAGAATAAATATATTTAGAGTGATTTTGATGCAATTTTTGAGTGCGATCATGAAGAACTGAGGATGTTATTGGGATGAAGGAAAGGGATGATGATGATAAGAAGAAGAGTGTAGAAGTTAGGATAAAATGGCCAAATGAAGTCTTAATTGACTTAAGCCCCCCTTCTCCCGATATTTCTTCTTCTTCTTCTTTCTGTGCTTTTTTTTCCCTATTATTATTATTATTATTATTATTATTATTATTATTATTATTATTATTATTATTATTATTATTATTATTATTATTATTATTATTATTATTATTATTATTCACACATATACTTATATCTAATCCCATTAATTTTTATCCAAATTACAATTTAATTATGTGGTATAATTTAATCAAATTTATCATGTCAATCCATTTAATTTATTTTAATTTCTAATTTAGTCATTTATTCCATCTATTTTAATATATATATATATAGTCTATCATATGTTTCCTATGTATACCACATACTTATTCTAACTTAGACTAATTAGTGGGCATTATATGGTGTCTGGTGGTCAATCTTAATTTGCTGACATGTTAAGCATTTAGAAACATATTCTGGTATGTCTTTCTTCATACTTGGTCACTAGTAATGAGGTCTCAAACTGTGATACATCTTGGTCATCCCTAGGTGCATTATATAGGGTGCATTGTGTGTCTATTCCATTATTTCCTAGTGCAAGTTGTCAATATTTGGAACACATATGCATGACTTTAACATTATTGCATCATCTTTCAAATAGAACTCTGCATTGTTTCCCTGCCTTACCATTTCAATTCTCTCACATAATTGAGAATCTTTTCCCTATACTTCTTTAATTCTTTCTCTTAGTGTAGGTCTAACTTGAAGAGTAGAAATCAGTGATCCACCATTATGCATATTCAATTCCACATTCATTGATCATAATTGAATCAAATATTGAAAAGAGGATGCTTTCAAGTGAGCTACACTGCTACTGGACTTCCTACTTAATGCATCTACTTCTTTATTAGCTTTCCCTGGATGGTATTCAATTGTGCAGTTATAATCTTTTAATAGCTCTAACCATCATCTATGTCTCATGTTTAACTCCTTTTGTATCAGTAAATAACCCAGTCTCTTATGGTCTGTGAAGATTTGGAATGTCTCACCATATAGATAATGCCTCCAAATCTTCAATGCAAATACAACTGCAACCAATTCTAGAACATGCACTGGATATGAGATCTTATGTGGTCTCAACTATCTGGATGCATAAGCTATCACCTTACCATGCTGCATCAATACACATCCTAAGCTCTGATGAGAAGCATCACTATATATTGTAAATCCACCTGTACCTGTTGGAACAGCTAATACTGGTGCTGAGGTTAACCTCTGTTTTAGCACATTAAAACTCCTTTGGCATTCTGGAGCCCATTTGAAAGACACATTCTTTTTAAGTAATTTAGTCAAAGGGCTGGCAATCAATGAAAATCTGTTAATAAATTTGCGGTAGTATCCTGCTAAACCCAGGAAACTACGTATTTCTGAAACATTTTTAGGAGCTTTCCAATTTACCATAACCTCTATTTTCTTTGGGTCTACCTCTATGCCTTTGCCTAATACCACATGTCCAAGAAACACTAAATGATCTAACCAGAACTCGCATTTACTTAGTTTAGCATACAATTGTTTCTCCCTTAAAATTTGGAACACAATTTTTAAATGTTGTTAATGTTTTCCCCTATTCTTTGAGTACACCAATATGTCATCAATAAATACTATCACAAACTTATCCAGATATGGTTGAAACACTTTATTCATTAATTCCATAAATGCAGCTAAAGTATTAGTTAACCCAAATGGCATTACTAAAAATTTATAATTTCCATACCTGATTCGAAAGGCAGTCTTTGAAATATCTGTTTCTGCTACCTTTAGCTAGCAATAGCCTGATTTCAAACCAATCTTGGAAAATATTTGGGCTCCTTGAAACTAGTTAAACAAATCATCTATTCTGGATAACGAATATTTATTTTTAACTGTCATTTTGTTCAATTTCCTGTAATCAATGCACAATCTCATTATTCCATCTTTCTTTTTAACAAATAATACTGGAGCTCCCTAAAGTGATACACTAGGTCTGATATACCTTTTATTAAGCAATTCCTGCAATTGGCTCTTCAATTCTTTCAACTCAACTAAGGCCATTCTGTAGGGTGACATTTATATTGGCATTATTTCTAGTACCAGTTCAATAGTGAATTATATCTCTCTATCAGGTGGTAAACCAGGTAGATCATCTAGCAATATATCAGAAAATTCCCTCACCACTGTTATATTTTCAAGTAAGCTATTAATGGTTCTAGTATCAGACACATATGCAAAATATGTTTCACATCCTCATTTGATCATTTAGAATGCTTTTACAGCTGAGATTAGACATGTAGGCACAAGCTTTCTTTCACATAGAAGTACAACCCTTGGCTAGTTCGGTGATTCCAAAATTACTTCCTTAGTAAGCAATTTACTATTGCATGATGTTTAGTTAACCAGTCCATTTCCAGTATCACAATAGTGGCAATAAGATCATATCAACTATCAATTCATCTTTATCAATGCATATCAAGCAATCACGACAAACATTATTCACAACTACTATTGTCCCTAGTGGAGTGCTCACATTTATGTCAATCCCTAAAGGCTCATGCTTTTGATGCAATGATATAAATAAATGTGTGCAACCAGGATCAATCAATGCACATGCTAATATATCAAAAATATAAATATTACTAGTGACTACTTCGGGAGCATCAACTGCCTCCTGCCTAGTCATGGTAAACACCCTAGCCTATGTAGGGGGTTTAGAACTCTGACCTTAGATCTGGTCACTCCTCTGCCTATTGTACTAGTTCTGCCCCTACCTCTGCCTCTCCCCTGTGTCCTACTGGTAGGATAGACCCTCAGTGCCTTAATTGTAGTTTCAGATACTCCTCTATCTCTACTGATCTTTGCTAGTTTGGCTCTTTCTGGACAGCCACTATACATGTGCTCCATTGACCTATAGAAATAACATGCTCATATGAGCCTACTACATTTGCCCGTATGTTGTCTACCATAATGAGTACATGTAGGCCTTTGTTTAACATATTGACTCTGCCATCTCCTTGGGTAAAAGGAAGTCATAGTACAACCCCTATAGTTCAGTATCCACCTCTGTTACTTAACTGCACTGGCATGTAACTTCCTCTCTTGTCCTACCTTCTGCTAGACTCTCTAGAAAACTCTCGTGCTCCCTTTTTAAATTATTGTTCTCTAGCTTCTTTCATTAATCTTTCAACTTTAATTACTATTACTTTGAGTCTAGTATAACTATCTAGATCGGTAGTTGTGATTCTATTTCTGATCTCATATTTAAGGCCCTTCTCAAACTTCCTACATTTGTCTCTTTTAGTAGAGACCATAAAGATGGCATAGTGAGAAAGTTTGTTGAAACCGTATGATCATCAACAGACATGCTCCCCTATTTTAGATTTAGGAATTCTTTTGTCGTCTCATCTTTATAAGCTTCAATCATGTAATTATTCTTGAATTCCCAAAGGAAATCATTCCATGCCATAACTAGTGGTTGTAAATCACTATCTAGGATTGTCTCCCACCATTCATAGGCATTGCCTTGAAGTAAGGACACTGCATAATCAAATTTCTCATAAGGAGTGCATCTCATCATATTCAATACCCTTTGTGTTCTTTTCAACCATGTCTTTGCTTCTGCAACGTCTATTGTGCCATTGAAATCAACTACACCTTGCTTCCTCACCTTGTTATAACGTATTTCCCTATATATTTCAAGCCCTTGTACTTATTCGCAATAAAATAAAAGGAGTCATAATGTGATTTATTAAAGACCTAATAAACATGAATTTTATGTACATTCTAACATGTTCTATTTTACAGTTAGGTTGCTAGAATCATCATCATGACAAAGTGTGAATTTGCGATCACTAATGGAATCAAATAAGTTGACTGGGCCTAATGTTTTAGATTGGGTAAGGAATCTGAGAATAGTTCTCAAATCCGAAAAGATTGGCTATGTCCTATATGAGGCACTCCCTAATCCCCCTGCTACTAATGCTTCTGAAGATGTTCAAAAGGCATATCAAAAGCATCTCAATGATAATGAGATGGAAAGTTGCATTATACTTGCTACTATGTCAGCTGAGTTGCAAAAGCAGCACGAGGCTATGGATGCTAATTCCATAGTATACCATCTAAGAGAGCTTTTTGATGAGCAAACATGTTCCAAAAGGTTTGAAACTTTGAGGTTGCTTTTCCGCACTAAGATGGTTGAGGGGACATCTCCAGTGCAATATGCATTGAAGATGAATGGCTATATTGAGAGGTTGGCCACCTTGGGATTTGTGATGGACCATGAATTAAGTATTGACTTATTTCTAACTGGTTTGTCTGCTAGTTATTCACATTTTATGCTTAACTACAGGATGAACCAAATCTCTACCACTATTCCTGAGCTGATTCACTTGCTCAAAACAGCTGAGTCATCTGTCAAGAAGGATAGTAAGGTTGTGATGCTAGTTGACTCTTCAAGTTTTACAATGAAGAACTTTAAGAAGAAGAAGAAGTCCATGAAGCCTAAGGGAGGCGCGGCCAAGGAGATTGCTCCAAAGGGGACATGCTTCCATTGTGGCAAGGATGGCCATTAGAAGAGAAACTGCAAGGCTTACTTGAAGTCCTTGAATAAGAAGGCATCTGATACCCCATCTACTTCAGGTATTTTTGTCATTAAAATTAATACTATTTACAATAATAATATATGGGTATTAGATACCGGTTGGGGCTCACACATATGCACTGATATGCAGGACCTAGGGAACAGTAGGCAGCTCAAAAAGGGAGTGTCAGACCTATGCGTTGGAAATGGAGCAAGGGTTGCTGCATTAGCTATAGGAACATATGTATTGAACCTCCCTAGTGGATGTATATTAAATTTGGATAATTGCTATTATGTACCTGGTTTGACTAAAAGCATTATTTCTGTTTCAAGTCTAAATAAAAATGGTTTCCTTTTAGCTTTTGGTAACAATTGTTGTTCTATTACGTTGAATGGAATTCTTTATGCTAGATGTAATTATGCAATGGAATGTACATATTAGATATATCAAATCTAATTTTAAACATCAATGATAATAAAAGGCAAAAACAAGATATGTTGAAATCATCTTACATATGGCATTCTCGCCTTGGTCATATAAGTGAGAAACGCATGTCTAAGCTACACAAGAGTGGTAGTTTGGGGTCATTTGATTATGAATCATATGACACATGTGAATCTTGCTTATTAGGCAAGATGACTAAATTACTCTTTAAGGGTAAGGGTGAACGTGTTAATGGACTTTTAGACTTAATACATTCATATGTATGTGGTCCAATATCTACACACGCCAGAGGTGGTTTCATTTACTTCATTACTTTTATCGATGACTATTCAAGATATGGGTGCATGTATCTTATGAGATACAAATCTGAAGCTCTTGAAAAGTTTAAATAATTCAGATATGAAGTAGAGAAACAACTTGGCAAAAGTATTAAAACACTTCGATCAAATCGATGAGGTGAATACTTAAGCCAAGAGTTTTTAGATTATCTTAAGGATAATGGAATTTTATCTCAATGGACTACACTTTACACGCCATAATACAATGGTGTGGCTGAAAGAAGAAATCGAACCTTGTTCGACATGGTAAGGTCTATGATGAGTTTTGCAGAACTGCCTAAATTCTCTTAGGGTTATGCACTAGAGACCACCATTTATATTTTAAATGGTGTTCCTTCGAAGTCAATTGATGTTACTCCAGATGAGATATGGTATAACAAAATGCCATCATTTTCTTACATGAGAATTTGGGGTTGTCCTGCTTATGTGAAGCGAAGAATGTCAGATAAGCTAGAAGTTAAGTCTGACCGATGTCTATTTGTGGGATATCCAAAAGCATCATATGGATATCAATTTTACCACCCCTTGGAACAAAAGGTTTTTGTTTCAAGACATGTTATCATTTTAGAGAGAGAATTCCTTCTAAAAGGAGATAGCGGGATCAAAATTGAACTTGAGAAAGTTCAAGATGCTCAAACAGATGTTGATCAACTGCTTGAACTTGAGCTTGTTACTTATGTAGATGATATATCAGCTCAACCTTCTGAAGCACAAGAGCTTCGTAGGACAAGTAGGATACGTACTATTTCAGAGAGATATGGATTTCTCATTAGTGAATAGAACAATGTACTTCTCATAGAAAACGATGAGCCTACAACCTATGAAGAAGTTCTGAATAGTTTAGAATCTGACAAATGGCTTCAAGCCATAAAGTCAGAAATGGCTTCCATGTATGAAAACCAACTATGGGCTTTGGTTGACCCACCCGAAGGGATAAAACCTATAGGGTGCAAGTGGGTTTTCAAAAAGAAAAATGACATGGATGGAAATGTGATTACCTATAAAGCTAGACTTGTTGCTAAAGGTTATTGTCAAAGATAAGGAATTGACTATGATGAAACTTTTAGCCCAGTAGTTATGCTTAAGTCCATAAGGATACTCCTAGTCATTGCTATTTATTATGATTATGAGATATGGAAAATGGATGTGAAGACAGCTTTCCTTAATGTAAATTTGACTGAGGATGTGTACATGACACAATCAGAAGGCTTCATATCCAAATATGGCAAAAAGGTATGTAAGCTTCAAAGATCAATTTATGGATTAAAGCAAGCATCCAGGAGTTGGAATATTTGATTTGCTGAGACAATCAAACAGTTTGGTTTCTTACAAAATCCGGATGAACCTTGTGTTTATAGGAAGGTTAGTGGGAGTGCAATTGTAATTCTTGTGTTATATGTAGATGACATATTATTAATGGGAAATGATGTCTCAGCCTCACAATCAGTCAAAATTTGGTTATCCAAGAATTTCTCTATGAAAGAACTTGGAGAAGCAGTCTATATTTTGGGGATAAAGATCTATAGAGATAGATCTAAAAGATTGCTTGGTCTTTCACAGTCTACATACATAGATAAGATGCTAAAGTGGTTTAGCATGGAGCTCTCCAAGAGGGGATATATTCCCAAGACCCATGGGATTACTCTCTCAAAGTCTTTGTGTCCAAAGACACAAGATGAGAAGACACACATGAGTTTGATTCCATATGCTTCAGCTATAGGGTTAATCATGGACGTTATGATATGTACAAGACCCGATGTATCATATGCTCTGAGTATCACGAGCAGATACCAATCGAACCCTGGTGAGGGTCATTGGGTGGCTGTCAAGAATATCCTTAAGTACCAAAGAAGGACTAAGGATGTATTTTTGGTATATGGAGATGGAGATCTTATTGTGAGCAGGTATACCGATGCATGCTTCGAATCTGCCAAGGATGACTCAAAATCTCAGTCAGGTTATATATTCACACTAAATGGTGGAGCAGTTAGTTGGAAGAGTTCCAAACAAGAAACGACTGCTAATTCCAAAACTGAAGCATAGTACATTGCAGCTTCTAAAGCAGCAAAAGAAGCAGTATGGATAAAGAAATTTATCACAGAACTTGCGGTGGTCCCAGCATTGTTGATCCAATGCAATTGTATTGTGATAATAATGGAGCCATTGCACAAGTAAAAGAGCCATGGTCTCATCAGAGATCCAAACATATACTCAGAAGATACCATTTGATTAGACAAATCATTTATAGGAATGATGTAAAGATAGAAAGAGTGTCCATTGATCAGAATATTGTTAATCCTTTAACTAAGCCACTTTCCCAAAAGAAATATGATTCTCATATACTCGCCTATGGAATTAAATACAAAGGCGATTGGCTTTAGTGCGAGTGGGAGCTTGTTAGAGGAGTGCTCTAAAGGCAATGACCTTTAGCACTTATTGTACAAATTTATTTGATTAATAAAAGGCTTTTTCATTAATTTGATGTTCATTTGATATATGAATTGATAAGTGATCTTAAATCAATTAATGAAGTCCTTGATACATAACATAGCATGAAGGAAATCATTATGAGATCATGATATTGAGATTCTTATCATGTGTAATTATGTTAGTATCAAAATTATCCCTAGTCATAGGATTAATGAGACGGGACATTATTAATCCAGATAGATAATTGGATCAAGTAGTAGATCTCATAATCGGTAAACATGAGATGTTTAGATTTAACATATGGATGCTTGCTAAGTATAGCTAAGTACATTGGATGACCAATTATGAGACAATCATATGGATAATCTATTCAAATATCAATGATAGTCTCATCATAGTTATGGTGCAACTATCCTTAGACTTGAGGTACTCAAGGATATCTTGAATATTGATTCTGTATTTTGACACTATTCCTTGTTGCCTCAGAGAGATTGCTCATAGGGTGGTGATTGGATACAACTTGAGGTATTCGAAGGTAATTCGATGACTAACAAAGGATTCACCATTCCTGATAAAAGGACTGTATACCCATGGTCTCTTGTCGTGGTCATTACTCGGGAATCTATGACCGGAGTGGAAATTTCATAAAGATAGTCTTCAATGACATATCTAATAGAGTAATGAGCCTCAGGGACAAGAACAAACATTACTTAGACTAGACGTGATGTAGTCAGTCTAGTGTGAGTTGACACATGGCCATACTCTGAACCAAGTCGGGTATGGAATGGTGAAATGAATAATTGGACAAAAATTATCTATGGAAAGGTTCGTAGTCAAACCACTGACTTTTCGGTTAATTGGGGGTCATGATGTGTTCTAGATACCACTCATGACTTGCTTAAATTAATTGTTAATTTAAGTGGCAAACATAACCGGGAACCTAATGGGTCACACGCATTAAAGATATGGAGAATGACTAAAATGGTTTTGGATAAAATCCAAAATATGAGAGAATTATTCCGGGATAGATCGCAATGAGATCGCAAGAGAAAAATCATTCGGGAGGATCACGGTCCCACGCAGGCTAGGCAGGCCAGCTAGCTAGCTGGGCTGCCCAGCGGCAGCCCGTAGCAGGCCCAACATGCTGCTGCCTCCCTCTCGTTGACCAACGGCAGAATTTGGCCTTAATTAGGCCAATAATGGCCAATTACTATTCATTCATTTCCCTTTTCTCCATTTTTGACTTTTGATCTTTTCTTTGAATTTGAATCAAATGGCAAAAAAATAGACATGAAAATATTTTTAAAACATAACAAAATTCTCTCAGGAACACTTTTAAAGCTAATACTTTGAATTTGTTCAAACCATTTCTTTTGATAGTTTCTTCTTTATTCTTTGCGTGGATTATCGTTAGAGACATCCTAGTGTGGATTGTTTTGGTTTGGTACAACCCAACAAAGTGAAGATTTGAATAACAAATAAAAAATTACAAGGTATAATTTCTAACCTCGATGTTTACATAAATTAGTTTTAATGACACAAGTATGATATTTTGTTTTGGATTTTTGAAAATTTTATTTTTCCACTGCATTTATGAATATGATTCATTCTTCAAAACCCAATAGAAACCACCTTCATGGAATTTTTTCAAGGTAGAATTTAGCAAGAAATATGTGCCTAGAGTTTATGTGAATGAAAAGAAAAGGGAGTTTCAAGACTTGAAGCAAGGAAGCATATCACTGAACGAATACGAGATGGAACTCTCTAGATTGAGTAAATATGCAACTGGAATCATTACTGATGAGGTAGACAGATGTTATAGATTTGAGGATGGGCTTAATGATGATATTGGAAATAAAGTTACCGCCCTTCAGCTTGAGGATTTTGCTACAATAGTATCCTCGGCCATCAGTGTGGAAAATAAGTCAAAGAGAAAGAGGATAGAAGAGCTGCCCCACAGAGATCGACAATTAGCATGGCCCAGACATCAGGTAAAAGGGGGTAGACAGCGCCTAGGTTTTTCCAGTCATGGGTTTCTAGACCAACCTTTTCAGCTAGACAAAGCCAACAGTCGAGCCCAGAGGGGTTTACAGCTAGTGTACCAGCTTCGGGTAATAGGAGATTCATATCTGTCTCATGTCAGCATTGTGGAAGATCACATGCAGGTGATTACTAGTGGATTACTAGAGCATGCCTACGATGCAGATCTACTGAGCACAAATTGAAAGATTGCCCCAAAGGGAGAGGTACAAGTGGTGTAGTATCAATTCAGGTTCAGAATGTCACTCGAGGTAGAGGTAGAGGATATGGACAATCTAGAAGCAGCAGGATTGGGCAAAGTGTATCAGAATCAATGAAAAGAGCAGAAGGTAGTCAAGCCCCAGCCTGAGCATATGCCATGAGAGCTCATGAGGAGCAAGATGCCTCAGATGTCATTATCGATAAATTTTCATTTATGGTACAGATTTATTTGGACTAATAGATCCAGGTTTTACACATTCATATTTATGCATGTCACCACCTAGTTAGGGTAATATGGTAGCAGAGGAATTAGATTATGATATATTAGTGACAAATCCTTTAGGTCATGGAGTGAAAGTTAGTCGAGTCTACAAAAATAGTCCAATCAAAATTCAGAATGTAGAATTCCCAGCTGACTTGATATAATTGTAATTTCGTGAGTTTGATGCAATCTTAAGGATGGATTGGTTAACTCAACGTAGGCCAATGGTGGATTGTCAGTATAGGAGAATGACTTTCAAGAATTCAGGGTAAGATGACATGATTGTCTTGGGCGAGAACCGACCATACTTGTGTTAGAGGAGTGCTCTAAAGGAAATTACCTTTAGCACTTATTGTACAAATTTATTTGATTAATAAAAGGCTTTTTCATTAATTTGATGTTCATTTGATATATGAATTGATAAGTGATCTTAAATCAATTATTGAAGTCCTTGATACATAACATAGCATGAAGAAAATCATGATGAGATCATGATATTGAGATTCTTATCATGTGTAATTATGTTAGCATCAAAATTATCCCTAGTCATAGGATTAATGAGATAAGACATTATTAATCTAGATACACTAGCACATGTTACACTCCTTGATTAGATCGAGTAGTGGATCTCATAATCTATAAACATAAGATGTTTAGAGTTAACATGTGGATGCTTGCTAAGTGTAGCTAAATACGTTGGATGACCAACTATGAGAGAATCATATGGATAATCTATTCAAATGTCAATGATAGTCTCATCATAGCAATGGTGCAAGTATCCTTAGACTTGAGGTACTCAAGGATATCTTGAATATTGATTCTGTATTTTGACACTATTCCTTGTTGCCTCAGAGAGGTGGCTCATAGGGTGGTGATTGGATACAGCTTGAGGTATTCGAAGGTAATTGGGTAACCAACAAAAGATTCATCACTCTTGATAGAAGGAATGTATACTCATGGCCTCTTGTCGTGGTCATTACTCAGGAATCTCTGGCCGGAGTGGAAATGTCATAAAGATAGTCTTCAATGACATATCTAATATATGAGCCTCAGGGAAAAAATCTAACATTACTTGGACTAGATGTGACGTAGTCAGTCTAGTGGGAGTTGACACATGTCCATACTCTGAACCAAGTGGGGTATAGAATGGTGAAAGGAATAGTTGCACAGAAATTGTCTATGGAAAGGTTTGTAGTCAAAACACTGACTTTCCGGTCAATTGGGGGTCATGATGTGTTGCTAGATACCGCTCATGACCTGTTTAAATTAATTGTTAATTTAAGTAGCCAATATAACCGGAAACCTAATGGATCACACGCATTGAAGATATGGAGAATGAGTAAAATGGTTTTGGATATGATCCAAAATATGAGAGAATTATTTTAGGATGGATCGCGATGAGATCGCACGGAAAAATCGTTTGGGAGTGTCGTGGGCCCGCACGGGCTAGGCAGGCTGCTGGCCCTCCTAGCGAGCCAGCTGAGCTGTCCAGCAGCAGGCCCAACACACCTGCTGCCTCCCATCCATTGGCCAACGGCAGTTTTTGGCCTTAATTAGGCCAATTATGGCCAATTACTATTCATTTGTTTCCATTTTCTCCATTTTTGACTTTTCATCTTATTTTTGAATTTGATTCAAATAGAAAAGACATCAAATGGTAGAAAATAGATATGAAAATATTTTTTGTGAAAAAAAATATTTTTAAGACAACAAAAATTCTCTCAAGAACACTTTCAAAGCTAGCACTTTGAATTTGTTCAAACCATTTCTCTTGATAGTTTCTTCTTCATTCTTCGTGTGGATTATCATTAGAGACATCCTAGTGTGGATTGTTGTGGTTTTCTACAACCCAACAAAGTGAAGATTTGAAGAACAAATAAAAATTATAAGGTATAATTTTTAACATTTACATTTATATAAATTAGTTTTAATGGTACAAGTATGATCTTTTGTTTTGGGTTTTGAAAAATTTTATTTTTCGCTGCATTTATTAATATGATTCATTCTTCAAAACCCTACAACTAAACTAATGTCATTTCTGTTACAATGACACGTAAGCTTATCAAAAAGGGATATGAAGCGTTTTTGGCAAAGGATGGTACCTTTCGTTTGTGTATTGATTATCGTCAGTTGAACAATATGAAAATTAAGAATAGTTATCCATTTCTGAGAATATATAACTTGTTTGATTAGTAGAAAGGAGCAAGGGTATTTTCTAAAATTGACCTCAGATCAGGTTATCACCAACTGAGAATTAAAGAATCAGACATTTCAAAAGCATCATTTAGGACTCGGTATGGTCATTACGAGTTCTTAGTAATGCCTTTTGGCTTGATGAAAGCCCTAGCAACATTTATGAATCTAATGAATAGAATCTTTAGTCCTTATTTGGACCAGTTCATGGTGGTGTTCATAAATGATATCCTGGTGTACTCTAGAAGTAGAGAAGAGCACGATCAACATCTTCGTATTGTCTTCCATACCTTGAGAGAGAATCAATTATTTGCAAAGTTATTAAAATGTGCATTTTGGTTAGATGAAGTGGCCTTTCTAGGGCATATTGTCTTGGTCGATGGGATCAAAGTCGACTCAAGCAAGGTAGAGGCAATCCTCAACTGGAAACCACCTCAGAATGTGACAAAGTGATTGCTTATGCTTCCAAACAACTAAAGCCTCATGAGAGAAATTATCCGACACATGATCTAGAACTAGCAGTCATTATGTTTGCATTGAAAATATGGCGACACTACCTGTATAATGAGCATTGTTATATCTATACAGACTATAAAAGTCTGAAATATTTTCCTTCACAAAAGGAACTCAATTTGAGACAAAGGCGATGGCCAGAATTAATCAAATACTACAATTGTAACAATTGATTATCAGCTGGATAAGGCCAATGTGGTAGCTAACGCTCTGAGTAGAAAAACTATGGTAGATAAACGTTAAAACTTAATTTATTTAGTGAACAGATTAAAAAACAAAAAAAATGAAATAATAAATAATATATATTTTTTATTTTGGTAGAATTGTGGATTCAACCCACATTGATTCAACAAGTAAATGACAATCAGAAACAAGACACAAAATTAAAAGAAATCTTTTTAATGGTGAAAAAGGGTGAAAAACTAGAATTTACTATTGAATAAGATGGGAGTTTAAGGCAAAAAGGCAGGTTATGTGTTCCAGACATACCAGAATTGCAACAACATATTTTGAAAGAGGCTCACAATGTTATTAATGCAATGCACCTAAGAAGCAACAAAATGTATCATGACTTGAAGGCATATTACTGGTGGCCAGGAATGAAAAGAGATATCACAGAGTATACTACCAGATGTTTAACTTGTCAGCAAGTGAAAGCTGAGCATCAAGTACTAAGTGGATTATTGCAGTCAATTTCAATTCCAGAGTGGAAATGGGAAAGAGTTACAATGGATTTAGTTTTCGGGTTGCCTTTGACACAAAAGACGCATGACGCAGTATGCGCAGTGGTGGACTGGCTCACCAAATTAGCTCACTTTCTATCGATGAAGAGGATTATCCACTTAACCATTTGGCAGAGATCTATGTTAATGAGATAATCCATTTACATGGTGTGCCAGTTTCAATCATTTCATATCGAGACCCGAGATTCACTTCACAATTCTGGAAAATTTTACATCAAACAATGGGTACTCGACTCAATTTCTGCACAGCTTCCCACCCACAAACAGATGGACAATCAAAGAGGGTCATACAGATATTGGAAGATATGTTGAGGAGTTGCGTGATAGAATTTGAAGGCAGTTCGGATAAACATCTTTTATTGATAGAATTTGCCTACAATAATAGTCACTAAGCCAGTATCAGTATGGCACCCTATGAAGCCTTATATGGGAGGAAATATAGAACACCTCTATGTTGGACCGAGTTTAGTGAAAAGAAAGTAGTGGGTCCAAATCTAATGCAACAGATAGAGGAAAAAGTGAGAGTAATAAGATATAGGTTAAAAGCACCTGCTGATAAACAGAAATTATACGCAAATTTGAAAATGAGGGATATTGAGTATACAATTAGTGACAAAGTATTCTTAAAAGTCTCACATTGGAAAAATATTTTCCGATTTGGAAAGAAGTGAAAGTTGAGTCCTAGGTTCATTAGACCATACGAGGTACTTGAACGCATAGGTCCTATGGCGTACAAACTAGTGTTACCACCAGAGCTAGATAAGATTCACAATGTATTCCATGTGTCAATGTTGAGAATATATCAAACGGATTCATCTCATATCATATCAGCAGAACCTATAGAGATACAACCAGATCTAACTTATGAAGAAGAGCTAATGGAAATTCTAGCTCGAGAAATGAATGAGCTACATAACAAGAAGGTACCATTGGTAAAGGTTATGTGGAAAATCATAATTCAAAAAAGGTGACTTGGGAAAACGAAGAGGTGATGAAGGCTTAGTATCCATAATTGTTCCACTCTAGTTAAAAAGGTAAATTTCGAGGACAAAATGTTTTTTAGGAGGGGAAAATTGTAATACACGATAATTTAGGTCACGGTCGCGGTTGAGCCAATCGGGATCTAAATTCGAACATGAAAGAAAAAAATTAAAATGATAATAAAATATGAGAAAAATATTTTGGATATTATTAATTTAGAATTTTGAAGTTTAGAATTAAAATTTGGAAAAAAAATAATTTTTCGTTGAACAAAATTGGAAATTGCAATATTTTTGGCACAGATATTTTAAGAAGACATAAAAATGAAATATTCTTTATCTAAGGAAATGAATATTCTTTGGATTAAAATAAAGTAAGAGTGATTTAAATTAATGGACCAATGAGGAACAAGATTATCTAATTAGTCCTAACCACCTACCTAATCCGACTATAAAAGTTAACTTTCACCTTTTTGTTTTTATTCTTCTTCTTCCTCATCTTAATCAAACCAATTTCTCTCCCTTTTTCTTCCCTTTTTCCATGACTCTCTTCCCCCATTGTTCTTTTTTTTTTCTTCAATCAAAGTTAAAGTTAGATGGAAAAAGGGTTGGATTAGTAAGATCAACAAAAAAGTGAAGTAAATTGAGCAAAATTAAGGAAGAGCAAGAAAGAAATGAAGCAAAAAAGAGAAGGAAGCTTTTAGTCATTTTGAAGATCTACAAAGGTGTGGTTAGATCTTCCATCTTCTCACTCGTCTTCTTCTCTTTTCTTTGGTTATGGGATCATTTACCATTAAAGTTAGTAATTTAGGAAGATTATTATGTTAATGGTGATTAAGGGTGGATTAGTGTGATTAGTGCGATTAGTGCTTGATTAGTGTGAAATTTTTTGTTAGGCCAAGGAGGTCAACATTCTTTGAGCCAAAATAAAAAAGGAAGTAAGGGCAAGGAGAAAGCTAATTAGAAGGAGAGAATAGTGAAAATAAGTAGACTCTTTTTGAAGTATGTACATTTGGCAAAAATTCAATATAGAAAATATAAATTTTAATTTTGTGATGTTTGTGTAATTGTGTATGAAATTATTGATATTTTGATTAAATGATGCCATGAATGTGAAAATAAAAAAAAAAAAAGAATATGAGATTGATGCATGAAGATGGAAATTGTAGGAATTGATTGAAGTGCTGGAAAATTCGTCTTATGAACAATATCTAGTTTTCTGGTCATAACTTGAGTTCTGGAAATGGTTTTTGAGTGATTCTTATTGGGTTGGAAATTTAAGACATAGGGCTTAAAATTTAATTCAGACCATTATACCCGAATATGTATACAATTAGGTGAAACATGGACTCAAAATTCGAACTAGAAATTTGTCAAGTAAAATACTGGGGAAATTGGAATGAACATATCTTAGAGAAAAATTCATAATTTTTGCTAAAAAATTCAATTTAATTTTATTCTAGTTGGAAATTCAAGCTAAGACATGTACCTACATTTTATTAGGTGATCACTGTTCCAAATTCCAGCCAAAAATGGATGAAAAATGCAGGGCAATATAAGGCAGAAATACTGTCCAGAATAGGACAACTTGCATATATGTATTGATTGTGAAATTTTGTGATGGAAAAATATATTATTTGATTTCTCTTATAGTTATAATGATTAAATGAGCAAGTATGAGGTTATAAAATATTTAAAGGGAATTATTGCATTTATATGGAATTTATATTAGTGTTATCTACATAATTTATATAAATAATAATAAAAGTAACAAATATAATTAAGTCTTATAATATCTAGTCGAGAATTAGAAATTAGGATAAGTTGGCATACTAATAAAAGGGTAAAAATATAGGCACTAAAAAAAATAGTGTTGAGATTTAATTTAAGTAGGCACTAAGAGATAGTGCTGAGTTGAAATTATGTAGGCACTAAAAAATAGTGTTAAGTTCAAAATTACGTAGACACCACAAAAGTGCTAAGTTTTTATTAAAAATATAGGCGTTAAATGCCGAGTTATAAAATAATTATATAGATACCGAGTACACTGCCCGAGAATAGAAATCTTGTATCCAGTGTTTAGTTTCGGTTTAAGATATCGTGGGCTATCAAATAAATAATAGAACGAAAAAAATGTAAATTATTAAATTGATATTTTAAATTGTATATGTTGTATTGTTAAACAATTTCAATCATGCTTAATAAATTGAATATTATAATTGATGAATTGTATATTTTTACATGACAAAAATAGTTTAAATATTATTTGAATATTTTAGCATGCTTAGTAAATTAATTGTAGTTTCTAAAATTTTATTTTATAAATATTTAGATAATTATTGGATAGTTGTCAAACGTACCACTAAGCTAGTAGCTTATAGCGTGTATTTCACACACAAATAAATTGATGTAGTTGTTCCGATAGAGCGACCAAAGAAGAGGGAAACTCCAAAATCAATTTGCAACAGTTTATTTTCTTTTTGTATGTTTTGGAAATTGTATTGTAAAAAATAAAAATAAAAATTTAAGAATTTCTTTTAATGTAAATTTGTGGCATGTAGGATTTATAAGGATTGAAATTTGTAATTAATATATATTTGGTGTTATTGGTAAATGTATTTTTAAATATTATACTTTACTGAATGAGTTCTTTTAAATCAAAATATTTACATCACTAGTTACATATTTAAATGATATAAAAATAAATAAATAAATAATAGAATAATTTGAAATTTTGTTATTTTTACAAAAACAAAAGAGTTTAGTAGCACTTCCATATACTATTAATGACTAGTAAGGTAAAGGAGCGCTACAGGGAGTGTGTTAGGATTGTTGGGATTGAGACTAATATAAAGACATGGCTTACAAATCTAGCTTTGTTAGAATTTATGGATATCTTTAGGCCTACATTTAAGGAAATTACCATGGAGTTTTTAAGTACCCTACATGTAGATAACTTTGGGAAAGTGTCTTTTTAGCTCTATTTTAATACATGTGAGTTGTTTGCTAAGAAATTTGGCAATATTTTTAAGTTGTCTAGTCAGGCCTAATGAATGAGATATATGCTATGGAATTTAGTGTTGCTTTTGCTTGGAGTCAAATTGGCAAAAACTTTATTTGGGATGTGAAATTAACTAAGAGTACACATCTACTCTCTCCTGCACTAAAATATGTACACATATTAGATGAGTTTTCATCAAAACCCTCAATTAATGCTTTATTAAAAGAAAATAATTCCTTAAAAAATAATGTTGAGAAACTTAAAAATTCAATCTCTAAATTTCACAAAGAGAAGAAAAATTTGAACACTCTTATTATTCTCAAAGACCTTCCCTAGTGAGATATAGTCTAGGCTTTAATTAAAGACATGTATTGCTGTAAATATCGGGCCAATGGAGCCCCAACATGATATTTCATATATATATATATATATATAATATTTTCCTTTTGATTAAAGATATTTCTCCGTAGTGGTTTATGCAAATTATATAAGGGTCCTCAAAAGAAAAAAAAAAGTTTCAAGATTTCCACAGGTTTTTCCGCATTAGGCATATAACACTTACTCATTCAATTGGATTAATCCTAATTAGATGAGAGTGCAGTACATGGATCTAGATGTTGAGTAATATCTGGACTAAAAACTATACTGAATTATACCGAATAATTTTAAAACTGAATGGTACCAAAAAAATTGATATTTAAATATTGATTAATTTTACTATATATGATAAAAATTAAATAATTTATTAATAATATTATTTATAACTTTTATTTTACACTCATAATATAATTTAAACTTATAATTATATGCATTTTATTTCATGAAATTAAAATGATAATTTTTAAATTAATTAACAAAATTAACATGACTATCTGTTAGCAAACGCCACCCAAGTTTAATCATTTAAAGCAATGTTCATATCATAGAGTTTACGAATACCCAGGCCCCCCATAGGTCTAGGCAACTAACACCCCCAGTATCACTAAGGCCTCCCCAAATAAAACGTCCAATAACACGTTCAATCTCCTCGCAAACAGATATGGGAAGGAGAGCTGACTGTATGGAGTAAAAGGAACTGCGGTCAAAACGGACTGAGGGTAAGTAACTCGAAAACAAGCCTTCTAACCATCCAGCCTAGCAGGAACCTTATCAAGTAAGCGCTTATATACATATGGGAATTAACACCGTCAATTATCGGAGGGGCACCAAGGTAAGTGCCTCAGCAATACGCCAAGGGAACACCAAAAATAACATATATGCTACAAGCTGTTCCATAATCAACATTACGCGAAATATATATACTCGACTTAGCAACATTGACTTTTTGACCGTAAGTCTTGCAAAAAAGATGTAAACGTCTCATAATAATAGAAATCTATTGAACTGAAGCCTCCGCAAACAAAACCATATCATCAGCGAAAAAAAAATGAGAGAAGGACCCCGTCTTGTCAGCCGAATAGGTTTCCAATCCCCATTTTAAACAAAACTAGAAATGAGATGAGCTAGCCTTTCGATACACATCACAAATAAACAGGGTGAGATAACATCGCCCCTGATGCATACCCCTGGTCGGCTTAAAAGCATCTAGCTTCTCCCCATTCCAAAGGACAGAAAAAGGACTTTCAACACAGGACATGATATAGCAAACCCATTCACTACCAAACTCAATATCCTGTAACGTATTACGAATGAAGAACCACGATAGTCTATCACACGTTTTTTTCAAATCGATTTTAATCATCATAATACCAACGCCCGTACGCTTCCTTCGCATCGTGTGAAGAACCTCCTGAATTTTTTCTTTTTTCTTTTAATAACATTAACGGTAAAATTGAGAAGAAAAAATCGTTAAAGGCTAAATTTAACATCTCCAAATAGATCAAGGGTATTTTTGCCCCTTTGTCCATCTTAAAAAAAAAAAAAAACTTTTGGATAGTTAAAAATTGGATAAGAAAACAAAAATTAAAATGAATCGTTGGCCTTGCTTTTAGATCTTGAATTTGAACCGTTGGATTTATCCTATATATACTGCCTTAGTTTTATATCGAGGCCATCCTTCTTGGTAAAAGAGGGGAAGCCTCTCAATTAGAGATTTAGAGGTATTTTGCCAGGGAAACACCAAATTGTACATACTATTAAACACCATATAGAACATATAGTTAAAACCATCAGATAACAGAATATCAATCTTGCAATTAAATCCTTTAGTTATTCTTTTTCAAGGCAATCATCATAGAAATGCAGGTTCATGAAAAGATATTTTCTATGAGAAAGCCCATTCTATATATTACATATACCATACATAATGAAATATATTGCTCGAGAGAAAGCACAAAATTACCAAATGTAGCATGGCATTAAACTATAAATAACAAAATATAGCCAAACCAAAGATAATAAATCAGCCTGTTAAGGATTGAGAAGTTTTGCTACCTATAACTGCAGCTACATCAGAATGGGATCGGATTGAACTTTACATGATTCCAGAACACTTCTTGCAGTTTCCTTCACTACTTGTCCACTGACAAAATGTTGACGGCAAACAGGCATATATACATCTGATCCAGCAATAAGTTCTGTCTGTGTCTGTGCTGTCTTCCTTAAGGTGAAGAAGGCTCGTTTCCCACAAAGTTCACATCGTGCAGTCAACTTGGTTACAGTATCAGCAAGAGGAATTATGTCAAGCACAGAACCAAAGCTCTTCCTGCCAATCAAAGTTGTTTCCCATCAACAGGAATTTGTACACGGTTAAAGATGTCAAAACTCTTCAGTGCCAAGTGTCAAATACCACTCACGTCAATAACATGGTAGGAATAAGGAGAAACTTGCAGCATATTAATCCAATAGCTTTGAACTGAATTTCCCTCAACTAAACCAAACAGATTTGATTTTGAGCTAATTGAAAATACCACTCAAAAAGCATCAATTTTTGCATAATGCATTACAAAGGGATTGAGCAAATGTAGAGTACTCTTGCGGATACAACAAATGTTGCTTTAATCAAACAGGTAATATCATTAAAAAAAATGTAATAATAATTAAAAAATCCTTTAAGAAATCTTTCAAAGATTACCTTTAAACGGCCTTACAATTTGAAGATTTGAGAAAAATTTAGAGAAAAATGGTCTCATCTGAAAACCAAGTTGTGGAGGCTTGAAGTAAAAATAGGAAAGGTGAGCAAGTGAATGTTGGAAGGCCATTCCGTTACATATGAAAAGGTCTGGAAACTTAAAATTGCCAGCTGATGTTAATGAAAGCACCAGAAATCATTTGGTTAGTTTAATGGTCAGGGTAAGCTGTTGCACCTAGCTGTGAAGTTTCATATAAATCAGCTGATACTGACAATTAACCTGCAATATCCTGAATTGGACCATGCCATATACATAGCACAAACTTCCTTTACAAAATGGCCAATGCATCACTCGTTGGCCATTATTTGGAACCATGATGAGACTACTAAAAGAAATATACGTTGGGAGGTACCTCAGATAGTCCCCATCAAGACCAGCTACAATTATAGTTTTCCCGTCAGTATCCGCAGCGTTGCAGCAGAATTCGTAAAGGTCTTCGAAAAATTGAGCTTCATCAATACCAATGACATCAATCTGTCAACAGGAAGGGTAATGAGAATATAAGAAACGTCTTATCCTGCCAATTAATTCCACTTTTCTGTACTTATATATACATTAATTAATTAAATCGCCCCCATGCTAATCAATCTCAGCTATCTCTGAATAATTGGCGTCTATGATTATGTAGAGGATTATAGCTATACCTTTCTTCCTTCTTTTTAGAGAATTAGGGAGAAGGGAAATGGGAATTATGCTGACAATGTGAAAGCGTACTGGAATCGAGTTTATTCTTCTAGTTCTATGCTTTACAACATTAAAATTCATTTCTTTAGGAGTTCATAACATCTGCAAGTCATAATGGCATTTCCAATAAAGTTAGGTACCTTCTTGTAACCATCATCCCCAAGTTTCTGCTGAAAAGAGGTCAGATCTGGCAATGCCCAGCAAGGAAATTTCAAGCCGTCATGAGTAACCACTGAATCTACAGCATATCTAGTGTCCTTGCTTGATTTTATCATTGCCACATTTCTATGCACAAAATTTTATCAATTATAAAGTGATCACAGAAGATTAAAAAAACAAAACAAATAAAAAATAACGCACCTGCCATTGTTGGATTCCGTGTTAATCCGACGGAGGAGAGCAGTGGTTTTCCCGGCGAACATAGGACCCAAAATGACATGAATCTCACCGGCGGTGGCCTTTTGTTGTCCCTCAAAGGAAGCCGAGGAAAGAGAAGATCTGAAAGCAGCCATAGATAGAGAGAAGATTGGGGAGCAGAGACAGAAAATCGGGTAATTGGGGAAAATAAGAAATGACTATGGAGAGAGGGAACTCATTTTTTGAATTAAATAGAATGAGATGGGACCTTTTGAATTTTTCTCTTTTATTTTTCTTTAAGAAATAAAATTTAAAAAACAAATTGGAGGGTGTTGATATTTTGGAGGGAAAATTTAGAATGATATTTTTGAATTTGAACTCAATTACTATATGAATTTTATTTCGGGTATGTTTGATGTTAAATTGGAAAAAACGCTTTTATATACTTTTTTTTAATTTTTTTAAATTTTGAAATTTGTTTTTAGAAAGAAAAAGTAAATAAATATTTTTTTTAAAGATATGTTTGAAATATGTAATTTATAAAAAATTAAAAAAATCAATTAATTAAATAAAAAAAATTTTAAATCTCTTTTTTGATATACAACAGTGATTCCAAATATTCCTTTAATAAAACTTGGTCTTTTTGGAAAAAAATAAAAATTAAATCTTAAAATATGTTTACATATATAATATTATCTAATTTCTATAAATAATCTCCCATTCATCTTATTTCTCTAATATTTTTCTTATTGGGTACTAATAAATGTGCAATTTTGATACACACGAGTTGATGTGCATGGAATAAATTATTTTTAATAATTACTTATTTCTTACATTTAAAAATATTTTTATAATTAAATAAATATTATTTATATTATTTTAATATAGTACTTAATAACTATTTTTTTTAAAAAAGTCATTTTGCTATAAATCAAATATATAATATATGAAAATTTAAAAAACATGTCAAAAAAATCTCATATTAAAATTATATATAATCACGTAAAAGACACATATATAAAAGAAATAGACATGGATGAACATTTTGAAGAATAATAAAATAAATAATTTTTAATTATATTTATAAAAATTTATACTATATATAAAAGTATGGATATGAGAAACATTTATAGACTATAATATTCTTGAAGATTTATTCTTTAGGACTAAAAGATCCTTTATTATGATAATTAAATTGACAATATAAGAAAATAATTCGACCATAATATAATTTGGAAAGAACTTAATTACAATTCGAAAAAGGAATATATAAACAAAACCTAATGAAGTGCATTTAATATGTAAGATATCATATCTTTTTACTAAAATCAGAAAACATTTAATAAGAAATTTTAGCACATTTAAGAGATATTGAGTACATATATATTAATAAGAACTTAAAAACTACTAAACAGGTAAAATTTGAATATGATTATTACTAGTTAGTCAAAACTGAAAAAATAAAACACACATCTTCTTTCAAATCTTAAGCAAGTTTGTTATCAATAGTCCCAATATGACCTTGAGCTAGACAGACATTCTTCTCACGCTCCTTTCTGTTGGCGCTTTAAAACATTTATGGCGCACAGAATCATATTTATGGGGCCTATCAAATTCTACTAAGCACAATATAAACAATATATATACTGAATATTCCTATCCAGATATATTATACTGAGCACAAATTCTATAAAGGTGAAGGAAATATTAGAAATACAACAAGCCAAACATTTTTATATAAGCGAAAGGTAGCAATAGTGTTATTAAATCTGGACATAACAGGCCGGTTTGACCAGTTTAACTGGGAACCGGCTAGAAACTGAGGGGGTTTATACTACTGAATCGGGAGTCTAATAGATCAGTTATAAAATCGGCTACCCACCTGGTCACGGTTCACTGGTCTGACCGGTTATAAAATAATGCATTTAATTAGGGAAAAGGTGGAGTTATTGGGGGTCGACCTCGCGCCCCAACTCAATTGCCCGCTCCCAAATACTTATTTTCCCCACATTAAATATAATTTTATTGGATGCTTCTTGTAGCCAATCAAGTATTTGACAAAAAAATTTAATATATTAATATATATTATTATGGAATTTTATATAAATTATTTTTAAAATTATTTATATAAAAAAATTATCATTTTAAATGGAAAATTAACATGTAATGTAATTTCTTAAAGAACTATTGTCCATTTTGAATTTTAAAAAATTATTTATATTCCATTATTTATTAAAATATATACATATTATTATATTTGAAAAAGTCTTTGAACATTATTATTGTACATAAAACTTATTTAGCATAAGTATTTTTTACATTTTACTATATATAAACATATTAAATATTATATTTTTAGAAAATTTCACATAAACCGATTTAAGTTTAAATTATTGACCATTTACCTTTTCCGGTTCGTTGGCCAAGCCTGATTTCATAACCTTAGATAGCAATAAGAATCTAGAGCATCAACAGCTTTCAATTGATTCAATACACCCTTACAAGACCTTACAAGTACACTATCAGCAAAATAAAAAATTTAAGCAAAGTATTCTTGAATTTGAATTTTCATAGACTTAATAAAACTTCTACAAGCATCTTGTGGACACTGGAGACTTAGTAAATATTGATTCCTAGAATTTCAATCAGCTAGAAGAAGCATACCATGTCCACAAGTAATGGCATAATGCTTTCAAGATCACAGTTTTAAAGTCTTAGACAGATATTTATATAAAACAGTTTTGCAATTCCATAAAGTCATTAAGCAATTTAGAATGTGCCTAGTCTCCTTGAATCTTCAGGGCCTCAAAGGCAGCTAAAAAAAATATCCAATCTAATAGGAGTAGATAATAAAACATCACTAAGTGTGTTATTAAATTCTAAAGCCAACTACAAAGAGGTATATACAACTGCTATGAAAAAGAAAAGCTTGCTATTATGCATCATATGCCTTAAACAAAACTCAACTCATATGGGTACAAGATGGAAAAATTGATCAATTGGAAATAATGAACAAAATAACAATTCAAAACTACTTCACATTCAAAAAAAATTTGACATGTTTCTGTAAGAAGTGAAAAATAAAGGATTAAAATCCTTCTCTATCAGAATTTAAATGATCCTCTAACTCAAAAAAAACTGCTCAAAACTAATTGTTAAATGAAAGCTTCATAGAAATGAGATCACAAAAAACTCAAACAAGCAAAAATTGATCACATGTTAGCTCTATTTAACAAAATATGTTGCATAGAAGCAAAAGCAGAGTATTGCTTATATGTCATTAGTATAGTGACATTATACGTTGTTCTCAACCAGCTAGAATACAAATATTCATCACTCATTTAGCAATCAAAGATTGACAAAAAAAAAAAAAAGAGTTTTGACAAGTTAACTACATTTGTTTGAGAAATCTTAGGATAGAAATCAAAGATTTTTGACAACACGTTATATATATATATACTAACATGTAGCATCATCTGAACACTTAGAGCTTCAATTAGTTCTCTCTCTTAATTTATTTATCAATCCATATGTTTGCCTTGAGCCCCACTTGGAATATCATAACAAGAAAGATTAATAGTATAGCAGAATCTTAGATCATAAAAGTCTTGAAAAATCTTGGAGAGGCAGCAAATTAGAAACGTAAATTAGATTACAATTAATCAACTTTGCATTTTTCACTATGGATAAGAGGCTACCATGATCTGAAATTAGGTTACAATTGCCGTTTTAGCATTGGCAAATTAGATTACAACATTTGTCATGTAGTTATTACAACTTACATTGTCTAAATGAATCCAAATTTAGACTTCTTATCAAATCAACTTCATAATACAAAATTGATTACATCTGCCAGCATCATTCAAGCTTGAAGCTATGTGTAATTCTCAAATCAACTTCATAATACAAATTGATCAGTTTTTGTTTGGTGTTATGTTTAAGCAATAAGTAGTACATGGGTCAGATTTTATGGTCGGTCATTCATAGCGCAATACTTGAAAAATTATGCTCAAAAAAATAGAAATTGCTTCTTATATTTTTTTTTTTTATCAAAATAAAACTTTCTAGATTAAGATGAAGCACAAAAAACCAAAAGAAAAATCACAGATTTTCTCCAAAGCGAAAAAAAAAAACACAAGTAGTGATATGCACTTCATAACCATATAAGCAAGAGAATCAACGACTTGCAAAACAGCTCCATTACAATTCTTTCTCTCAATTGATGATACTTACCTATCCTCTTTGAACATACGCTTCGGACCATGTAGTAGACGACCCACATTGTCACCAGCCTAGAAACAATACACAAAGCATAAACCCACCAACATTAACATAAGAGCTGTAAGGCAGTCTCAAAAACATAGTGATCATTAACTCACTTTTATTAACCCCAATACCTCAACTTCTTCACCAACCTTAATGGTCCCCTGTTCAACACATCCAGATGCAATAGTTCCACATCCCTTGAGCAAGCAACAAAAAATCAAAGCTTAGAGATGTTTAATTTCAGACATCGTAAAACTTCCAATGTTCAATTAAATAACTCAAAAGTAAATCCAACACCCAGCTTGCAACCAATTCCAGATAGCGTAACACTTCCAATGTACAATTAAATACTTCTACAAATATTATTTGTACTTTCAGCTTCTAATATGATCCATTTCTCATTCTTAAGCTACAATCGACAAAAAAAAAAAAGAAATATGAGTGACAGAAACTTAAGAGGCACAATAAATTTCTGTTATCAACTCACTCAAAGGGATTATTTAGAAGAATCATATTCCAAGTAAATGAAATCAAGAAGCAAAAGGAATAATAGGTTACCCGTATGAGCCAAAATCAGAATCAAATATCTCAGTGGAGTCGAATTATATGCAATTATTAAGGAGATATTCAAGAAATAAATTCAAAGTTCATTCTCAAAATGGAATGCAAGACCAGTATATTGAATAAAAGAAAGTTAAATATTGAGTAGAAGATAGAAAGAGATTATATGGCATCTTCGTCTCTCATGGCTTTATGGAAGAAATTATAAGCATAGACAATACCAAATATTCATGCATTTGAAGGTAAAGGCATATCTTTAGGAACCTAGGTAGCAATCCATAGCATTTCCACCCCAAATTAGAAAAGAAGCTCAAACCTAAAATTGAGGAGTTGGGTTCCAAGAGCTGAAAAACCCTTACCTATCCATATATATTATTTTGTACATGGATAAATAATAAGAAATACTATAAAATATTTATTTGAAATAACACATTATAATATATATATATATATATATATATATATATATATGGCATGAAAAGAAAGTTAATTATAATAATATATTATATTAATAAAAATAAATTTATGTCATCTTCCTATTCACATCACTTACACATAATTTACAAAACATATTAATGCATCATACTTTTTTTTACATTTAAATACATCATAATTTACAAAATATTATTTGAGAGATTCCTTTAGTTAAGATATTGTGGAGAAATCATTCACAAGAAAAAACAACATGAAAAACATAAGAAAATATGAAAAGACAATATCCACATTTGTTCCCAGATATTAAATTTTGAAGACGAAATTTTTTTAAAAGGAGAGGAGAAATGTAACATTTTCAACATTTCTCCACATGCATTTCTATATGCATCTCATTTTAATATGTTTATTTTGTATAGAATTTACTTGAACACATGCATAATATGCATTTTTATTTGAATAAGTTTATGATATATACTTAGCATGTATTCAAATATTTTACAATTGTACCGATGTGGATGATAAAAATTTAAGAATGAAGTGAATAAAGAAACTAGATTAAATTAATAAAATTTGATATAGTTAATTAATTAAATTGAAGTAGAAGATTAAGTTATATTTTTGGTATTGACTAGTAGGACTAGATACATATAATTATGTAATAATAATAATAATAATAATAATAATAATAATAATAATAATAAGAAAAACAAGAAAAAGCAAATAAAAAGGAAACAAAAAAAAAAAGAAAAATGACAAAAGTGAGGAGGTGGAAGGTGGACCTTATCTTCCTCCTCACTATTCTGCCCCTTTCACTTTAGATTCATTTCTTCTTCTTCTTCTTCCCCTATTTCAGTCTTCATTTCTTTCTTATTTCACTTAAGTTTTGTAGTAAATTCATCCATTTCAAGTTCGTTCTTGGTAAGTAATCTTCTCTTCATTGTTCTAGTGTTGGTTTGAATTGTTAGGGTTGTATTGCAGCAATATTTTGCACTCTAATTTTCATGATCTTACAGACCGAATTTATAAATTTCAAAACATAAAATTTGTATACCTATATCTCATATATAATCTAAAACAGTTTTATAAGATTTGATATATTTTAAGAGAAATCGTTCTTCAGGTAAAACTGGTTCTATTTCGATTTTCAGCAGACTACCTTACTATTTTATCTATTTTTACTATCTTAGAGATATAATTTGATGAAACATAAAACATAAAATTTGTAGATACAGATGTTATCTATCCGTAAGCTAAATTTCAGGTTCATATATCTTATGGATATTGAGTTATGATGAAGATAACCGTAACTATTTCATAGTTGTTTAGTGTCTGTACAGGTCAAAAAAATTGTTTAATTATTTTGAGCTCCTTATAGATAGCATCTATAATTTTTCAAAATATTAAATGTATAGGTATATATTTTAGATAAAGTTTGGTACTAATTTAAACTTAATATGTAATGTATAGAGTAAGATATGACTTTTACAAGTCATACTAATCCATAAGTCAATTCTACTATGGACCAGTGAAATATTTTTTATAATTTGAGGACTATAGACACATAATCGATAAAATTTGTAAACATGAAAAATGTTACATATTAACCTATCTAATTTTTAACCAAATTTCATTATAATATGATTTACATATTATAATATATGAATGACCAAAATTGATACCCTAAAACTGTCTAAGAGTAAAACAGGGCAGAAAATATAACACAGTTAGAAATTCCACCATAAATTGTAAAATGTTTCAATTGCCCTGAAATTTGAATATGTTATGTAATTATATGTTAAATTTAATTATAAGCAAGAATCAGATTAATTGGTCAAGTATAGAAAAAATTATGGGCTAATCATTCCCATAAGGTTATACTGTCTCATAAGAAAAATATTAACTAATGATATGAACTAGGCATATTAATTTGTTTAAGGCACATTATGTTTTTCTAGTCATGAGTTAATCAATTATATTTCTATATTATCACAATAAATTGGAGACCCATAAGGAAGGGATAGACAACAAGTTAAGGGTCGGAATCAAAGAAAAAAAGTGAGTTTAATTATCAAATGAATTATTTAGTGCATATTGACATTGCTTGTTATGTGAAATGACTGCTAGTTGTAATTCATATGATTATTATGATTTGATCTTGATAATGAGATGATGGATAATTTGTAGCTTATGTGGTATATATGAGGTATATAGATGATATATATATATATATATATATATATATATATATATATATATATATATATGGAATATGTGTGGTATAAATATGGTATATGTAAGGTATATATATGTGACATATAATTATTAATGAATTCCTAGATGCAAATGCATATGCATAATGACTTAAAAGGCATTGTGACTAGTTAATCGACATTGCAAGGCAAAAGAAGAGGCCTATAGCCCAACAAATGAAACAAATGATCAAGTTAGCTAACAAATGCAAATGTTCACATGAAAACCCAAGGCAATGTCTGTTTAACTTGGTAACAACAAAATAAAATTAATAAGTATAAGCATAAGTAAAGAGAAATTATTGAATACTTGATTTTATTTACATCTATATGTTATTGACAGATGAAATGGAATATAAAGTGTGTATAAAGTATACTTTTTATTTGCTATTATGGAATGCTTGGTACTTTAGAGCTCAATTGATGGTTATTCTCACTGAGTCACAACTCACCAAATTGCATCATTTTTTAGGTAGAGAAGAGTAATAGTTCATATTGAAGTGCATATAAAATTCATGGATCAAATGTCACCGGTCGAGCCTCCTTACTCTCTCTCATTCCATTCCACACAAGCATAAAAGCATATCATTTATATTTGGGAGTTAAATTCTTGCATATGTATAATTACAATTAATATGTACTAAGATATATAAACAGATTCAACTCGTAAATTTAATAGTTATTAAACGTACAATATATGTGATGTTATGAGCTATGATTAAAGCATTCATACTGATTGTGGAATTGTTGACGATAATATGAGATGATTTTTTTAAAAAAAATTACTCTCGTTGTAAACATGAATTTTATTTTATTCTTATTTCATACGTGATAAATTAATATATAAATATAAATGTGGTATATATAAGTATAAGGTTATAAATGTGGTATATAGAAGTATAAGGTATTATGTGTTACAGATGTTACTGACCATTTAAGGAACTATTTCACTATTGGAGATTAGAAGCTTTCAGCTTTAGAGAGTGGGGACCAACCATTCAAAGAAGCTTAAGATTATCAAGTTCTAGAGAGGTTTAATTTTATGCTTTACTATATTTTATGTTATAGCATATTTAGTTTAAGACTTATTATTGACTTTATCATAATAATAACAATGTTAGGCTAGATTTTTATTAGGTATTTAGTGAGCAAACCCAATTTGTAATGAACTATCTTATTTTTAATTAATGATGTATGATTTATTATCCAATTTCAATTGTTCTTATTTAGTTTCAGATTGAATGATTGATTGGACACCTTTTTGTTTAATTTGGAATGAGCATGATATGGTTGAATTATTATAAACATCATCTTTAATTTAACTTTAAAATTGGGTTGGAATTAGTTACATCATTGGTTTGGGTAATTGGTGAATTAAGGTGAAAATTATTAAAAATATGCTTTGTTGTGCTTAATTGAATAAAGAAAGAGGTTGCAAATTGGGAGGATAAGCTAAATACTTACTTTGTCTCATTGGTTTTAATTCATTAAATTTGATTGCAATCTTGTTCGTTTAGTTTTAAATTTCATTAGTTTAACTTAAAAATTAAATAAACTTAATTAGAGTGTTTAGGATTTACTTTCTCGTTCATTGGTAATTTAAATTTAATAAAGAATTTAAGTCAAACAATTCTGTGAGGGAACAATTTCAGGGTGAGTTACCAATATTACAATTGGCTTGTACAATTGCAATAGGAGTGAGCAAAACCGAACCGAAGCAGAAGATTGAACCGATCCGAATCAAATTCAGTCTATTTGGTTCGGTTTTTGGTTTATTCGGTTCAGTTTTTTTTCTAATACTTCTGTTTATTTAGTTTGGTTCGATTTTTAAATATTAAAAACCGATTAAACCAAATTGACTGAAATTTTATTTATATATATATTAAATATATTTTATAGTGATTTATTCTAATTTGTAGTTAAAAAATTATAATTTATGATAATTTATTTTAATTTATGGTAGAAAATTGTAATTAATTATGAAAATTTATTCTAATGTATGTTAACTAATTTAAATTTAGAGTAATAAATAAAGTTATAGTAATTGATTTTAATTTATAGTAATTTATAAAATTGTGATAATTGAATTTAATTGATAGTGAATTATAAAATTATATTAATTGATTATAACTTGTATATTATAATTGTTAAATTTATGATAATTGGTTTTTTTAATCTATTATAATTGATGAAATATATTAATAATTATTATAATTTATATAAATTAATTAATTAATAAAATCGATTAAACCAAACCAAAATATTTCAGTTTGGTTAGATTTAGTTTTTATTATTATTCGATTCGGTTCAATTTTTTAAAATAATAATCGGTTCGGTTTTTTAAAATTCGGTTCGGTTCGGTTCGATTTTGAACCGAACTAACTGATGCTCACCCCTAATTACGATTACACTTTGAGTGACATCAAATTTTTAGCACATTTGCTAGGAATCTTGTTGATTGAATTCTTATTTAAATAGGTTGCCTACGTGCTTTTAGTTTGTTTTGATTGTTTTGTGCATTTTTGCTTTCATTTTATTTTATCTTTGCATTTTAGTTTTTTTTAAGATTACTTATTTTGATTTTATGCTAATTACAAGTAATAATGCGAAGTCAAAAGAATCATTTTTTTAGAGACCATACGAGCTTAGATCAAGGGCTTCAAGATTGGAAGTGCAATCTTTTAAGGAAAAAAAGAACTACCTCAACATCATAAGTTTTTAGAAGAAGAAGTTGAGGAAATAGACTATGAGATGACTAATCTACCTAGATAGGTTAGTGTAAAGAGGCGAATGGCTATGAAGGAATATGCCAGACCTGTGATTGGCAATATGACAGACCTGTGATTGGCAATATGACTTCATGCATAGTCCTACGGGAAGTAGCAAGGAATTATGAGTTGAAGAGTATTCATCTAAATATGATCCCCTCATTCTATGGCTTGCCTAATGAGGATCTATTCACCTTTATCAAAGAGTTTTATGCAATTATCAGTACCTTCCCTTTGAACTGGCTAAATGAAGACTAATTAAGGATGAAATGTTTTCCTTACACCTTAAAGGACATAGCCAAGGCGTGGCTAATAACTTTACCCTCGATTCATGTTCTTAAACATCAAAGCCATGAAAAAACATGATTCAAAACCCCCATAAATCAATAAAAATACATAAATATCATGTACAATAATACTCCCCAAACTGGATGCACTCTAATTGATATCTAAGACTCGTTACTCTTTCAATCAACTCCTATCTACTAGCTTCGAACTTACATGTAGGAAATCCACACGCTAAGCAAACTAATGCTTAGTGATATATATGTGCATAAAAATTCTATATTTAAATAATGATATACAATATCATATCATTATGTCTATCTTACCACAGACAATATATAAACCATATATATTATACACATATACATATATTACATTTCTAATTACCATATCACTTATCTGATATAAACATTACATTACAAGAATCTCTAAACAATAAGTAGTAGGTCACATAATAACCATACAAAATTTTCCTTTTTATATTCATTTAACTTTCGTTTTTATATTGCTTGAGGCTCTCTAAGTTTCATTATTTCAACTATTTCAGCCCCAAAACTCTAAACTATAACCAATGCATTTTATTAGTTTTACTTGGCCCAAGACTTTCAAAGTTTTGACTATCCGGATGCAGGACATGAGACAGGGATGAGTGTAAGCTACCCATCTCATAACCTGTAATAGCTCATTCGAGCCCTTCAAGCCAATGACGCTCATCAACTTGAGCTTAAGCCATATTGACTTAGAAATATATAACATGCTAGCAAATCCAAGATCAAGTGCGCTTATATATTGAGCTTTAACCACTTGTCCTTATATCATATCAAAGTAACTCTTATGGTATCATTCACCTCCCTTAATGGTATATCATCTATCCTATGACAAGTCCAAGACTAGAAAACTTAATATTTAACTCATAATATTTTATCTTTCAATTCATTTCATCATATGTTATTGCCAACATTATATCCCATTTATGCATTCACATACCAACATATAAATGCCAAATTATATATTTTATATGTTATTTTCCATATATACATACATCACATAACATGTATTTAATAACCATCAATTAAGATTGTAAACCAAAATGTACATATAATACATTCATCCTGCTTTACGGACGTGAACTACTTATTCACAGCCCTGAAGATATACTTTCACGATTACCTTACTCGTGAACCATCACGTGAAACAAGACTTAACATTCATTCATTCATGGCTTTTTAACCTTGACACCAAACTGTAAAATTTTGAGTTCATGCAAGTTCATCAGCCTTGACATTTACGGTCATGACACCCTTATTCACAGGTATGAATCATATATTTCTAGCAACCCGAAACAGAGCAAATATGTATTTCATGCAAATTCTCTAAAGATTAACCTGTGTTAATCCCTCTTATCAATACTTTCATACATATACCATGTCCACAACATGTTGAAATAACATTTAAATCTTCAAATCCATTTTTATGTCAATTTAAACTATCACATATCTCATATGTCATTTAACACTTAAAACCCTTTTTCCATGTTATTTATCAACCATAATATGCCTTTATCATTCCATTCACATTTACTGCATACAAAAACATATCGAGGTGTATGATAAACGAATTAATATACCCATATGTACATACCTTTCACCAAAATAAAACATTAACTAACTTTACAAGTCTTTCAAGCTTGTTTTCCCCTTTGTGATATATTTCTTTACTCACTAGCCAAACCTATCATCACAAAATATTCCTATCAGAACCTTATAATCATAAACAAGATAAACAAAACCTTAAAAATCGAGTTCTACCTATATCTTAGCAAAACTCTACCAACCTCCATGTTTATCAAGCTTTCAAGCTCAACAATGGTGTTTTAAGGTTAAGTACAATGGAGAAGATGATTAAGACTTCCCTGAGTGTGTCAGAGGATGATCAGGGAGGTGTACATAATTTTAAAACATGACATAATGTATAGGAAAAAGAAAAGTGCAGCTGCTCATAGCTAACCAACTTACGTTTATAAGCGTGACAATTGACTTCACAAGAGTGAAACGCCATTCACGGTCATGATAATACTTCATGGGTGTGAATATCCTATTTTCTTCAAATGATCTTGCCATATTCAAAACTCTATCGTTTGAACTATAGCACAACCTTCAGGGCATGAATATCAATTCACAGGCGTGAAAGATTTCCATTTTAAAATTTTAACTTAAACTTTAACCCCAAATCTTTTCCACTCTAAATACATAACTTATAGGTCATACTTTACGGGCATTACATGTTTTTACTAAATTGTCCCACTAGTAACGAACTAGTCTTTCTAAAATGGTCTAACTCAGCAATACCAATGCATGGTTGATAATGCAGCTAGGGAAGCAATGTGTGAGAAGACAATAGATGAAGTATTTGATAGTTTTGAAATGTTGGGACCTAGTACCCAATAAAAAAGTGTAAGGGGTAAGGAAGCCATAGTTAATGAAGTGTCTGCAAAGAGTTGGTTTCACAGATAGTTGAGCATACAAAATAAGTGAATATTTTAGCTAACAACAAAATTACACCTACTAATGAGGCATGTGGAATTTGTGGTGTTTATAGACATAGAGCTAATGTTTGCTCTTATATTGACTTTTTTGTAGGAAATGAGGAAGAACAAGCTTATGTTATGAACTCATTCTAGCCCAAGCATCATCACAATCCTTATTCCAATACTTATAACCCTAGTTGGAGAAATCACCCCAATTCTTCCTGGAAAAACACTGAGCCAAACCCACCTTTATTCTATAGAAATCTGAACCCTCCTTAATATCACTATCAAGAGCTTCAACTCCATAGAACCCCACTAAAAGCCAATTTGTACCATCATTTGTGCTTGGAAAACCTTTCCTAAAAGAAATCCTTCAGACCTTTATTGTAGCCAGTCAAGATAAAACTGAGAGAACAAATAGAAGGATAGATTCTATTGAAGCATATTTGAAAAGATTAGAGACTCGGATTGAGTAGATAGTGGAGTTAGTCTAGGAGAACAAAAAGGGAAAATTTTCAAGTCAACCTGAGTAGGCTAAATCAGTCACAATACTCCTAATTTGTAAAACTTATGACAACAAAGTTGATTTAAATGCTAATTTAGGAAGTCTTCTATTCTAGGTGAGACGACTAAAGAGGATAAGAAGAATGAGCAACTAGAAGAGAGGATGCTGAAAAAGATAGAAAAGAGACAAGAGTAGCATGAAGGAGAAAAAAAAAGGATCCTTTGCAAAACATGAATTTCATAAAGTAAATGAGTGTTACAAACCTCATATTCCTTTTCCTAGTAAATCGAAGGAGAGCAAAAAGGATAAGGAATTTTCTAAAATTCTTATCATGTTCTCTAAAGTTGAAATTAACTTACCTTTGTTGGATGTTGTTAGGAACATGCCTTCTTTTGCCAAAATTTTCAAGGAACTGACTTCTACAAAAAGAAGGTAATGGAATTAATGAAAAAGTAATGGTTTCTGAGACAACAAGTGCAATCCTTCAGCATCAACTCTATTAAAAAATGAAGGATTTAGGGAGCTTTACTGTAGATATAACCATGAGAGACAAAAATGTAACTAAGGTTATGTTAGACTTGGGAGCCACCATCAATCTAATGTCATATTTAGTGTTTGCACAACTGGACCGATGGGCTTAAACCTTCCTCTATGTGTCTTTAACTTGTTGATAGGTCAGTTAAGTACCCAGAGGTATAGTAGTGGATCTCATAGTACAAATTGGTAAGTTAATTATACTTATTGATTTTATTATTTTGGATATAGAGACTTCTCCCTTGAGAGAAAATGAGCAAACCATTCTTCTTGGTAGGCCACTCATGACAACCACTAAGACCATAATATATGTTAATCATGGTAAGCTCATAATGATTGTTTTAGAGGAGATTGTAGAATTAAAATTGTTTAATCAATGACTCATCCCTCTAATGCTTTTTATAATGAATGCTCTTACAAAACTGCTTGGACTCATTAATGAATCATATGTGTAATGCCCATTAAGTAGGGCCTAGTTAATAAGATGGATTAGTGATGATACAAATGTGTTTAAAGGTTTGGTTAATGAGAATGAGCTTAGAAGAGATGAAAAAATAATGTGTTTTGAATTCATACCTGTGAATGGAATGTCATAGCCGTGAATGTTAAGGTTCATGCCCATGACAGATCTATGACGCCTATGAACATCGTTGAGTATACAAAATAGTAACATTTTGTTCTTCTTTCTCATTTGCCCTTTTCACTGAAATCCTAGACTTTGAAGTTTCCCTCACTACAAAAAACAATAGCCTTTTGTTTCTCTTTGATTTCAAGACTTAAAACACCAAATCCTAAGCTAATAACAAGTTTTATCAAGTTCTTAAGAGAGAAAAGCACAATAAATCATATGGTCTTGTGAAGGAAGACATAGAGGAAGGAAGAGGAATTCGAAAACCTTGATCCAAGTGGTGTTTCCTTCATTTTTTTGTAAGGAATCACATTTTCCCTTTCCTCTTTAGATGTTTTATACACTTTTTCATGTTTATCCCGTTTCGATAGAAACTCATTTCTAAATGGGTTAAATTTTAGTCAAGCTTGAGTTTTCATGGCTAAAGACTCACTTTTAAGCTTGTTTAACGGTTAAAGTATGTTATAGTAAAGGGTTAAGTGAGTTAAAATATAGTTTGAAGGTTTAACGATAAGGTTAAAGTCTTTTATGGTTTATGTCATAGTTTTGGCTTATAAATATAAATAGATATGTGTTTAAGTATGTTAGGAGTTGGAAGAATATATGGTGAAATCTACTAAGAGGATAGACTAGGTTGAGTCAAGCTTGGATTTAAGGCTCCATAGAGATATGTATATATATGCATTTAAATTTCAAATTGTGGCATGTTGTGCGTGTTAAATGCTTTGTATGCCATAAATGCTAGCTCTTGATTTTATTGAGCTTGAAAGTATGATTAATGCCATGATGATATGATAAATGAATAAGAAATGTTAAGTGTACCTTATATGAGTAAATGTGTGTTGGATTTTGAAGGTGAATATCATTCATAAACGTAGTGAAAAAATAAAAATTTTCGAAATTTAAAACAAAAGATCATGCTTGTGCATTAAAACTAATTTATCAAACAAAGAGATTAGAAATTATACCTTGTAATTTCTTTTTGTTATTCAAATCTTCATCTTGTTGTGTTATAACAAACCACAACAATGTATACTATGATGTCTCTAATATTGATCCATGCGAAGATATGAAGAAGAAACTTACAAAATAAATGGTTTGAACAATATTCAATGGTGTTAGCTATGAATTTTGTTCTTGAGAGAATTATTATGTTTTAAAATTATTTTTTACCAAAAATAATTTTCATGTTTCATTTTTGCCATTTTATGTCGTTTCTATCTGAATCATATTAAAAAAGAAGATCAAAAATCAAAAATAAAGAAAGTGAATGTCAAATAAATAGTAATTAAGATTAATTGTCATAATTGGCCTAATTAAGGCCAAAATTGGTCTAATGGCACTATGCACATCTGCGTCCAATGCAGCTTGCATGGGCCTGCCTGGCCAATGGGCCTACACGGGCTTGTGACCCCCTTCTGAGAGATTTTTTCCCGTGATCTCATCGCGATCTGACTCGAAATAATTCTCTCATATTTTTGGATCATATCCAAGACCATTTTACTCATTCTCCACATCTCTAATGTGTATGACCCATTCGGTTCATAGTTATTTTGGCTACTTAAATTAACGATTAATTCAATCAAGTCATGAGCGGTATCTAGCAACACATCATGACCCCCAATTGACCGAAAAGTTAGTAGTTTGATAACGAACATTTCCATAGACAATTTTCGTGAAATTATTTTTTTCACTATTCTATATCATACTTCGTTCAGAGTATGGACATATATCAACTTCTGCTAATCTTTCCACTGAGGCTCATTACTCTATTAGACATGTCATTGAAGACTATTTTCACAACCTTTTCACTCCAGCCAGAGATGCTCGAGTAATGACCCCAACAAAAAGGTCATGGGTATACACTCCTTCTATCAGAAATGGTTAATCATTTATTGATTACCCAATTACCTTTGAATACCTCAAGTTGTCCCCAATCACCATTCTATGAGCAACCTTCTTGAGGCAATAAGGAATAGTGTCAAAATACAGAATCAATATCCAAGATATCCTTGAGTACCTCAAAGTCTAAGGATACTTGCATCATTGCTATGTTAAGACTATCATTGACATGTGAATAAATTATCCATATGATTGTCTTATAACAAGTCATCCAATGTACTTAGCTATACTTAGCAAGCATCCACATATTAACTCTAAACATCTTTTATTTACAGATTATGAGATATACTGCTCGATCCAATCAAGGAATATAACATGTGCTAGTCTAATGTCTCATCTCATTAATCCTATGACTAGGGATAATTTAAATACTAACATAATTATACATGATAAAAATCTTAATATCATGATCTCAACATGATTTTTTTCATGCTATGTTATTTATCAAAGATTTCATTAATTGATTAAAGATCACTATCAACTCATATATAAAATGAATATCAAATTAATGAAAATTTCTTTTTATTAATCAAATAAATTTGTAAAATAAGTGTTAAAGGTGATTAACTTTAGAGCACTTATCTAACATTGTGATGCTATAATCGGAAACTTGTAATAAATGTGCCTTAGGTTATGGTATAAGATGACTAATATGGTTATAATATGTAATGTTAAAGAAGT